>JAVLUX010000048.1:23365000-23733612 GCA_032164185.1 Moxostoma hubbsi
TTGACAATATTTGATATCAAGCAGCCAATAAGTAATGACATCAAATTTTGTAAAGACGTGTGTGGACTCATTTAATGTGGCCTAGCAAGCAGTTGTGGAGCATGACATGCGTTTGGGGGTAAGATTTAACCCTGAGGGGTAAAACGGACCCAAATATGCCCCATTGGCATACTATGGCAAGGGTCTCGCCCATCAAAGCAATTGTTTTTTCCCTACTATGACAAGACACTGTATTTTGTTGGATCATATCTCCCAATCAAAATGTTGTAGAAACATGGGGGCGGGCTCATTTCTCTCAGGCTACCAATCAGTCTTTAACTATCAGCTTGGAAATTAAGTAGCCACGCCCTAGCAACCATTTACAACACCCTAGCAACAGCCCCCATACACTTCCATTCAAAATGGCTCAGATGGATATCTTAAGAACACAATATTATAGAAACTTGGGGATTGGCTCTTTTGAGTCAGGATAGTAAGCAGCCAATAAGAATCACTTTGTTCATTGGCTAACCACGCCCTAGCAACCATTTAGAGCACCCTAGCAACCACATTTATTGATTTCAATTACAGTAAGATATCTTCAGATCAGAATGTCCTAGAGACATGATAGTTGCTTTGTTTTAATTGGGTGAGTTATCAGTCTTCAGCTTTCATCATGTGAACTACTTAGCCACGCCCTAGCAACCATTTAAAGCACCCTAGCAACAAAACACCATTGACATCCATTCAAAATCACTAAGATGTGTATCTTAGGATCAGATTGTCGTAGAGACTTCCGGGTTGACTTATTTCACTCAGGATGGAAAGTAGACTTGATAAATATCACCCTGGTAACTGCCTAGCAACCAGATGGGTTTACCATAGCAACCAAGTAACAAATCTCATATCTTTGCACTACAAAATCGTAGAGATTTCCAGGTTGACTTATTTCACTCAAGATGGCAAGGAGCATTGTTGGATGTTACTTTGGTAACTGCCTAGCAACCAGATGGGGTTACCCTAGCAACCAACAAACAAATCACATATATCTGCACAAGAAAATCACAGAGACTTCCGGGTTGACTTATTTCACTCAGGATGGCAAGGAGCATTGTTGGTTGTCACCATGGTAACTGCCTAGCAACTGGATGGGGTGACCCTAGCAACCAAGAAACAAATCACATATCTTTGCACCAGAAAATTGTAGAGATTCCGGGTTGACTTATTGCATTCAGGATGTAAAGGAGCATTGTTGGCTGGCCCCTTGTTAACTGCCTAGCAACCAGATGGGGTTACCCTAGCAACCAAGTAACAAATCACATATCTCTCTACTAGAAAATCGTAGAGACTTCCGGGTTGACTTATTTTACTCAGGATGGCAAGTAGCATTGGTGGCTGTCACCTTAGTAACTGCCTATCAACCAGATGGGTTTCCATAGCAACCATGGAACAACACCAATATCTCTGCACCAGAACATCCTACTGTTATGGGGGTGGCCTCTTTCAACTTTGGGCAGTAGGTGGGACATTGTGGTAAGAAATTTTGCCACGGCAAGCACCACTCACATTTTCTTCAGGAAATGTACCTATCTAGTTATCATTATTATTCTGATTATTAGATTTACGTAATACAAAAGTCATATATTTCTGTCCTGTTTGCGTCACCTCCACATGGGGCTTTTATTTTGACACTGAATGGCAATGTGTATTTGATGTGTCCCGCATTTCCTGGAACACTGTAATCTCCTCCTTTCTGTTATTCTGTGCCGCGTATGTGTTACATCCTCAATAGCTGAACTCAATTCGCTTCTCAACTCTCTTTCGGCACCTCTCTGTGGACATTACACCAAGAAAATGGCACTCACACGTGTACATACGCCCAACAACAACTTACCGCCGAATTTAGCTCAAGAAAAGTCAATCTACTCACTGTGAGATCATTCTGCCCAATCCAAGTATGCACTTCAATTGTGATTGGAAATTACATCACCGACAGAACTTTGTTGCTTAACGTTTGTATTTAGTCTAGGGATGCACCGATACCTCTTTCTCTTTCACTCAGGGCTGGATTGGTAATCTGGCATACCGGGCATTTTTCTAGTGGGTCGACGCACTTTGGGGTCAATCAGGGGCGGACTGGGCATCGGGAGAACCGAGTGGGCCGGTAGGTCGACCGCAAAACGTGCCGAATGGGCCACGATAAGCTAAAATGAGCCGCCACGTTATGCAGAACGGACCACAAACAAACCGCTCAACAAATTTTGGCCCAGTTGCATGTAAAATCCCCAGGCCGATTTCTCTTCCCCATCCAGCCCTGGTAGCACACTAATGTTGCGCACCACGTGAAGGCTAAAATAGTGTGTGTAAACAGAGTAGCGCCATTCACTGATGCTCTGGCGCTGCACATACTCTACATTTACTAAAACAGCCTTTTGTGATTCACTAATAATTAAATTAACTATGATTTTGGACTGCCCATAAGAAAGACTATAAAAATCACAAATGAGATCAAATATTTCAATTGTTTTTCCTAGATAGGAACAAGATTAAATGCATAACTTCTGCGTATGTCTCCATGTTAACTGATCGTATGAGTAAATAATAACAGGACTTTCATGTTTTGGTCTAAAAGGACCATGTATAAATTGGACTATTTGAGCGTGACTTTCCAATAGGGCTGGGCAGTGTATCGAATATCAACGATATAATCCGGATATTTGTTGACAATGTCAAACCAATATCGTGATTATTTTGATGTGCTTTCATTTGGCCATTAAGTTTCATAAAGAGCACAATTCCAAACGTTAGTAGCCACTACAAGTTATTATACAAATGTACAAACATGACAAAGTGTTTGATGAGACCGATCGTACAGCCAATGGAGATGTTGAGGAGTTCGGTGAGTTCTGGAGTCGGTCAGACCGCAGCAACAATCAAATTCTGCTGCTTTAATGGCTGCGTTCCCACCACAAGCACAACACATGGTGTTATCAGTTACATCGAATCAATGATGAGTCACTTCATCCCTTGAGGGGATACAATCATTTTTCATTTAGACAGGCATCTGACGTGACTCTCATTTTCAATGGGGTAAAACGTTTAGAGCTGGTTTTCAACTCTAATCAAAGTTAAAACACAGATTCAGGTTGGAAGTCAAATTTATGCTGGCTTAAACGCCGAGACACGTTTATTAACCTGTCAAATATCCTCACGGGTGTTTTCCTCATTCCAAAATGCATCATTTTCAAAACATAACCTTTAATCTCCCTAATGAAGAACTAAAAGTACTGAATGAAAGAACTAATCATTTCATGGTCCTCGGAAATATCACAGACAACAACAAAAGAGCTATAAGAGCTATATATCAAATAACAGCTAATAAAAGCAAAATGTCATCATGTTATCTTTGTGTGTGAACAGATATAATATCTTAGGCAAAACCACACATAAATATCACTCTAAGAAGACAATCTATCAGATCACTTAAAGGACTGTTTCACCCCAAAATGAACATTTATTTGCTAATAGCCTCACTAATGTCATGTTCTCAGAGAAACAAAAGATAATTAAAGAAATCGTTTTCATCTTACAGTATTTTCCAACTGCTTACACAAACGTACACACCAAATCTCCAAAACCATAAGCTATTTCTCAGCCTCTGACTCACTAAAACACCACACAATTCTCTACCTAAAACACAAAAATCGAACAGGAAATGAATTGCTTTCCTTTTCCAAACACAACCAATCAAAATGCTGCACTTATTCACCAGGTCACACACACACTCCTCACATGTGCAAACACTAATTGCTTAACTGATCACTTACCAATCACTGCTTTACTGCAGTATAGTCCTATAAATAGGTCAAAGGTCAGATTACCTGTTTTGAACAATGGATGCCAACAATGGACAGAGAGCAAGAGGAGTAGGAGGGAGAGGCAGGGGACAACAACGAGGACAAATTCAAAGACGAAGAGTTGGAAGAGGAGGAGGAGGAGGAGGAGGAGGAGGAGGAGGAAGAGGAAGAGGAAGAGGAAGACGGCAAAGAAGAGAAGGAAGGAGAGCCATCTCTGATGAGATTAGGGCAACACTTGTTGATCATGTGATCAACCACGGTTTGACCGTGAGAGACTGAGACCAGCCCAACTTGAGTCGATTTACAGCGGCGTCCATAATTCCAACCTTCAGAAATGAGAACAGGTGTGCAACTATCTAATGACTATTTTAGCATTACAGTAACATACGTGCGACATTTGTAACTCTAAGCCATCCATTTACTGCATTGAATGAATGAGGTTGGATGCTGTACTGTTCACAGTTCCTGTGCTGAACACATACTGTGTGTGGAAAGGCAAAGACATCATGGAGGACGAGGACGCTTGTGTACAGATGTACAAGAGACTGCGATTATAAATAGGGCTTTGGCCAACAATGCCATTAGGATTCGAGAGTTAAGAGAGCGTATCTTGAATAATGGCACCATATTTAACAACATCAATGCTGTAAGCCTGTCGACCACACAACGCATCCTCCAACGGCACCAAGTGACGATGAAACAACTGTACAACGTCCCATGTAATTCGCCATGAATGTATTTATGTGGATGAGGTTGGCTTCAACCGAAACAGGGACAGAGGGCAATTACCAATGTCCCTGGACAGCGTGGGTGGGGGCGATATAGCTATGTGTGCTGCCATCACTCAAAACGGGGTCCTGCATCACAATGCCACACTGGGTCCGTACAACCCCGGCCATATGCTCAGTTTCCTGGATGCAGTTTACACAATGCTTGTCCCTGATCCAGATCAGGAGCCTGCTAGATTTGTGGTTATATGGGACAATGTTAGATTTCACCGGGCTGTTCTGGTCCAAAACTGGTTTGCCACCCAGCCACAATTTGTAGTTTTGTACCTACCCCCATATTCACCTTTTCTAAATCCCATAGAGGAATTCTATGCCCAACCCAATGCCCGCATGCCACTTCTCCAGGCAATGGAAGGGGACATAGAGGTTGCCTCGGTCCAAGGTTGGATACACCATGCTAGGAGATACTTCCCTCGATGTTTGACAAGAGAAAACGTATCTTGTGATGTGAACGAAGTATTGTGGCCAAACCCAGCACGGAGAAGAGATAGCGTAGCTTAGCACTGGTGACTGCCCCTCCCCCCCCTCCCCTCCCCCAACCAATACATGGTATACCCAAAACTTTACTATTATGAAAGAAGTGTTTGCCATTTGATGCAAATGCTTCATTGTGACACGTGTTTATGGCAAATGCAGTGTTACATTTTGAAGGAGATGTGTTTGCAGTTTTGGGAATTGTGTGTAGAGTTTTGAAAACGTGTGTAAGCAGTCGGAAAAAAATGTAAGACAAATGCTTTTGTGAAACATCTTACGTGCCTAAGACCTTTGCACAGTTCTGTATATCACCTTTGTTGTACCACAACAAACTTCAATCTCATACAGACTTGTTGCATTCGAGTCAGATCAGAATTACTGTAATTACATGATTCATACTAGTAAAAGCGTTCACCTCTTTGACAGCATAAAAATGGCAGCGGGTTTAATGGTTAAGTAGCCATTTCTACATAACAGAATATTTTTGATACAGCAAATGACTAAATGTGTAAATGCAAAAGTTAAAATTCACTGGTCACTCCTGTAATTAATCCAATTAACATTTTTATTCGATTGAGAGCATTAAAAATATATATCTTACGCTCCGTTTAAGCGACTAGCCCAAGTTGTCAACTTGTAAGTAGGGTAATTTTTACAGGTTTTTAGCGCTTTGGTGTTCTCTCTTACCCTTTGGGACAGTTTCTCATGTGTTTACATGTGTTGAACCTACCTGCCGTTTAACAACGCGAGCAGCTCGCCCGCGTGGTACAGGTCGTTGCGCGTGACGCGCCCGAAGCGGAAAGCGTTCAGGTTGCAGAATGTAATGGCGGGAAACGTCATCAGTGGTGCCGTGACCTCGTCCAGTTTAGTAACATGAGGATACTGGAAATAAAATGTGATGCGGTCCACGCACACCAGCACTAGGAAGGAAAACGACCCCAGGAAAAATATGATCCAGATGCATCGTTTAATGCACTGCCGTTCATAACTGAACATGTGCGAGATGCCGTGTAGGGTGGACCTGCTGGCGAAAACCTCAATGGGCACCGGCTGATGACAATCCAGGTTGTCATCCGATTCAGTCTTAAGATCCATGGCTCTTGAGGGGTTCCTCCCAGAAATGTTTAAATCAATCAGATGATGAGATTTTAGGAGGAGTGCAGGAACTTCCTTGGTCAAGAGTGTTGGGGTGGTCAACTGGTTTTCATGAGCTGTTGGCGTAGAGATGAACCTCCAAAACAAATATCAGGTGCAGTTACAAAAGTCAAGACTCAACATCTTCACAATGGTCTTCCAGCATCCACTCAATGTTCCAGTAAAGTGAAAACGATGTTACTTTTTAGCACTATTACTTGCTTTGACACTTAAAATGACTTTAGCTGGTATAATCAGATGTAGTCAAGTTGATTGTGTCAAATTAAATCATATTTTGCCTTAAATAAAACCGGTTAAATGAAATGTAACCAAAGCACATTTTGCAACCAAAAAAAAAAAGAAAAGAAAAAAGAGAATATTTTTGTGTGCTTCTAAGTGGAGTTTAAAGAAAACAACTATTTTCCACAGTACCGACCAAAATATGAACCGTTGCAGATGATTATCGCGAATTATAAGCGATTATCGCACCGAAGTCCTCGGGATGATTACTGCAATAAGTCCGTAGTTGCAGTATCGTCACTTCATTGTCCGTCTCCTTCAGTCGAATCTCGTGAGTTGCATTCAAAATAAACACTTCCCCTTAAACTAATGTCATTTATTTAAATGCATCCCTGTGGCATATTGGATAGAAATGCATCGCGTATGTCTTCACATCGACACACAGCGCAAGAATCAACACAGACACATCCGCGGTGTCAAACGGAGCAGATCGGGTTTCAAGCTCGAATCCACAAGCGATCCGCAATCAAACTTCACCACACACGTTGGCACGAACACGTTGGCATCACTATAGTGTTCCTGTGTTTAATTAACGCAGCGCGGCACGCGCATCTGAATCATGTGGAAGTCTCAGTTTGTAAGTTCGTCCAGTCGTGTGATGAGTCGCATGTCAGGAATAAACACTGCGACGAAACCTCCGTCCAAGTCTGTCTGAGCATCACTGTCTTAACCACGACCATTTTTCAAGAGAGAGAGAGAGAGAGAGAGAGAGAGAGAGAGAGAGAGCGAGCGAGCGAGCGCGCGCAAAGGTGAGAGATGTGTTTATATACACTTTATGTTTATACTGTATATAAGATATATATTTCTTAATTTTATTTGCTCTCTTTTATTTGTATGTTTTTATTTCTTTAACATTATTTCTAATAATCTTTTATTATTTAATGTCATCTATTCTATCTTTATAAATTACTCTGTATATTTTGTCTTTTGTACTAGGCTATTTTGTGCTAAGCTGCAAATGCTTTGGCAATACGAATGTTCGTATTGTTTAATTGTTGAATTTTTTTATTATTTATTAGGTTCTATTTTATATCACTATTTATAGTTTTATTATGTATTTTAGATTTGTATTATGTGATTATTTTACAATTTTATTTTAAATAAAATATAATTATTTTTAATAATTATTAAATTATAATTTTTAATAATTATTAAAATAATCATTTATTTAAAAATGGCATATTCATTATTAAAATAAATAGTATTCTATATTTATCATTTTTATTATAAGTAGCAACCTGTTTTTATAAATGTTTTATACATTTTATAAATATTTATAAATATTTTATATTATATTTCTTTTATTTTAATAATTTCTAATAATTTGTATTCTTACTGTCATATTTTCTGTCTTTACTGTAACAATATTTTTTTATCATTTTGTATTATTTGTTTTTTACGATATATTTTTAGATTTGTTTTATATGATTATTTTTACATTTAATATTTTCTTAATTTTTTTATTTTTATTTCTAACATTTTCTATTCTTTAATTTCAATTATCGACAGTATTTTATTAAAAATATTTAATTATTTTATATTACACCATTATTATAAATATTTTTAGATTTGTGTTATATTATTATTTTAAAATATGTTTAATTTCACCAATATTTTTTCTTATTTTTTTCTGTCCTTTCTTAATCTTATTTTATTGTCATAATATTTCAATCTCTGTATATTTAGTCTTGTTTTTGCACTATTTTTTTTTTTATTTTTTTGCAGCCGAGCAGCAATCGCTTTGGCAGTACAAGCGTACAGTTATGTGCAATGCCATTAATGCACATTGAAACTGAAAAGAGAGAGAAATAGCTCTGGACTGCTGGATGTAGAGAAGGAGGGATAACCGCTCAGTGAAAAGATTTATGCTGATTATTCTCAGTGCTGACATGTGCTTTAAATAGACCGGCTTCTGTGCATCCTGTATGGCCAACAGAACAGGAAACAGGTTTACTAAACATGCTCACATAAAAGACGACACATACTGTATATAAGGCAATCCAGATATTGTACTGTTGCTATTATATTCATTGAATATCTATAGTGTATGTGAATGTTTCTGTTTGTACGATGCTACAACACAATTGCCCTTGAAGGGACATTAAAGATTTACTACATCTACTAATGTCATAAACTGCAATCAGAGTGATTCACAGTTATTATGAATATCTGAATGGACAGATTTGCTGACGAGAGGTGCAGAGTGATATGAGTGAGTATTATGGAAAGACTTATCAGTATTATTTGAGAAACTCACAGTGAAGGGGTGCAAATGAATCCACCCATGAAATTACACTTGCATTTTAAACCCCATTTGTGGTGGTATTGGCAAACGCTGTGTGTCGGTGACTCGGTGTCACAGACCGAATCAATAGAAGCGGTAATGACGCCCACAGCTGTCTTTCAGAGACTCTCAGTGTCGGTCTGTTAATTGATTGCTACAAACTCAGCAAAATAAAGTGAAATTCAGTTCAAAACCCAGTTGGGGTATGAAGCGGTGTACCCAAGTGTGTTAGCGATCTGGCTCACTTTTGGTCCGTTAAAAGTCTGTAAATGATCTGTATGATTATTGATCCATCATGAGGATGTGGAATATGAGACTCCTCAAATGAAGTGAAGGGTTATTCTCTTGAGTTACTGATAAATCACTATAGCGTCTATAGAGAGCTAGATACACCAGTCTGGCAAATGAAGTGTGTGTGTTTACCTCGGTGAAAATGGAAGTGTCCTGCAGCTCTTCCTCATATTCAACCCGGATCTTTCTCCAGAACCATCTGTTTGAGGCTCTGTTGCAGCTGCCCATCGTGCTCCGCTTGCGGCGTAACACACGTCTACAGATGTTCTGCGCAACAAATAAAATGACAGTTGTGCTAATGTGAAGCTAGGCAGGTAATGAAGGCGACAGAAAGCTGAGAGCTAAAGGGAAAGAATTTATCAACAGCATCCTCGGACCTTTTACAAGAAGTCTGCGTAAAGAAATGAAGTCTTTTATTGATCATGCAGCAGATGCATGAAGAAATGTAATGGGTATGGAAGAGTGCATTGGACAAGATGCTCCACAATCCACCCAATCGTGGTTATTTATAAGTTTGATCTTTTGCTGGAGGGATGCTATAGAGTCACACTCTCTGAGAATCTGTCAGTATTTCAAAATACACTCAAGCACTTGAGATAAAGCTGGAAAACTGCAAGTACAGCAGATCTTGTGAGAGGGTTTTAGTTGAAGCATGCTGCCAGTAATGCACAGCACACTGGATCAGTGGCCCAGTTCACTGTGCGCTCAGACACATTGAGCTGTGCTGCAGTATTTGGAAGAGCGTGAAATGCCAAGTAATGACAGGCTTTACGTTTTTGGGTGAATTATTCCTTCAAAGTGATTTAACATTTTGCGATATTGCAGCAAAGTAAAAATAGATAGGTTAAATTTGTCAAGACAATCTTTGATGTTGGCTAGACATCCTTGTCTGGAAGTTTAAGTGGTAAATGGTTTGCACTTATATAGCACTTTTTTTAACCTTAGAGGTTACCAAAGTGCTTTACACTGTGTCCCATTCACACTCATACACCAGTGGCGGCAGAGCTGCCATGCAAGGTGCTAGCCTGCCATTGGGAGCAACTTGGGGTTCAGTGTCTTGCCCAAGGACACTTTGGCACGTGGAGTCATGTGGGCCAGTTTTCGAACCACCAACCCTACGACTGGCAGCCGACCCGCTCTACCACCTGAGCCACAGCTGTTTTAAGTTTTTAGGTGATGGCGTAGTGGCTAGAGCACAGGGCTGCTAATCAGAAGGTTGCTGGTTTGATCCCCACAGTCACCACCATTGTGTCCTTGAGTAAGGCACTTAACTCCAGGTTGCTCCGGGGGGGGATTGTCCCTGTAATAAGTGCACTGTAAGTCACTTTGGATAAAAGCATCTGCCAAATGCATAAATGGAAAATGTAAAAATGTAAGTTTGATGGTTATACACACATTACTGTAAGACAAACAGCTAGCTAGCTAGTCAGATAAACTGTCAGATCGAGTCGAGAGAGCGAGAGCAAATTAAAGACCTTTTGTGGGTTTGTTTACATTTACATTTTTGATAGTTGGAGTTTGAATTTTTGAGCATTACTCTGTCACATTTGAGCATTTCGTCCATGTAAGTCTGGAGATTTTGTAAATGAAGTCTGATCTGTTAGAAAAGACACAGGACACTATTCCAGAACAGTCCGAAGGTCTGTGCCAAGTATGGTGGTTGTAGCTTGAAAGCTCTTGGAGGATTTACAGACAGAATTGGGATTTTGCGGGAAAAAACTAAAAGTTTGTAGAATAACAGTTTGTTGGCTCTGTCAAACCACCATAAACTTTCTGTTTCACTTATTCCCCATTTGAACATAAACTGCAGGACTTCCATAACCCAAAAGAAACATGTCACACCTCCTATTTCTAGCACTCAGTTAATGCAGCAATGAATTCTGTAAATCACTTCTCGATTGTGCGGTTCTTTAAGACCTCTTTTTGTGTTTAACGGCTATGCTCTTCGAGCACACATGCCTATACATTCAATAACACTTCCAGCTTCGGCCACTGGGGGCAGCGATTAGAAGTTTGATAAGCACATACTGATTTCAGATGATGATGTTTCGACCTACTGACGAATTCACTGTGACATTAGTCTGGTTTAAAATGAGTCTCCAATGCTCAATGTGATATTATATATACAAGTTGTCAATGTACAGACGTTAACTATACTGTACTTATGGTTTTATCAGAAATCAGATTGCTGTCATGCTTGAAAATGCTCGGCCACCTTACTGTGGCCTGCCAGATCCCAGTGAACTGACCCTAAAATAAAACAACTCAAATGTGGCCAAACCCTCATAAGGGAAGATTTCAGGCCTCTGAGAAGCAAAATGCCGGTGACCTGACTGTTCTGTATCCTCATGATCTGACAAACCACACGCCACCTAACATATCCCAAAAACTGTCCTCTTGGCATTGCGATCTGAAGCCAAGTCAGAGGAATGTTGGCCCTTGAGCGAGCACAGATGGACGATTAGCTATAATGAAGTCCTGCAGGGTGCAGTATGAGACGGAGCAAAGAAAAGAGCCACATGGAAGAATGCCCATGGACATACTGGTCTCCAGGAAAGTGGGAGCCATTTGGTGTCTTTTAGTTTTGGGGGAAAAGTTCAAACCTGCAGTGGACCATTAGTTTTGTGGATCAAAACTGCTTCATATAGTGTATATTCATATATTTATACAGTAAAGTGTGATGAATGGACAGGAAGTAATATCAACTACAATTTAACTCTCATTTTATAATTTTGTCCTCAAAATGACCATATTTATTAAAGAATGAAAATTTAATGGCACTTACTGAACAAATATGGTAAGTGATGAGGTCACATGACAACAATATTGCATACTACTGTTTGAAATGTATATAGTTCAGAGGCAAAGCTAGGGGGGTGGCCAAGGGTGGCATGGCCATCATAAACCAAAGCCTAGCCACCTCACTGACCACCACACTCGCAATTGCCGTTTTGGGGTATTTTTTGTATTAGGCTCAATTTAGTTAGTCTTTCTACACCAACAACCACCATCCCCCTCCGACAATGTGCCACCACTGACTGGTCACTGGACCCTGCCCGGCCACCCCTGTGAAAAACTCCTGGCTCCGCCCCTGATATCGTTGCATACAACATACTTTTTCCATAACTGTTTTTTTTAAGGTAATGCATAAAAATTGAATTTTAAAGAAGTCCATAATCTCAGTTTTGGCTGTATGTGGTTCTTCAGTTGGCTATTTCATTCCTTTGTAAGTTCCCAATGTTTTATTATAGGTTCCTCAGCGTAACGGTTTTGGGTAATTGTTGTTCTTGGTGGAATTAAAAAGGTTTCTCCTAAGAAAGCATCTTGTAAAACCATTTTTGGTTCTAATGAGATCCTTTAACCTATTGATACGCAATCGCCCGCACGCGGTGGTGACGTCACTCATCTTTTCAAAGGTCTAACATTGATATCCGATCTCTGTTTCACGACAGCAATCCTCCAGAAACAGCAATTGAGTTATTTGTGCAGGAGTACAAATGAAAACACGCGATATCAAAACGGGACTTTTATTATGAAAACATGCAATATCAAAACGGGACTTTTATTATGAAAACATGCAATATCAAAACGGGACTTTCATTATGAAAACATGCGATATCAAAACGGGGCTTTTATTATGAAAACATGCAATATCTAAACGGGACTTTTATTATGAAAACACGCGATATCAAAACGGGGCTTTTATTATGAAAACACGCGATATCAAAACGGGCCTTTTATTATGAAAACATGCAATAATCAAAACGGGACTTTTATTATGAAAACATGCAATATCTAAACGGGACTTTTATTATGAAAACACGCGATATCAAAACGGGACTTTTATTATGAAAACACGATCGCCAGATGAATCCAGTTCAACACACTTGAGTCAATGTCCATGACAAGCGTTCATTGATAAACATCCAATCGCACTTTTTGTCCATAAAAGTGATAAACGTGAGAAATATTGATATATTCTCCATTGTTTACATGAGATCTCGCCTTAATCATCGTTCTTCATCAAACTGCAATCTGAGCAGCATTCATGTTGTAAAACTGTATATGATGTTATATATTAGAGTCTCATAAACAAAACCAGCCGTCTCCAAAGTCTGTTTATAAAAATGCAGCATAGTTTTATTCATAATAGTCAAGCAGTGCGGTCAGATTTAGTGTTGTCTTGAGAGGCGGAGTCTTAATTTTACTCTGAACACTTCCTGATATTTTACAGAGATTTAAAGCTGCAGGAACCTCATTTATTATTCCATCATCTTCAGATTAGAAACGTGACTTTAGACTCGTGACTTTGAGAACATTGAATATTTCTGGGTTGTCTTGGGGCATTTATTATTGTTTATTTACATTATAAAAACATGTTCGGCACAAAATATTTCCATGACTATAAACTTCAGCTTCTCTAACTTTAATAAATAACAACATATATTAATAGTGAAACTTGTGAAATAAAGCCCAAAGTGTCTTCTGTTAAAACATACTACAACTGTGTCTGTACTCCAAAGGGTCCCGTAAATACAACCATTTCAGTTCAGGTCATTTTCATGGTTTGAGCTCAAAAATGGGGTGCGTATCAACAGGTTATTTTTAAGAGTGTATGTTGTTAGGTCTTCTGAGATGGATCCAACCCTTGACTTTGTGACAGTTTTAAATACTTGTGTGATTTTGTATTAAATACCTGTGATGTCCAAATGAATCCACCAGACGTCCTCCCCTTTTAGCTCTATGACAAAACTGCTCGCTCTGTGAGTCTGATCATGCCAGACTGATGTTCATCTGCAGGTTAACAAGACTGCATGCATGTATAATTCATGTGAAAGAGAGGTAACACACAGGGTTCTGCACTTAAATCCGCTATCACTGTCAACAGCAGGATCTTCAAGTGACTCCAACAGAAAGTTCTGTCCTCAAGATGCTTTTTGTGGGATGTTGAAATCTACCTGACCATTGATTTAGTGTTTAATTATGGTTAGATTGGGAGTCTGAAAAAGCAATGTGTGTCATCACTGGAATATCTCAAGTGTTTCATCATGATATAGGGATTAACATTGCAGCATTTCAAACATACCTTTGTTTTAGTTCTGTCTCCATTGGTTTCTCTTCATGTTTTTCTGGAGTACGAAGTTCAGAGAGATTAATTATGAAGGTGTTTTCATTAAAAATGGTTTAGGACTATCTGTGAGTATTTCATCCTCAATTTCAATTTGCAGCTCTTCAAGCAAATAATTCTTAAAAGATAGAATTCAGTTAATATTCATTTATGCCCTCCCGTGAAAAAAAAGTTGGCTGGAGGAAAAAAAATGCATTTTGGATGAATTGTGTGTGCAACCAGACACTGGACACTTTCTAATGAATAGTCATTGTGTTTCTTCTGTGATAATGGCTTGCTTTGGTAATTAAGGGTGAAATTGTAAAAATACAAAATAAAAAACCCCATCCAAGTGTAGCCGCAAGTAACGTTAATGAGGATGAAATATCCACCAAAAACAGCCGGATCTCATTAAAATTGTGTGACTGTGGCGACATTTTTTGTAAAATCATATTATGTGGTTCCTTAGTGTGATCAGGTTGACCAGAAAGCTAAAGAGTTTTTGACTGGACGTGAATTTACACCAATAAGCCACAACATTAAAACCACCTGCCTAATATTGTGTAGGTCCCCCTCCTGCCGCCAAAACAGCGTCAAACCGCATCTTAGAATAGCATTCTGAGCAGGGTTGCACTGGTAATCTGGCATATCTGGCATTTTCCCAGTGGGACGACGCACTTTGTGGGGTGATCAGGACCGAACTGACCAGTGGGAGAACCGAGCGGGCCAATGGGTCGGCCGTGAAATGGGCCACGATAAGCAAAAATGAGCCGCCGCGTTATGCAGAATGGACCACAAAACGGCGACGCGGTATGCAGAAAAGGACATTGAACACCCTCCACCCCCCAACAAGCCTCAACAACATTTGGGCCAGTTGCTATGTACAATCCCGGGCCGATTTCTCTTCCCAGTCCAGCCCTCATTCAGAGATTATTCTCAGCAGAATTGTACAGATCGGGTTATCTGAGTTACTGTAGACTTTATCAGTTCAAACCAGTCTGGCCATCCTCTGTTGAAGGCGTTTCTGTCCACAGAACTGCCGCTCACTGGATGTTTTTTGTTTCTGGCACCAATCGGAGTAAATTCCAGAGACTGTTGTGCGTGAAAATCCCAGAAATACTCAAACCAGCCCATGATTGTTGGTGCTAGATGGGCTGGTTTGAGTATTTCTGTAACTGCTGATGTCCTGGGACGATTAAATGGCACTCCGGCCCCTGAAATGACGACAAAACGAACAACACTGCCCCCACCTAAACATACAAGTGCCCTACCAAAGATTGCATCCTAGTACTGGCTCTGATGCAGATCAAAGACATTGTTCAGGCTGATATTTTGTAATGAAATCATACTTCACTGACGTCTTTGAGGATAATGGATGTTTTGCTTTGACTGGACGGTAATGTTATGGTTTTCATTTGATCTTTTTCCCCCATTCACACCATTTCACAGCTCAAATCCAGGCTTGAACAACGATCAATACAACACAGGCCTCATTCTCTCAGAGTTAACCTTTATTAAAAGTGTTCAATACTCAAAACCATACTTGCCGCTTGTGTGGCTCACCCTCTTTGTGAACTCTGAATGGGAACACGATGGGTTAAGCTACTTCACCTTCCTTCAAATAAACCGGCGAATGTTGATACCATGAGACCGTGCGGTTGAAACGCTGCAGCCAAAATGCCACTGTTTAAATCTGATTGACATAATTCACAATGGATTTGGAGAAACAAAGGTTCCCTGAATGTTATGATTATGGACTGGAATGCACAAGACGTTCTCATCTCCGAACGGAAGGGTGAGAATCATGTCGTCTATTGCGGGATTTGAGCAGCCCAAATTAATTGGTTTTCTTAATTACCACAGCATGCATGGGCATTAATATTCAAGCCTTATGAGATAACGAAGGCTGCTCATTCAGTGCTAAATAATTTAGTTCTGCAGCATTTGGAATAACTCTGATAGATTTGCTGACAAAAATGGCAATTAGGGGCTGTGTTCTGTGTTTTGATGAGTCAAATTTGCGTAGTTTCCTCATTAATGATGCTTTAAGCCACAATAAGTAGGGTGCTAAGAACACAAACAAAACAAACATTTCAAAACACAGCTCACAATGTTAAATATATTCAATTTATGACAAACATTTATCATGTGCTTCGATTTGTAAATGAAGGAAAATAATTAGTCTAAAATGATTTTATTGTCCTTATCTGCCATGCCGTGGTTGTCAACCAGCACTGAATAATTACCTCATTTTGATTTCATTGTCAGTAATTAATTTACCTTTTGACAGGTTTGGGGTAGAAGAATAGCCTTAGGAGGATTAGACCTGAAGGAACATTCCAGATTAATACAATCTGTGGCATGCTGTTGTTTACCACCGAAAATCATTTTAACGACAGTTTGTAAAAACGAGATGAATTTACACTTAATATAAGTAGCATGCAAACATAGAGCACCCTAACAAACAGAATGTTCCCCTTGTGTTAGTGTATCGTTCCCATTTTGTTACTTTTTTGGGAACCAACTCCTAATGTAGCTATTGTTTTTTCATAACCGTAAACTAACCTTCCCAGAACATTCTGGGAACCAAAACTTGCTAATAGGACAGTGAATTCCACTTTACTTAAGCCATACTCAAGTTAGCATGAAATTCACTAGCAAACATATTTTCAATTGATATCTGAGCGAGAACCCAGTCAAACCTCAAGCAATGAATTTTGAGGCCATTGTTTGCTTTTAAATGAGGACTTCTTCTACAACATGGATGCAAGTTTACATGCTTGACACATCATACAGCAGTTGTAGTCTTATATAGCACCATTTTAACCTTAACAGTATTCAAAGCACTTTACAGTGTGACCCATTCACTCATTCACCCATTCACACACCAATGGCGGCAGAGCTGCCATGCAAGGTGCCAGCCTGCCATTGGGAGCAACTTGGGGTTCAGTGTCTTGCCCAAGAGCACTTCGGCATGTGGAGTCATGTGGGCCAGGATTTGAACCGCCAACCCTGCAATTAGTGGCCAACCCCCTCAACCAACTAAGCCACAGCCACCAGCTTATATATCAACATGTTAGCAACTTACCTTTTTAGTGTACACAACAGCTTTAAAATGTGCATTTGAGGTATTTGAGGTAGGACTGTGTCATTTGTGTTGTTGAACAAAATGGAAAAGTCTATTGAAGTCAATTTAATTACAGACCTCATTTGACTCATAAATCAAAAACAGCTATTCTAGTGGAAATTCCTGAGGGCGCTCATAGTGAAATTAGCCTTCTGACTAGGGTAAGTTGCGTTTGGAACAAATTGGGGCGGAGTATGTAATGATTGCATGAACTATCCCTAATGATTACGTTGACTTTGAATCAGAGAAGGAAAGTTCTCTTGAACTTGTTCTCTCCAGAGAAACATCAGCATGCACGCCTGGCAACCCTAAATAAATGATGTAAAATATCGCCTGCGCTGATAAGGGTGGGACAACAAATCAGGCCACAGTCCTCCGAAGCCACTGACACATTCTGAGACTGATGGATCCATGCAGACCGAACTTAATTACCTTTTAGCTCCGCACGGAAGAAACCACGTGATCAATCTTTTTCATTATCTTTCACTTCCCAAAGGAAAAGAGAAAGCTTTGATTCTGTTCACATCATAGGAAAGACACAGGAGGAAAAGAAAGACAGAGATAAAAGTGAGAAAGTGTTTGAAGGTGTTAAAAAGAAAGAATGATTGTAAACAGCAGAAGGAGACACAGAGAGACAGACTCGTATAGTTAACAGAGCGTTATTGATTGATTCTATTGTGCTTTAATTGCAATTAACAGTTGCAAATAGACTCGTGGATAGACCAGCATAAGATGAAGACATCTAGCTATGTAAATGACTGAGGACAAACCATGTCCTTCACATGATATAATGCTAAATATAATGACAACATGATCAAACGGGAAGTCGGCATTATGTTTCCGAGAGGTCAAGTACCCTAGGATCACTGACAAGCACATTTCCCATTTTGCATTGGCTCAAGTATGTTTACCTTCTCTTGTGGTGCGACCGGAAGCATGTTCTATCAGCAGCGTGGAAGACCCGGGTTCAGATCCCACGTTGAAACAAGGAAGTTACTGCATTTACATATGCAGCCACTTACCGCTTTGGCCACTGGGGGCACTGTTTCGCATATCGGTGAGCACAGACCGATTTTAGCTGAAGAAAATTGTTTACCGTTTATGATTTTACTGTGAGATCAGTCTGTCAAAAACAGTGGGGAACAGCAGAATTTTATTTAATTCTTGAGCAAATAAGACATGAAATGAAGTCTGCATGAAAATCAACCGTCCTTTAATAAGTTTCATCTATGCAATTTTTTCAAACGAAATGATTCGCTCAAATGATTCGAATGATTCATTTGAGAGACTGGTTTAGGAGAGCCTGTATGTTTTTACCTTAGAGGATGCCCTCAAACTTAGGTTATTTTGGCCACAGTTTTACAGTATGCCTGTATGCAATTTATTTCCATGCAGAAATGGTTATTACATATCATGTGTAAATTGTAATAAAATTCAATTAATTGTGTAATTCTCCAGACCTGAATCACACTTGAGTTAGTGCTTACAGTCCACTGAGTGGAACTGGTCTGTTGATTGGTTTTGTCACCTGAGCAGTTTCAGGGTCACTGATTGGTGCCCTGACCCTGATCTCGGTCTTGTGTTAACAACATGGTCACATGATCACCACTCTGAACTGAGACATCACTCAGCCAAGTTTTTTAGGCTTGCAAAACTGTAGAATAGAAAATGCTAAAATGCTACAATAGTGTAGATGGTTGCCATGACATTGCTAGGGTTTTCTGGGTGGTTGCTAGGTGGTTGCATATTGGTCCACATCAAAATAGCCCCACCCCTCTTGTCTCTGGTCTGGGCTCGGGTCCCTCCTGAATCTATGGGTGTTTTGTCCGTTTTATTGCTCGTTCTATCAGGTGTTCAACAGGTCTTACTGCAAGATTGATGCTTATTATATCCAATCAATAACTGTGAATAGATTCATTCATTTATTCTGAAGCAGACTGTGAAATATGGATCTGCATTAAGTGCATATTTAACCTCTGTGAAATCCTTGTGTCTCGTGGGAGCATGCAGCTCTTGACATGTAGCGCAGTGACGCACATGTCCTCTCTAAAAGCTTTCACCTGCCTGAGACAGCGTGCACTGGCATCAACGCATGCAGGGGTCACTGCGAGTGTATGCTGGAGAGAGTCCGTTTGCCTTAGGATGTGATTGTACAGTGTGCATGCTCAAACCCCATGAGGATAGAAGCGTTCTTGCAGCTTGCCAGACAGCGAGGCGCTCTGAGCAATGAAAAAGCTCCTGTTGTGGCGTTGGGTTTCCAGTTATCTGATGGAGAGCTTGATAATGTGCTGGGACACAGCAGCCTCTACTGTCACTCACATGAGGACAGGACGGAGCATAAAAGAGACCTGCAGATAGAGACAAGCATTTTCATATAGCCTAAAATCATCAGGCCATTGTCAAGCAAGCAGCATTAAATCTGCAAACCCAGATGATTAGAAATGCTAGCGTAAAAAGTAGCCTAAACCAATTCTTTCCACTACTTAATCGAAATTAAGCTGTTTTATAGCCACCAAACTGCAGTGCCAAAACACAACTGATGTAAAATATTCCTCTGCAAGCTATTTGCAATGTTAGGTTTCAACCAGAGGTGTCGCTAAAGAGCGCCAAGTTACGTATTGCAGCTTTAAGTCCTCACTTAATTCAAACGTTATCCAGCACTACATGACAAACTCCTGGAATTGTTCTGAACGCCTCACGTGATTTTAATACCAGCGCAAGTTGTCACATTTCAGACCTCTTTTGCATCGACTCAATTGTGCCAACAGTGTTGGAGAGTATTTTGTATACGTTACTGACCTTGAGTAATCTAGCGGAGTACATTACAAATTACATTTTACGGCATGTATTCTGTAATCAGTAGAGGAATACATTTCTAAAGTAACCCTCCCAACCCTGGAAGCCAAGTCCTCCTCATGACGTGACGACACTCTATCGAGAACAGACATCTTTAATTAAAACATCCTCTCGTATGATCCACGTAAGTTTGATTCATTTGTAAATCTCAGAGGTGTTGTGAGAGCAACGTATGAAGCAAATATGTCCGTGTGAACCAGCTGAGCTGTAGATGGACTTTTCTTTGTCGCGACCCCAGAGCCCTGATGTTAGCGTCACCGCCAGCTCAATTACCAGTCGGGATGGATCTTTCTAATGGAGTCAGATAAGAGATTAATCCAAACACAAACCACTCTAATGACTTCGGCTTTAATTAGTGACTGTATTAAAGGTGATTTGGCCTTGCTATTGTGCTTGGGCCTTTTGTTTGGGTTATCATGGATTTGCACCAGCTGGTGTTTGGGTCGTAAAGCGGCGTTGGAGACGTTTGCATGATTTCAGGAGAGTACACTGATTTGGGGATGGCCTAATCAAACCTAAAACCAAAGTCAAAGCCAAAGTCAAAAGATGAGTTGATTAAACTGGACCTTTAGATATTTGTAGACCTTCTGTGACACAGAACATCCCATTATCGTTAGTGTATGGTTCCCGTTTGGTTAACAGAACCAGTCATGGGAAAATTAGACCCGCATTCAAGATTAGACAAATATTTCACCTAAACCTTTACACAACTCTCCTCATATTCAATCTCCTCAGGTGTTGTGATTACCTTGAAGGCAACTCGTATGACCAGTCAGTGACCTTTGAGAGGAAGAAGTGAAAGGAATAAATGTTTTCAGTCGTTGCAAAAGGTCACATCATCACAACACATTGAGGTCAGCAGTGGTCATTGATTCCATGAAACAAACTATTAGAGCGTGAAGTGAATACAGCTCTTAACTCTGCAATATCACACAACAGGCAAGAGTGCGTCTGTGCTGCGTGATAGTGCAGC
Source organism: Moxostoma hubbsi (assembly GCA_032164185.1). Lineage (NCBI taxonomy): Eukaryota > Metazoa > Chordata > Actinopteri > Cypriniformes > Catostomidae > Moxostoma > Moxostoma hubbsi. The sequence continues at coordinate 23,386,171 of JAVLUX010000048.1, forward strand.
TCTTGGGGGTACAAACTATTTCTTAATCCACGGATTCAAGATCTTGCTTTTTAAAAGCCAAAGCTGCTGTTACTAGTTTGAACAATGCACCCACACCTCCATTAGTAATTCGTAAATATCACTGTAAAACCATGCAACGCAACAGGTGGCCCACGGGCCGCATCAGGCCCGCAAACCATCTTTTTGTGGTCCACTTTGTGCGGTCATCACAAAGTTATAAACATGCATTAATTTTGAGGTGACATTCAGTCCCCATCACTTCTGAAATGATTGCATGCCCCTGTAAGGATGTACAATTTCAGAAATGAGAAGCATCCAATGCCACACTTGTTCTAATGGTGTTTCGTGCATGAAGGAATCAGTGTCATTTGCCCCCATCTACTGGTGTGAAGCTGCAATATCACTAGGATGAGTTAAAATCCCTAGCGAAGGGACAGTTCACCAAAAAATGAAAATCATGTCATCATTTACTCACCCTCATGCCATCCCAGAAGTGTATGACTTTCTTTCTTCTGCAGGACACAAATTATGATTTTTAGAAGAAAAGTTCAGCTCTGTAGGTAAGTACAATGCAAGTGAATGGGTGCCAAAATGTTAACGCTCCAAAAAGCACATAAAGGCAGCATAAAAATAATCCATATCACTCTAGTGATTAAATGAATTCCTTAAGAACTGATATGATAGGTGTGAGTTAGAAACAGATCAATATTTGCCCAGTAGGGGGCAATATGCATGAACAACGTGAATCACCAAAAACACAAGAAGAAGAATGTGAAATTGAAAGTTAAAGCGGAGATCAACTGAGCAGGGATGAACTTATAGTAAACATAAAAAACATAAATATTGAACACAGGCTACTCGTCCAATCAGATTCGAGGATGGGAGCATGTGTTAATTCTATGCTCCAAAGTTTAATGATATTTTTACTGTTGGGTAAACAAGTGAACACAATAAAAGCACACGGGCATATATTCAGGCTAGTGTCAAGTATTTAATTAATGCAGAATTGAACTGAAACGTTAAATTGTGGCGCACGTTGTCACATCTATATTAAATGTAAGCGCAGCGTAGATCTAGCAGGAAGACTAGCAGCTGTACATCATCGCACCATTAGCTGGGTAACTCCTAACCAATCACATGTAAGCCGTTGCTTTATAAGTCTGCTCACAATCGATCACATTGCTGTTTCAGTGTACCTCCTCCACCCCACCACCACCTGTTGAGTCCCGTCCTGCACGGAGGTAGGCTCCTCGCCCCTCCCTCCTATCTCTGGCAGGATATGACGGTTCCGAGTACTGCCAGACGGCCATCTTAAATCTCACTCAAGTCTGCCAAACTTCCTGATAGAAATGTTGTTAATTCATACTATTTATCAATTAGAATCCATCTATATGTTATGTTTTACATACTACAGTGTATGCTGCTTTTCCTGTAATTGTTTTACTGTGTACGTTTTATGGGCTGTTTAATGGCAGGTTTAATTGTAACAGCACACCATCACCCTCAATTTACAATTTATCTTCTGAAAACAGAGACTGAAAGAAAATACTCAGAGAGCCACAACTGAGGTTTCTAGAATAGTGTGTGTTGAGCATGCATGCTTGACTCATTGGTCAATGTGTTGTGTGCTGGCTACCCCTAGTGTACAAATCATTGAACTGAAAATATCCATTCATCAAACTATAAATGACTGCAAGGATTTTTACTATTAAACTATTATTCAGAGCTGTTTCATTTACTATAACAGGAAGAACATCCATTTTAATGTAGCATGTCTCAACTGATTTGCTCTTAAGGGCACCGACAATAATAGTCGATCCCTGTAACTCTTGATGGTAATGTGATTTCATAGTCAAGAAACATGTGACTTAAGGGGGCTTTTATCACCTGTGTCGTAACATTCTGTGCACCAAATGTTTAAGTTCAGCAATGCATTAAATGCCTCGACCCTCTCCTGCAATGATAAAGTGGCAAATATAGTCTTATCATGCTGAGGTCACTGCTTTCTTATCACTGTGTTTTACTGTTATCAGCGGTGCAATGTCAAAACTTGAAACTGCATACACACTTCCATGTGCTTCACACAAGTAAATGTATATCAGCAGAAATGTCCTAATCTGTTGTTACTGCTGCCATGCTCAACAAGGACGTTTAAAAGCTTATTTAGATTTTAATCATGCATTAAATATTTAAAACGTTTCAGAGCTACATAATAATGTCCAGCACCACAGAAAATGATCATGCCATAGAATGACAGTACTTAATCAAATGTGTACAGTTACGTTTTTTAGTGGACATGAAAGACTTTTTGAAAGTTAACATGTCCTGTGGTCAGGGACGGATTATGACTTGCAAATGCCCCGGGGACAATTGTCTCCAAGGGCCCCCCTCCAAAAGCACTTGAGTTATTTTGGGGGGGGATTTAGCTGAGAAGGGGGTCATTTTCATGGGCAAAAGTTGTTGAGGGTGGGTGGTTTTTGTTTTCATTGTTGCTATATTTTCAAGCGGGGGGCTCTCCACATTGGATCGTGCAACCCCCCGGTCAGTTAAGGGTCCCTGGCCCGGTCGTAATCCATCCCCGCCTGATGTGGTATGAAAAAATGTAATATCTAAAATACACAAAAGTTCAAAATTAAAAAAATATATTTGATAAACAAATGGGTATTTGACATAACAAACTATTGCGATGTATAAATACACAGAATTATAATTAAATACAATTATGTAATTATTTTTATATATTTCTAATTTTAAACACAATTATTCTCATTCATTATAATTATTTTACATGCAGAATTTAATATCTTTTTTAATTAAATGTTTAAGACTACATTTAATATTTGTGACCAGTTAAGGATCTAAAACATATACATTTAATTACAATTTTATCCTAACATTTTTTTATTTTTTTAAAGTTAATGCACATTATGAGCAACTACCCCCCCCCCCCCCAAAAAAAAAAAAATAATAAAAATAAATTTATATATATATATTTATATATAAAATTCAGTACAAATGGATAACGTCTCATAACAAATATATTTACTAATTTTATAAAAGCCTTTGTTGTCTTTAAATATAATCCAGGCATGTACAAATAAAAGCATTTAATAGATTTTAAATAAACTTGTCTGTCCAGATGCATAAATGTGACACACTCCGCTAACTCAAAGACTTCACAGATTGAGGTCGTTTCTGTCACTAGATATTTCACAATAGAAGGAACTCAGTGTATTGGCACAGTGGCCTTGGCATATTGCGATATCTGTGTGAATTCACACACCTGTGGGCATTACACATGAGTAAACACATTGACCGTGCAGCACTGTGACGTCTGTGGACGTATATAAGAATGATGGAGAAGTCCAGAGGATCTATAACACAAACATGTTGAGGTTCTTGTTGTTGAGCGTGCTGGCAGCCCTTGGTAAGACAACTCTCTCTCTCTCTCTCTCTCTTTCTGTTGAGGAAACCACTTCTGAACATCATAATAGACAGCATAGTGGAGGAGATATATAGTGAAGATTTGGTCAAGCCATTTTGCTTAAAATATATGTATGTTTTCTTTCCATTTTATTATTGATAAGGCAAGAAATCCTGATTTTTTTGCATGTCTGTTTGGAATCAGTTGCAGACAGAAGGGGAAACTACACTATAACTCAATTAAAGTATAATTAAAATGAAAATGAGCATGACGTTTGGGTGTTTTCTCTAGCGCTGGCTGAGCCCAGATACCTGGAGGATCAGGCCGTGGAGAGGGTCGTCGGTGGAGAGGTGGCAAGACCCAACTCCTGGCCCTGGCAGGTACAACATTTTTAACAATATAAGAATTAATATACTATAAAACTCCAACAACTAACCTATCTTTGGTGGTTTTACACAACTGTGAGCAACACTTACATATAGAATCCCTGATGAAAAAATGCTTAAACCAGCCTGAGATGGTTTGCTGGTTTAAGCAACGTCTCCCAATCTGGACTGTTGGTTGGTTTTATAGAGGTTTGGGGTACTTTTCAGCAGTTCAGGCTGACATACCAGCTTAAACCAGCTAAAATCATCTTAATCCAGTTAAGACCAGCAAAACAAGCTGTTTAAGGTGTCTCTCTCTCTCTCAGATCTCTCTCCAGTACCTGTCTGGTGGCAGCTACTACCACACCTGTGGTGGAACTCTGATCAGGTCAGGATGGGTGATGACCGCCGCCCACTGCGTTGACACGTAAGATGTTCACAACTCTCGGTATCTACAATAGATGATTAAAAGCACAATAAATAAAAAGAAGTTTACACTTGTGTCCTGCCTTGTGTTGCATGTGCAGCTCAAGAACTTGGCGTGTTGTCCTGGGCGACCACGACATCTACAACCATGAGGGTCGCGAGCAATACATGAGCGTCAGTCGAGTCTACGTCCACCCCAACTGGAACAGCAACAATGTGGCCTCTGGGTGTGTAAAGAATGCAACAAACACAACACACAACAGATAGGGTTGCCAAGGGTCCTATATTAGTGGGGAAGTCCTGTATTTTGGCTGAAATGTGTCAGAACTCGGAAGGTGGATTCCCAGTAGAGGGCCATTCTGGCGAAATGTTCTATTTTTGTGTGACGAAAAGTTAGCAACCCTAATCAATGATAACACATTAAATCGCAAACCAACATATTGATGGGGGTGGCCACCCTGGACAGAAGCCTGGCCTCCCCACTCACAGTCGCACCTCTCCGTCCCGGGTGTCGCTGTATCCACTCCCCTCTGTTTTTGAATCCACATGTCCAACAATGATGCTCAACCACCACCACCAGGGCTGGAATGGTAATCTGGCATTACCGGGCACTTTCCTGGTGGGCCGACGCACTTTGGGGCCAATCAGGGGAGGACTGGCCATCGGGAGAATAGAGTGGGCCAGTGGGTCGGACAGCAAAATCACCCCTATTGACCTCCATTCAAAAAGAACAGCCTATTGAGTGTCATTGCCGGTGTACCGCCCCGTTACACTTTTGATATAAACTGCGATGCTCATTGTGTTTTCCAGTTATGACATCGCTCTTCTCCGTCTGTCAACTGATGCTTCTCTGAACTCATACGTGCAGTTGGCATCGCTGCCCCCTTCTGGACAGGTTCTGCCCAACAACAACCCCTGTTACATCACCGGCTGGGGCCGCACACAAAGTCAGTCATCATTCATTCAGTACACACACAAAACACATTTTGAATTCCATTTTATTGTGGCTGAAGTTATTTATGGTTCATTTCAATCCCATTTTTCTCTGGGATGGATGTTCATGTAGCTGGTGGTCAGCTCTCTGCTCAGCTGAAACAGGCCAGTCTGCCCGTGGTGGACTATCAGACATGTTCTCGTAGTGACTGGTGGGGCAGCACCGTTAAGAACACCATGGTCTGTGCTGGTGGCGGCAGTCTGTCTGGATGCCAGGTGAGAGCATCTTCCTCTAACATGTTGTAATAACTACATGACCCTTATAAAAACAGTACTCATATACTAGGTGTGGTGTTATTTCAGGGTGACTCTGGCGGTCCTCTGAACTGTCAGGTCAGCGGTCAGTATTACGTTCATGGAGTGACCAGCTTTGTGTCGTCTTCGGGTTGTAACACACAGAAGAAACCAACCGTCTTCACTCGTGTGTCTGCATACATCAGCTGGATCAACGGAGTAAGTGCTTTACCTTAGCACCATCACTCATGTGACTGTTTTATATGCCGTCACTCATGTGACTGTTTTATATCGCCGTCACTCATGTGACTGTTTTATATCGCCGTCAATCTTGTGACTGTTTTATATCGCCGTCACTCATGTGACTGTTTTATATCGCCGTCAACCTTGTGACTGTTTTATATCACCGTCACTCATGTGACTGTTTTATATCACCGTCACTCATGTGACTGTTTTATATCGCCATCAATCATGTGACTGTTTTATATCGCCGTCAACCTTGTGACTGTTTTATATCGCCGTCACTCATGTGACTGTTTTATATCGCCGTCAACCTTGTGACTGTTTTATATCGCCGTCACTCATGTGACTGTTTTATATCGCCGTCAACCTTGTGACTGTTTTATATCACCGTCACTCATGTGACTGTTTTATATCGCCGTCACTCATGTGACTGTTTTATATCGCCGTCAACCTTGTGACTGTTTTATATCGCCGTCACTCATGTGACTGTTTTATATCGCCGTCAATCATGTGACTGTTTTATATCGCCATCACTCTTGTGACTGTTTTATATCACCGTCACTCATGTGACTGTTTTATATCACCGTCACTCATGTGACTGTTTTATATCGCCATCAATCATGTGACTGTTTTATATCGCCGTCAACCTTGTGACTGTTTTATATCGCCGTCACTCATGTGACTGTTTTATATCGCCGTCAACCTTGTGACTGTTTTATATCGCCGTCACTCATGTGACTGTTTTATATCGCCGTCAACCTTGTGACTGTTTTATATCACCGTCACTCATGTGACTGTTTTATATCGCCGTCAACCTTGTGACTGTTTTATATCGCCGTCACTCTTGTGACTGTTTTATATCGCCGTCAACCTTGTGACTGTTTTATATCACCGTCACTCATGTGACTGTTTTATATCACCGTCACTCATGTGACTGTTTTATATCGCCATCAATCATGTGACTGTTTTATATCGCCGTCAACCTTGTGACTGTTTTATATCGCCGTCACTCATGTGACTGTTTTATATCGCCGTCAACCTTGTGACTGTTTTATATCGCCGTCACTCATGTGACTGTTTTATATCGCCGTCAACCTTGTGACTGTTTTATATCACCGTCACTCATGTGACTGTTTTATATCGCCGTCACTCATGTGACTGTTTTATATCGCCGTCAACCTTGTGACTGTTTTATATCGCCGTCACTCATGTGACTGTTTTATATCGCCGTCAATCATGTGACTGTTTTATATCGCCGTCAACCTTGTGACTGTTTTATATCACCGTCACTCATGTGACTGTTTTATATCACCGTCACTCATGTGACTGTTTTATATCGCCATCAATCATGTGACTGTTTTATATCGCCGTCAACCTTGTGACTGTTTTATATCGGCGTCACTCATGTGACTGTTTTATATCGCCGTCACTCATGTGACTGTTTTATATCGCCGTCACTCATGTGACTGTTTTATATCGCCGTCACTCTTGTGACTGTTTTATATCGCCGTCACTCTTGTGACTGTTTTATATCGCCGTCAATCTTGTGACTGTTTTATATCGCCGTCAACCTTGTGACTGTTTTATATCACCGTCACTCATGTGACTGTTTTATATCACCGTCACTCATGTGACTGTTTTATATCGCCATCAATCATGTGACTGTTTTATATCGCCGTCAACCTTGTGACTGTTTTATATCGCCGTCACTCATGTGACTGTTTTATATCGCCGTCAACCTTGTGACTGTTTTATATCGCCGTCACTCATGTGACTGTTTTATATCGCCGTCAATCATGTGACTGTTTTATATCGCCGTCAACCTTGTGACTGTTTTATATCACCGTCACTCATGTGACTGTTTTATATCACCGTCACTCATGTGACTGTTTTATATCGCCATCAATCATGTGACTGTTTTATATCGCCGTCAACCTTGTGACTGTTTTATATCGCCGTCACTCATGTGACTGTTTTATATCGCCGTCAACCTTGTGACTGTTTTATATCGCCGTCACTCATGTGACTGTTTTATATCGCCGTCACTCATGTGACTGTTTTATATCGCCATCACTCTTGTGACTGTTTTATATCGCCGTCAATCATGTGACTGTTTTATATCGCCGTCACTCTTGTGACTGTTTTATATCGCCGTCACTCTTGTGACTGTTTCTATTATTCAATAGAATAATAGACATACTATTGTTGTTTATTATATTGTACTAACTGAATCCTGTCTGTTTTCATTTCAGATCATTGGATAAAGTGGCAATATTTCGACTGAAACTATTTCATTTCCTCTGTTGGCCTTTATGTGCAGTTCCAAAAAATAAACAAACTTTACATCTGATCTGGGACTCATTTTATATCAGTTTAGAGATTGTGTCTTCACATTTAATCCAGTTTGATCTAGAAAGATGAATTAATATAGCGAAGCTTGAAAAGATCTCCAACTAAAGGGATTCGTAAGAAATGTAAATTTGTTTCGATGCATCTTGAACACGATTCATTCGATTGAATTCACAACTAGAGCAATAATTCATGTTTCATGAACAGACTAAAAACAGATCACTGCAAGTTTGTTTGAAGAATAAAAGCTTATTTAATAAATCAAACAGAACTTCTGAACAAACATATATACAATGTAATGCAATATAATACAATATAAGAAACAAATTACATAAAAAGACTTAAAATGCTACAGTAAAAAACATTATACTTGTATGATAAGAAATAATATACCTGTTATAATTTTTTTAGATGTAAAAAGTATGACGTTACTGTATAATTAACAGTAAAATTGCATATTATATTTAACAAGAGAGTACATGTATTTTTACGAAAATGTATTGTTAAAATGATGGTAAAAAACAATAATTGGCGTTCCCAGAATTCCCTGTGTGACCCATTAAAGTTCAATATATTTTATATTCTATGTTTCTTATTTTTAGTGTCAGTTCTGTAGTTTGGGGTGTTTGCTGTTATATTTGATGTAGTTTAGTTATGTTTATTGCATTAATTTAATTACACCAATGTTACCCTGATGGTGTTTAGTGTTTGTGTGATTGACACTGTGCAATGTCTCTATGTGTATATTATTGGTAATTACTCTTGGATGGGTTATTATTGACAAACTTTGTCATAATGTGCGCTTCTGTATTTGCTATGGTGAGTAACAACGGATTATAAAGTGAAAAGAAGATTTTGTAACGTGGTTACCGTATTTTTTACAGTAAATGTTTGTCAACCACAGCTGCCGGTAATTTACTGTAAATTATACAGATTTATTTTTACATAGATTGACCTTTTTTCATAATATTTACATATATACAATGTATATTTAGTTCATTGAACTGAACATAAAAACAACAATTAAATGCCATTCAGCATTTTTGAAAGAAGCAAAAGCTTAAATGTTTGTTGGACAGAAAAGTTCAGAAGTTGGTGTGTAAAGAACATCTGACACACTGAAAGATTTACTGCACAAAACTTCAAACAATATTACCAGATAAAATGATAAAGTGCAATTGCTCAACATAAAAACAAGGCACAACAATTATATATATATATATATATATATATATATATATATATATATATATATATATATATATATATATTACTTTTTAATTGTATCCCCTTTTCTCCCAGTTTGGAATGCCCAATTCCCACTACTTAGTAGGTGGGAATTGGGCAAGTGGTGGCACGGTTACTCGCCTCAATCCGGGTGGCGGACGACAAGTCGCCTCCACTTCTGAGATGTCAATCCGTGCATCTTATCACGTGACTCGTTGTGCATGACACCGCGGAGACTCACAGCATGTGGAGACTCATGCTACTCTCCACGATCCACACACAACTCACCACACACCCCATTGAGAGAACCACTAATCACCACCACGAGGAGGTTACCCCATGTGACTCTACCCTCCCTAGCAACCGGGACAATTTGGTTGCTAAGGAGACCTGACTGGAGTCACATTATAGCGACCATGAGGAGGTCACCCCATGTGACTCTACCCTCCCTAGCAAACGGGCCAATTTGGTTGCTAAGGAGACCTGACTGGCGTCACATTATAGCGACCATGAGGAGGTCACCCCATGTGACTCTACCCTCCCTAGCAACCGGGCCAATTTGGTTGCTAAGGAGACCTGACTGGCGTCACATTATAGCGACCATGAGGAGGTCACCCCATGTGACTCTACCCTCCCTAGCAACCGGGCCAATTTGGTTGCTAAGGAGACCTGACTGGCGTCACATTATAGCGACCATGAGGAGGTCACCCCATGTGACTCTACCCTCCCTAGCAACCGGGCCAATTTGGCTGCTTAGGAGTCCTGACTGGAGTCACTCAACACACCCTGGATTCAAACTCGCGACTCCAGGGGTGGTAATCAGCGTCGATACTCGCTGAGATACCCAGGCCCCCCAGCAAGGCACATCATTTAAAATATAAACAATGTAAAAATAAGATACTTGTAGTTAGATATTTTCTGCAACAAAAGCATAATAATCGTCTCTCACATCATGAGTTGTCTCACACAGAGGATTACACTGAATGTTTAAAGATGTTTTTGATCCCAAGTGTGACAAGTTTCTAGAATTATAGACGAGAATGTTCCAGTTATTTACACCAGTATTGAGTGTCTCTTTAACTGAAATGAGCTTGTGCCCTGTTGATCCGTCACTCCATCAGCACTGCGGTCTCTGATTCATTCACTCCTTTTACTGAAAATACAGTAGGAATCATAAACATTATTAAATGGTAATTGGTCTTTTATTAACCTTAACAGTATTCAAAAGCGCTTTACACTGTGACTCATTCACCCATTCATACACCAATGATGGCAGAGCTGCCATGCAAGGTGCCAGCCTGCCATTGGGAGCAACTTGGGGTTCAGTGTCTTGCCCAAGGACACTTCGGCATGTGGAGTCATGTGGGCCGGGAATCAAACCGCCAACCCTGTGATTAATGGCTGACCCGCTCTACCAACTGAGATATATAAAGAGAGCGAGAACCACATTATAGCAACAATGAGCCAATTTGGTTGCTTAGGAGGCCTGGCTGGTGTCACTCAGCACGCCCTGGATTCAAACTCACGACAATACTCGCTGAGATACCCAGAACCCCCAAATCTGATATTTCTTACATAGTCTCAGACTTTTGATCCCACGATATTCAACTTCAATGATATATCGGATGTGGAAAATTATGTTATCTCCAAAAAGCAATTATGCTGCAAATGATATTACAATAAACATTGTTAATTACTCACCAATGACAGCAACACTGAATCTCTTGAATTTACTCTCTTTGCTGTTGATGACCTGTAGTTTATAAACTCCAGTGTCTGTGGTTCTTGAGTTTGAGACTGTGAGAGATCCAGTCTCTTGGTTCAACTGCAGTCTGTCTCTGAATGTCCCATCAACGCCATCATATAAGGATATCTCATTGTCCTCTCCATACAGTTTAGCAATGAGACTGTTTCTAGGTCCAAATGTCCACAGTATCAAATCATCTTTCTTTCTGTCAGTAACTTCAGTGTTTAGAGTGAAAGACTCTCCTGCCATCTTTACAATGTTCACTTCATGTCACAGTAGCACATAGAAACAGAGAAATAAAGAAGAGAAATTAGAACAAGTGTATGAATTAAGTTTCATGTTTACAAAATATTAAAAATTTTATTCTTACAGACCAATTAAATTTGACAATTTGGTTTGCCACCATAAGTCGTCTTTCTTTGAGAATGAGTACTGATACTTCATTTTTGGTACTCGCCGATACCGAACCTGATACCTGTTTTTGATTTTTCCCTGAACTCCATTTCAAATTCTTTTCTACTTTTATCATTAAAATGGTGTTTCAATAAATTAATTCATTAAATCTTGAATCAAATGAAAATATAAAATACATTTTCAACATATTGCATTATTTTTTATCAAATGATCTGCTTTTATATACAGAACCTCACAGCACAATCCAAAGTACAACATTGGAGTTATATTTAGTCAAATAAAGTGTTAGATATTCCTTAAGTATAATACAATTACTACCGATTTATTATTATTATTATTAGTAGTAGTATTACAGTTAATATTACATAACTTTACAGTAGTGATATATCTCTGTCATACCTTTTTCCTATAAATGTACCTTTTATTTTGAAGTGTTTCTGTTGTTTTAATTAAGAAGCTCTGACGTTATGATGGCAGATTCCCACCCTGGAAAAGCTGGTCTCTATGTGACTCAAAGTGAGTCAAAAGGATGCTATTTAATTAAATATGTACTCTGTATGTGCCAGAGTATGTACAACATATTTACTGTAATCTGCTACAAACAGAGCGTGTGATGCTCATGATGGTGTTTTCCCTTTATGAGCAGCCGCATCGGTACAATACTGTCTCCTCACATTGACAAGCGCTCACATTTTAATTACATGCAAACTACATATTTATCTCCTTAAAATCGCAGCTTTTGCAGTTAACTAATCTCACTAGGACATTACGTGATTTAATTTGAGGCCTGAATGTATATGTAATGACATTGGAATCTAAGATAGTATCGGAGCATTTTTATGAGTAGGAGTACCAGTACATGAACACAGTATCGGACTTCACACAGAAAGGCCCAGTTCAGCCAGTTCTCGAACCTGGGAACTTCTTGCTGTGAGGTGCCAGTGCTACCCATGATTGTTCTACCCAGTACTACCCATTGTATTATAATAATAATGTCAAATATTCTTTGATTGAAAAAATAGTTTAAGAAAGCAACCTTTGCATAAGTCATGTTAGTGTAAAACTGGTGCACAATCCACATAGAAATGCTCTGTTTTCATTCCAGCTAAAAAAATGAACTAAATCAGCCACTATATTGGTAATTGGTGAATTATCCTCCTCTAAAATCGGTATTGGTCTCAAAAATCCCATATCAATCAGGCTTTACTTAATGGTCATGAAATCTAATTTACATGAGGAAAGGTTTTACATAGCGTCATCAAAGGGGTTCACTTTGTAGGTGTGAATGCAAGAGAGTGTCTCTTCAGGAATACAGTTCCTCTAAAAAGTATTCATTCCAGAAAGTCCTTCTTGGGGACTATCAGAACTCTTACTGGAAAGGGGCTGAAAAGTGGGCAGGATATGCCTATGCCATAGCTAAAGAGGGAGTGGAGACAGAGCTATCTGTCTTAACTGCAGTAAAAAAGTATATTCCAAATCTGAATCTGAATAGCACTATGTAGGACAATAATAGAAAATCGATAATTTACCAAAAGCAGGATGTTCAAATGAAGGATTCGTCATTCACAAATCTACACTTCATTCTCCTCTCCTGTTCCACTTATTTAAAATATTTGTACTACTATATATACAGTATATATATTTTGATATATTTAAGGAACCCTGCCATGTGAACATTCAACAAGAATTTAGATTTTCTATCAAACATCTGACAGAAATATAAGTGCATCATGTGACTCATGCACCCATTTTTTATTTATTTATTCTGGAGCATCAGGTTTGGGTCGGTTTACAGGAGTCAGAGAGTGTTTGGAGTGTTCACACTCAGGTCTGAATTTCATGAACAAAACTCTGAAACAAACCAAGTGTGACATGAACAACTAGAGGAAACAAACATTGATTTTAATAAAGCTCATGATCTCCATCTTGAAGTATCAGCTGTAAGTAATGCTTACCGTTTTGTCTTAGTTCATTCGGTTCTCTTTTTAGTTCAGAGTTCTTTCGGTGACAGTAAATCATAGTTATAAGAGCAGCCATGACACCCAGAACAGCCACGACACCCAGAACAGCAACAGAAATTCCTGCACCTGGAGACAGACCCGCATCTTTATCAGCTGTAGCATGTATGTAAATGAATCGGCCAAGGTGATCTATGAAACATACATTTGGAAAATAATTGTAATTCTCTTAATCATTCAGAGTTCTGATTTCTATAAATACAGAAAGACATGAGTTACTCACCTCTGACAAAAACACTGAATTTCTTGTAAATGGTCTCTCTGCTGCTGCTGATTTTGACTTTATAAAGTCCAGTGTCTGTGGTTCTGCTGTGTGTGATGGTGAGAGATCCAGTCTCTTTGTCCAGATGCAGTCGGTCATGAGCAACATAATATGTGGAGACCATTTTATCTTTTCGATCAACACTTGATGAGGCCTTGTTGTCCCCGTCTCTATCAAGTTTAGCTACGATGATGCCCTCATCTCCAAACCTCCACAGTATCAGATCATCTGTCTCTATTGCAGTTTCAGTGTGTAGAGTGATAGAATCTCCCTCCGTCTTAATCAATGTTTTTAATTCATCTTTCTCTGCTTCAGACACACCTGGAGAACGAACAGGGTCAAGATTAAGAAATGAAACGTTTACAGTTGTGCTCATAAATGTACATTTACTTTGCAGAAGTTTAGCCAGTTTAAAAATTTTGTTTCAAGTTGTTTGAGTCCCTAAACTGTCATGAATTTCTCCTTTATAGGGCTGGGTATCGAGTTTCACCAAATTTCGATAAGCAAGAGATGCTAGATGTGCCCAAATCTAAAAGTGCCGGTGATTGGCTGCGTTTAGGCTTCAAGGAAAAACACGAGTGTGGCAGCGGGGGCGTGGTCAAGCGCTTGCACCTGAGTTAAATTATGTCAAACACCTGTCTCTAATTTCAGTGAGCACGGGGAGAGCGGCATAAGAGCGGCCACAGAACCTCCAGGAGAGAGAGAGAGTTGGACAAAGCTCTTCTGACTAGCTTGTGAATTGTGTGTGTGTGTTATAGTGAAGAGTTATTGTGAAGTTGTATCTGGTGGAAGAGCACGAATTTAAAGTCTTACCGGTGCAGTTGAAGCCCTGTTCCTGTGTCTTTCCGGGTTTCGGCACCAGTGTAACACACTTCTTCTCCACTGAAGACACAGGAACAGGGCTTCAACTGCACCGGTAAGACTTTTAATTCGTGCACTTCCACCAGATACAACTAAACTACAGCTCTAGGAAGAGTCCTGGCGGTTCCAAACTTCTTCCATACGGATGATGGAGGCCACTGTGCTCATTGGGACCTTCAATGCTGCAGACATTTTTCTGTACCCTTCCCCAGATCTGTGCATCGATACAATCCTGTCTCGGAGGTCTACAGACAATTCCTTGGACTTCATGGCTTGGTTTGTGCTCTGACATGCAATGTAAACTGTGGGACCTTATATAGACAGGTGTGTGCCTTTCCAAATCATGTCCAATCAACTGAATTTACCATAGGTGGACTCCAATCAAGTTGTAGAAACATCTCAAGGATGATCAGTGGAAACAGGATGCACCTGAGCTCAATTTTGAGTGTCATGGCAAAGGGTGTGAATACTTATGTACATGTGATTTTTTTTTTTTTTATTTTTTTTTTTTTTATAAATTTGCAAAGATGTAATTGGATATATATATATATATATATATATCGTGAAGGAGGGAACAAACTAATTTATTCACAAACATGATATATTTTCCCAGATGAGGAAATCCCAGACTGTCATGTTCTCTGTTGTCTTTTGTTTTGTGCTTTTATGTTGAAGTTTCCTGTTTGGTTTTTGTAGTCCTTTGTAGTTGTCATGTTCTCTGTTGTCTTTTTTGTGCTTTTATGTTGAAGTTTCCTGTTTAGTTCCTGTTTGGTTTTTGTAGTCCTTTGTAGTTCTGTTTTTTGATTGGTTTTCCCCTCATTGGTTCTATTTTCCTGATTGTTTCCCCAGGTGTTCCTTGTTTCCCCTTGTGTATTTAAGCCCTTGTTTCCCTCCTGTTTTTGTCAGTTATTTCATGTTTTTGTTTTGCGTCACTTGCTCTGTGGATTTCGTTATTTCTAGTGTTCCTGTTCTTGATTTAAATAAAGCTGCATATAGATCCTCTCCCGTTTCTGGACGTGACAGAATAACTGACCACCTAACATGGATCTAGCGGCTATTTTTCTGCAGCTGAGCCGAGCTAACCTCCCGCTGACAGAATACTCACGTCTGTTTTGCACCCTTGCCCGATGCACTAGTTTTTCGGATGGACACCTCAAATCCATTTTTCAGCTCGGTCTCCTGACCCAAGGATGGATTGAGCTGCCTGAGACCAGAGATTACACGTGGGAGAGGTATGTCAGCCTGATTTTGGAGACGTTTGCCCCTGTCGGAACCTCCAACAAGCCCTCGCCTGCCACGGACAACAAGCTCACGCCAGTCACGGCCAACGAGCCAACGCCCACGCCTGCCACGGCCAACGAGCCAACGGCCACGCCTGTCATGGTCAACGCGTTGCCAGCCTCGTCCGTCCCAGCGCCAGCGTTGCCAGTCTTTCCGTCCCAGCGCCAGCGTTGCCAGCCTCGTCTGCCAGGAAGAGGAGGCGAAGAGGAAGGGCTTCCGCACACCAGTCTCCGCCCTCCACGGTCCCGTCCTCTGTGCCAGAGCCAGCGCCTGTAGCCTCAACCGTCCCAGAGCCAGAGCCAGCGCCTGTAGCCTCGACCGTCCCAGAGCCAGAGCCAGCGCCTGTAGCCTCGACCGTCCCAGAGCCAGAGCCAGCGCCTGTAGCCTCGACCGTCCCGAGCCTAATTCCCAGAGCTCCGCCTCCCGAGCTTCCCAGAGCTCCGCCTCCCGAGCCTCCCAGTGCTCTGCTTCCCAGTGCTCCGCCTCCCGAGCTTCCCAGTGCTCCGCCTCCCGAGCTTCCCAGTGCTCCGCCTCCCGAGCTTCCCAGTGCTCTGCTTCCTGGAGCTCTGCCTCCCGAGCTTCCCGGAGCTCCGCCTCCCGAGCCTCCCAGTGCTCTGCTTCCTGGAGCTCCGCCTCTCGAGCTTCCCAGTGCTCCGCCTCTCGAGCTTCCCAGAGCTCCGCCTCTCGAGCCTCTCGAGCTTCCCAGTGCTCCGCCTCTCGAGCTTCCCAGAGCTCCGCCTCTCGAGCTTCCCAGAGCTCCGCCTCTCGAGCCTCTCGAGCTTCCCAGAGCTCCGCCTCTCGAGCTTCCCAGAGCTCCGCCTCTCGAGCTTCCCAGAGCTCCGCCTCTCGAGCCTCCCGAGCTTTCCAGTGCTCCGCCTCCCGAGCTTCCCAGAGCTCCGCCTCCCGAGCTTCCAAGGACTCCGCCTCTTGTGCTTCCCAGGTCTCTGCCTACCATGGCACCGCCCCTGGAGTCCTCCTCGGCTCCTCCCTGGCCTTCTGACCCTGTCTCGTGGCCTCCTCCCTGGCCTTCTGACCCTGTCTCGTGGCCTCCTCTCAGGCCTTCTGACCCAGTCCTGTGGCCTCCTCCTTGGCCTCCTGACCCTGTCCTGTGGCCCTCTCCCTGGCCTTCTGACCCTGTCTCATGGCCTCCTCTCAGGCCTTCTGACCCAGTCCTGTGGCCTTCTCCTTGGCCTCCTGACCCTGTCCCAGTCCTGTGGCCTTCTCCTTGGCCTCCTGACCCTGTCCTGTGGCCCTCTCCTTGGCCTCCTGACCCTGTCCTGTGGCCTCCTCCCTGGCCTTCTGACCCTGTCTCGTGGCCTCCTCCCTGGCCTTCTGACCCTGTCTCGTGGCCTCCTCCCTGGCCTTCTGACCCTGTCTCGTGGCCTCCTCTCAGGCCTTCTGTCCCAGTCCTGTGGCCTTCTCCTTGGCCTCCTGACCCTGTCCCAGTCCTGTGGCCTTCTCCTTGGCCTCCTGACCCTGTCCTGTGGCCCTCTCCTTGGCCTCCTGACCCTGTCCTGTGGCCTCCTCCCTGGCCTTCTGACCCTGTCCTGTGGCCTCCTCCCTGGCCTTCTGACCCTGTCCTGTGGCCTCCTCTCAGGCCTTCTGACCCTGTCTCGTGGCCTCCTCTTAGGCTTTCTGACCCAGTCATGTGGCCTTCTCCTAGACCTCCTTACCCTATCCTAGCCCTGTGGCCTTCCTCTAGGCCTCCTGACCCTGTCCCACTCCTGTGGCCGCCTCCCTGGCCTCCTGACCCTGCCCTAGCCCAGTGGCCATCCCCTAGATCCCCTGACCCGGTCCCTGCTCTATGGCCGCCTCCCTGGCCACCTGACCCACGGCCATCTCCCTGGCCTCCTGACCCTGTCCCTGCCCTATCTGTCTCCTTGCCACCCCCCAGTTCTGTCATAGTCTTGTCCCTCTGTGCCCCTTATGTCCCTTTGTATTGCCTTTTGCCCCTGGTGCCCCCCTGGACTGTTTACGTTGTGTTATATGGACAATGTTTTTGTTTTTGTTTTTTTTTTTGGAGCGTCTGGAATCCGCTCCTTAAAGGGGGGATTCTGTCATGTTCTCTGTTGTCTTTTGTTTTGTGCTTTTATGTTGAAGTTTCCTGTTTGGTTTTTGTAGTCCTTTGTAGTTGTCATGTTCTCTGTTGTCTTTTTTGTGCTTTTATGTTGAAGTTTCCTGTTTAGTTCCTGTTTCCTGTTTCGTTTTTGTAGTCCTTTGTAGTTCTGTTTTTTGATTGGTTTTCCCCTCATTGGTTCTATTTTCCTGATTGTTTCCCCAGGTGTTCCTTGTTTCCCCTTGTGTATTTAAGCCCTTGTTTCCCTCCTGTTTTTGTCAGTTATTTCATGTTTTTGTTTTGCGTCACTTGCTCTGTGGATTTCGTTATTTCTAGTGTTCCTGTTCTTGATTTAAATAAAGCTGCATATAGATCCTCTCCCGTTTCTGGACGTGACACAGACGGGTAGAGAATGCACGGAAGAAGCTTCTTTGCCAGAGAGATGCTCACAACTGTAATAAAACCATCTTTCAAAAAGTTGAACAACACATTTTAAATGCACTTATTTTTTTCCAGTTTCATTTGAACTTTGTTAAAATAAAGTTCAAAGTTTGAGATCAAGGTGTCTTGCTTTATTGTGTAAGCTTAACCCCAAAGTATCGAAAAAAGTATAGTTTAGTTATCGATGTCGAACATTTTTGAACGATAACCAGTCCTACTACTTTACATTGACTTTTTGATTTCAGTCGTACTAAAGCAATTTAATTTGTCTTAGTTAATATATGTTAACATGTCACGTACATGTATGTGTTAGTCGAACTAACAGACCTAGATAATGCAATTGTAGCTCTGTTCCATCCAGCATGTACACACAACAACCGGACCGCTGTAGGCCTCAGAGTTATGTGCATGTAAGTCGAACCTTGATACAAGCTGTCTGTGAAAGATTTTTCTTCCCCACAATATGTTTCAAGCGGTGTATATAATGTATAATGTAAAGGCAGTGTGAGCACTTGATTCATACTCACTGGTGACGGTTAGATTGAAAGTTTTGTACACGTCTCTTCTGCTGCTGATGTGGAGTTCATATATTCCTGAGTGTTTTATCCTGGAGTTCTTGATGGTCAGTGATCCCGTATGTGTGTTTACCTGCAGTCTCCCGCTGAATCTCCCATCTTCAAGGTCAAATGTCAATGCCATGTTCTCTGTTCTTTTGAACTGTGCGATGCGCATGTTCTTATCAGCTTTAAAATACCAAGTTATCCAATCCTCGTACAGTGTTTCATCAGTGTTTAGAATAGCAACATCTCCCTCCATCACCGTCACCGACTCAACAGTCTCAGCACCAATCACATCTAGAAAACAAAAATCAGAGACCCGTCCATTCAGATCCATCTTTCAAATATCTCACAGTTGGGATTATATTGCGATTTTAGGGATTTTGTATAGTTCAGTACTTATGTTCAATTTATGCTTTTCGTGCCTGTCTGTAGCTACAGACACTATTATTTCATGCACCGCAAAATACTTCTAATTTTGTATTCTTCCACATGCGTGAGTGTGATCATTGTACCGTGGTGCAGGGATTATTTCTTTAATCGAAAAGGGGCGACACTATCAAGAGAAGACTATTGATATTTTCTGTGATTACAGGGTTTATTCCTGCATAGAAAATTACTAGGCGGCCGCCTCAGTCAAATTTCATGCCGCCTCCGGCTGACTACAAAACTGTGGTGGTGTCTTCATGGAAAACACTAACAAGCACTAGGTTGATTGTCATTTGTAACAGCAAATCTCAGCGATAATAATAATTCAGTTGTCGAATAGTCGCTTGATGTCATGTAGCGTAACTTAAGATCATATAAAACTATAATGATGACACGAGAGACGAGAAGAGCGCTACAGCTCGAGTGTCTGATAGAAACTCAGCTTAATTATATATCTTTATTTCATCCTTAATTAAAGTTCATTTAATACGGATGCATGACATGTTAATAAGCACAAACTGAAACTGTCATCGAGACCAGGAGAGATTTAAAGTTCCGCCGGCTGATGCGCCTCTAACACGGAGACACTCGTCTCACCCCCGCTGTCTGCAGCTCGCAACGTGTGAGAGATGAGGGCACTGATGAGATCATCATAAGATCAATCTTTTGTGAAAAATAACTAAAATGACAACAATAAAGTGTGTGTATGTGTATGTCTATCTATCTATATATATATATATATATATTAGGTTTTGGATAGACAAGATTGACAAATGCTTTTCAATAATACTCTTATGGCTAAATACATCAACAGTTTTCATTGACTAAAACTACATTAAAATGCCCCAACTTTGTCAACTAAATCTTGACTAAAAAAATAGGATAAGACTGACTAACTATGATAAAAACTAAAAGGACATTAGACACAGGACTAAGACTAAATTAAAAACAGCTGAAAAATGAACACTAGTATTCAGTTGCAGGTCATTAGGAGTGACACACTAAATGTCACACCCATTGACACACTAAAGCGGAAAATATAAATAACCATCTTAAGACAAATGCGTTTGAGAAACAGCTTAAGTGCCTAAAACTTTTGCACAGATCTGTATATCTGGAAGATTATTAGTGAAGCTTCTTTAATGGTCGAGATAATAGTTAAACCTGAACGATAACATGATGCAGATTGAGTGACATTAGCTGATCAAAACAAACAAGAGACGAGATATAATATCTCTCTATATCAACATCAACTTCATATGACAGAATTAAATCTAGTGTATGATTATGATGAGTTTGTCCCGTTACATTTTGTCTGACCAAGCTAATCACAATGTGTAATTTTCATTATCTCTGGAAAAGTTGAAGTCGAAAATCCACCACTTACCTTGAACAGATGCGAAAAGAAATAGCAAACAAAGATCATTCATGTTACTATTGCTTTCAGTACGCTCCGGGTTTAACAACGATCAACTGCGGACAACGTAAACAGAAAGAAAAAAGTTTTTACTTTATTTCCGGGAATATGGCGAACTAGACCTCTTTCTTCTTCTTCGGTTTGATGGCGGATAACAACAGGTGCATCCCCGCCACCTACTGGACTGGAGTGTGGCGCATTGACGGAGAGGAAAATACATATATATATATATATTTAAAACCTATTACCTTCTAAAGCCTATTAATAAGTTCTACATTTCTTAAGTATCTCATTAATGCATTATATATTTTATGATGATCCAAGTCATTAAGCAACAGTGTTTTAAGAGTAAGATTTCTCTTATTTCTTCCAACAGAAGTACTCTTTCATTTTCATTAGCAGTACAAAATATTAGTACATGCTCCACAGTTTCTGCGGATCTCATGTTTGTTCATCCTATATAGGGAATAATTTAGAGATGTGTGCGCAAGATGAAGTCTGGTAATGATTGTGTCTTCTCTTCCGCTACCAAAAATCCCTCTTTCACCCCCTACTGGATTTTGAATGTGATAAAGATGCAGATCAACTGGAGAGTTGTAAGTGTTTTTCACAGGTTCACATTATGTTGAATTATTGTGTAGCGACCACGATTTTCCAGATTAAACAGTATGTTGTGCTTTCTTACCATCAACGTCGTAGTGCGGTAAAGTTGTTTTTATATTGGACATTCGTTAGACATTCGTTAGGCAAAGTTAGGGAGTGTCTCTAAAGTGTGAAACAGACAAAGGCCGGTGAAAAACAGATTACTCTGTGGCTATAAAAAACGTGTAGCTTTATCAAGATGTAACTTGATTTTTTTTTTCCCGTTTTTTATTTGTAATAAATTTGCAAAGATTTCAAACAAACTTCTTTCACATTGATATTATGGGGGTACTGTTTGTAGAAATTTGATAAATTATAAATTTGATCAATTTTGGAATAAGGCTGTGAATACTTTCCGGATGCGCTGTATATGAGGTGCTTGGAGTTCAGTTCACTTTTTTTCCCACAAAGCAGTTCTTTGTGAACGCAACTCTGCAGCCTGTAAAATAATACAAACTATAACAAGTTCACATCGAAACATTATTTATATTTCAGTGATTATTATCATCATTTTAATTATTATTTTTACATTTATAATTGTTTTTACGTCTTCATTTGTATAAGTAATTTTCCGCCAGCATGTTTAGACGGATACTTGACCGACGGTAAATGGAAATGTGTTTACGTGTGTGTATATATATATATTTTTATCACTTTTGAGTTGAGAAATGTATTTGCTTTAAGTTTTTATTTTTTGTAAATAAATTATTTAATTTTCAATGCAAAATCAATAAAGAAAGAATATTCACTAATCCCTCAGCCCCGAGGTTTCCGATGTAATTGTGTGTATGTATATATATATCGTGAAGGAGGGAACAAACTAATTTATTCACAAACATGATATATTTTCCCAGATGAGGAAATCCCCGACGGGTAGAGAATGCACGGATGAAGCTTCTTTGCCAGAGAGATGCTCACAACTGTAATAAAACCATCTTTCAAAAAGTTGAACAACACATTTTAAATGCACTTATTTTTTTCCAGTTTCATTTGAACTTTGTTAAAATAAAGTTCAAAGTTTGAGAGTTTGTCTTGCTTTATTGTGTAAGCTTAACCCCAAAGTATCGAAAAAAGTATAGTTTAGTTATCGATGTCGAACATTTTTGAACGATAACCAGTCCTACTACTTTACATTGACTTTTTGATTTCAGTCGTACTAAAGCAATTTAATTTGTCTTAGTTAATATATGTTAACATGTCACGTACATGTATGTGTTAGTCGAACTAACAGACCTAGATAATGCAATTGTAGCTCTGTTCCATCCAGCATGTACACACAACAACCGGACCGCTGTAGGCCTCAGAGTTATGTGCATGTAAGTCGAACCTTGATACAAGCTGTCTGTGAAAGATTTTTCTTCCCCACAATATGTTTCAAGCGGTGTATATAATGTATAATGTAAAGGCAGTGTGAGCACTTGATTCATACTCACTGGTGACGGTTAGATTGAAAGTTTTGTACACGTCTCTTCTGCTGCTGATGTGGAGTTCATATATTCCTGAGTGTTTTATCCTGGAGTTCTTGATGGTCAGTGATCCCGTATGTGTGTTTACCAGCAGTCTCCCGCTGAATCTCCCATCTTCAAGGTCAAATGTCAATGCCATGTTCTCTGTTCTTTTGAACTGTGCGATGCGCATGTTCTTATCAGCTTTAAAATACCAAGTTATCCAATCCTCGTACAGTGTTTCATCAGTGTTTAGAATAGCAACATCTCCCTCCATCACCGTCACCGACTCAACAGTCTCAGCACCAATCACATCTAGAAAACAAAAATCAGAGACCCGTCATTCAGATCCATCTTTCAAATATCTCACAGTTGGGATTATATTGCGATTTTAGGGATTTTGTAGGGCTGGACGATATGACCTAAAATCAAAATCTCGATTAATTGATCATTTTACCTCGATTACGATTAATCCGTTTTTTTTTGCCCTCATAGTTTACTGACAAGGTTTGTACTGTAAATATGCTCAACTATTAAAGGTGGGATATTTTTTTTCTAATGAAAGAGTGTATTTCTTTGAGATTTTCAAATAATTGAAGGAAACAAACGATGGTTATTTATGGAATATTTCAAACAATTAAAATCAAAACACACAGGCTCAAGTATGGGTCCATCATCCTACTTGACCAGAGATCAGATGTGGCTGTAAAGTGCTGAACAGACTTCAGTTCAACAGCTACCTTTTTGCGACATATTTTGTACATGTTGGGCAGCGCAGTTTGGGAGAAATATGGTCGCGATGGCACAGTGTATCTTCTGTCGAGAGTTTTAACGAGGTGTTTAAACCCACGGCGCTCCACTGTAGCTATGGGATCCATATCCTTTGCGATGTAGTAACAAATAGCGTCAGTTATTTCTTTCCATCTTCTTGAATCCTTTTCATATTGTGTAGCATTTGTAGCCTAAATCTTGTGTTATCGACACCTGCTTTGTGGAGGCGCTTGTCAGTTTCTCTCTTTTTTAAAGCCATGCACTGTTCATATTCGGTAACGTGATTGTGCTCCAAGTGTTGAAACAGATTGGTGGTGTTACCTTTGGTCGTTGAAACGTTTTTTCTGCAGTGTTTACATTTGACTTAATTTTGTTCGCTGTCTTCTTTACTGAAGCCAAAATGTGTCCAAACGACGGACACTGCGTTTTTCTTTGGTACAAGCTGCTCCTGTTGCTTAGTTGACTCGGTGTTTGAATTCGCCTCCATGTTTCTTCAATGCCGCTGACTGGGCGGGGTGGAGTCAATGACACGCGGTAGTTTTTAAGGGGAAAGTAGTAACAGGATTAAAAACCGAAATAACCGACATGGGAAAATTACGTCGGTTAGAGCTTCTGAATTTCGGTTTCAATTACTTTTCGATTAATCGTCCAGCCCTAATACAACTCTTAGAAAGAAAAAGATTTCATGTTAAATGTCAAATTATAATAAATATATAAAAGGCTTTAAAATTCACAATGTAATAAACATGATTAATTATTATTTAATTATTTAATTATTTCACTTTATCTCTCTTCCACAACATCTTTACAATGATTTTGTTGAAGTTGTTTTCAGCGGTTATAATAATATGATCATGTGTGATGATTGTTCAGCGGTTATAATAATATGATCGTGTGTGATGATTGTTCAGCGGTTATAATAATATGATCACGTGTGATGATTGTTCAGCGGTTATAATAATATGATCATGTGTGATGATTGTTCAGTGGTTATAATAATATGATCATGTGTGATGATTGTTCAGCGGTTATAATAATATGATCATGTGTGACGATTGTTCAGCGGTTATAATAATATGATCACGTGTGATGATTGTTCAGTGGTTATAATAATATGATCGTGTGTGATGATTGTTCAGCGGTTATAATAATATGATCACGTGTGATGATTGTTCAGCGGTTATAATAATATGATCACGTGTGATGATTGTTCAGCGGTTATAATAATATGATCACGTGTGATGATTGTTCAGCGGTTATAATAATATGATCATGTGTGATGATTGTTAAGTGGTTATAATAATATGATCAGGTGTGATGATTGTTCAGTGGTTATAATAATATGATCACGTGTGATGATTGTTCAGCTGTTATAATAATATGATCATGTGTGATGATTGTTCAGCGGTTATAATAATATGATCATGTGTGATGATTGTTCAGTGGTTATAATAATATGATCACGTGTGATGATTGTTCAGCGGTTATAATAATATGATCATGTGTGATGATTGTTCAGTGGTTATAATAATATGATCACGTGTGATGATTGTTCAGCGGTTATAATAATATGATCATGTCTGATGATTGTTCAGTGGTTATAATAATATGATCATGTGTGATCGGTTATAATAATATGATCATGTGTGATGATTGTTCAGTGGTTATAATAATATGATCATGTGTGATGATTGTTCAGTGGTTATAATAATATGATCACGTGTGATGATTGTTCAGTGGTTATAATAATATGATCATGTGTGATGATTGTTCAGCGGTTATAATAATATGATCATGTGTGATGTTTGTTCAGTGGTTATAATAATATGATCGTGTGTGATGTTTGTTCAGCGGTTATAATAATATGATCATGTGTGATGATTGTTCAGCGGTTATAATAATATGATCACGTGTGATGATTGTTCAGCGGTTATAATAATATGATCATGTGTGATGATTGTTCAGCGGTTATAATAATATGATCACGTGTGATGATTGTTCAGTGGTTATAATAATATGATCATGTGTGATGATTGTTCAGCGGTTATAATAATATGATCATGTGTGATGTTTGTTCAGCGGTTATAATAATATGATCACGTGTGATGATTGTTCAGCGGTTATAATAATATGATCATGTGTGATGATTGTTCAGCGGTTATAATAATATGATCATGTGTGATGTTTGTTCAGCGGTTATAATAATATGATCATGTGTGATGATTGTTCAGCGGTTATAATAATATGATCACGTGTGATGATTGTTCAGTGGTTATAATAATATGATCATGTGTGATGATTGTTCAGCGGTTATAATAATATGATCATGTGTGATGTTTGTTCAGCGGTTATAATAATATGATCACGTGTGATGATTGTTCAGCGGTTATAATAATATGATCATGTGTGATGATTGTTCAGCGGTTATAATAATATGATCATGTGTGATGATTGTTCAGCGGTTATAATAATATGATCATGTGTGATGTTTGTTCAGCGGTTATAATAATATGATCATGTCTGATGATTGTTCAGCGGTTATAATAATATGATCACGTGTGATGATTGTTCAGTGGTTATAATAATATGATCATGTGTGATGATTGTTCAGCGGTTATAATAATATGATCACGTGTGATGATTGTTCAGCGGTTATAATAATATGATCATGTGTGATGATTGTTCAGCGGTTATAATAATATGATCACGTGTGATGATTGTTCAGCGGTTATAATAATATGATCATGTGTGATGATTGTTCAGTGGTTATAATAATATGATCATGTGTGATGATTGTTCAGCGGTTATAATAATATGATCATATGTGATGTTTGTTCAGCGGTTATAATAATATGATCATGTGTGATGATTGTTCAGTGGTTATAATAATATGATCATGTGTGATGATTGTTCAGCGGTTATAATAATATGATCGTGTGTGATGATTGTTCAGCGGTTATAATAATATGATCATGTGTGATGATTGTTCAGTGGTTATAATAATATGATCATGTGTGATGATTGTTCAGCGGTTATAATAATATGATCGTGTGTGATGATTGTTCAGCGGTTATAATAATATGATCACGTGTGATGATTGTTCAGCGGTTATAATAATATGATCACGTGTGATGATTGTTCAGCGGTTATAATAATATGATCGTGTGTGATGATTGTTCAGCGGTTATAATAATATGATCACGTGTGATGTTTGTTCAGCGGTTATAATAATATGATCATGTGTGATGTTTGTTCAGTGGTTATAATAATATGATCATGTGTGATGATTGTTCAGCGGTTATAATAATATGATCACGTGTGATGATTGTTCAGTGGTTATAATAATATGATCACGTGTGATGATTGTTCAGTGGTTATAATAATATGATCACGTGTGATGATTGTTCAGTGGTTATAATAATATGATCATGTGTGATGATTGTTCAGCGGTTATAATAATATGATCACGTGTGATGATTGTTCAGTGGTTATAATAATATGATCATGTGTGATGATTGTTCAGCGGTTATAATAATATGATCATGTGTGATGATTGTTCAGCGGTTATAATAATATGATCACGTGTGATGATTGTTCAGTGGTTATAATAATATGATCACGTGTGATGATTGTTCAGTGGTTATAATAATATGATCACGTGTGATGATTGTTCAGTGGTTATAATAATATGATCACGTGTGATGATTGTTCAGTGGTTATAATAATATGATCATGTGTGATGATTGTTCAGTGGTTATAATAATATGATCATGTGTGATGATTGTTCAGCGGTTATAATAATATGATCACGTGTGATGTTTGTTCAGTGGTTATAATAATATGATCACGTGTGATGATTGTTCAGTGGTTATAATAATATGATCATGTGTGATGTTTGTTCAGCGGTTATAATAATATGATCACGTGTGATGATTGTTCAGTGGTTATAATAATATGATCATGTGTGATGATTGTTCAGCGGTTATAATAATATGATCATGTGTGATGATTGTTCAGTGGTTATAATAATATGATCATGTGTGATGATTGTTCAGCGGTTATAATAATATGATCATGTGTGATGATTGTTCAGCGGTTATAATAATATGATCACGTGTGATGATTGTTCAGTGGTTATAATAATATGATCATGTGTGATGATTGTTCAGCGGTTATAATAATATGATCATGTGTGATGATTGTTCAGCGGTTATAATAATATGATCGTGTGTGATGATTGTTCAGTGGTTATAATAATATGATCATGTGTGATGATTGTTCAGTGGTTATAATAATATGATCGTGTGTGATGATTGTTCAGTGGTTATAATAATATGATCATGTGTGATGATTGTTCAGCGGTTATAATAATATGATCATGTGTGATGATTGTTCAGTGGTTATAATAATATGATCATGTGTGATGATTGTTCAGTGGTTATAATAATATGATCATATGTGATCGGTTATAATAATATGATCATATGTGATGATTGTTCAGCGGTTATAATAATATGATCGTGTGTGATGATTGTTCAGCGGTTATAATAATATGATCATATGTGATCGGTTATAATAATATGATCATATGTGATGATTGTTCAGTGGTTATAATAATATGATCGTGTGTGATGATTGTTCAGCGGTTATAATAATATGATCGTGTGTGATGATTGTTCAGCGGTTATAATAATATGATCGTGTGTGATGATTGTTCAGCGGTTATAATAATATGATCACGTGTGATGATTGTTCAGCGGTTATAATAATATGATCACGTGTGATGATTGTTCAGTGGTTATAATAATATGATCGTGTGTGATGATTGTTCAGCGGTTATAATAATATGATCGTGTGTGATGATTGTTCAGCGGTTATAATAATATGATCGTGTGTGATGATTGTTCAGTGGTTATAATAATATGATCGTGTGTGATGATTGTTCAGTGGTTATAATAATATGATCATGTGTGATGATTGTTCAGTGGTTATAATAATATGATCACGTGTGATGATTGTTCAGTGGTTATAATAATATGATCGTGTGTGATGATTGTTCAGCGGTTATAATAATATGATCGTGTGTGATGATTGTTCAGCGGTTATAATAATATGATCGTGTGTGATGATTGTTCAGTGGTTATAATAATATGATCGTGTGTGATGATTGTTCAGTGGTTATAATAATATGATCGTGTGTGATGATTGTTCAGCGGTTATAATAATATGATCGTGTGTGATGATTGTTCAGTGGTTATAATAATATGATCGTGTGTGATGATTGTTCAGTGGTTATAATAATATGATCATGTGTGATGATTGTTCAGTGGTTATAATAATATGATCACGTGTGATGATTGTTCAGTGGTTATAATAATATGATCATGTGTGATGATTGTTCAGCGGTTATAATAATATGATCATGTGTGATGATTGTTCAGTGGTTATAATAATATGATCATGTGTGATGATTGTTCAGTGGTTATAATAATATGATCATGTGTGATGATTGTTCAGTGGTTATAATAATATGATCATGTGTGATGATTGTTCAGCGGTTATAATAATATGATCATGTGTGATGATTGTTCAGCGGTTATAATAATATGATCACGTGTGATGATTGTTCAGCGGTTATAATAATATGATCACGTGTGATGTTTGTTCAGTGGTTATAATAATATGATCATGTGTGATGATTGTTCAGCGGTTATAATAATATGATCACGTGTGATGTTTGTTCAGTGGTTATAATAATATGATCACGTGTGATGTTTGTTCAGTGGTTATAATAATATGATCATGTGTGATGATTGTTCAGTGGTTATAATAATATGATCATGTGTGATGATTGTTCAGTGGTTATAATAATATGATCACGTGTGATGATTGTTCAGTGGTTATAATAATATGATCACGTGTGATGATTGTTCAGTGGTTATAATAATATGATCACGTGTGATGATTGTTCAGTGGTTATAATAATATGATCACGTGTGATGATTGTTCAGTGGTTATAATAATATGATCATGTGTGATGATTGTTCAGTGGTTATAATAATATGATCATGTGTGATGATTGTTCAGTGGTTATAATAATATGATCATGTGTGATGATTGTTCAGTGGTTATAATAATATGATCATGTGTGATGATTGTTCAGTGGTTATAATAATATGATCATGTGTGATGATTGTTCAGCGGTTATAATAATATGATCACGTGTGATGATTGTTCAGTGGTTATAATAATATGATCATGTGTGATGTTTGTTCAGCGGTTATAATAATATGATCACGTGTGATGATTGTTCAGTGGTTATAATAATATGATCATGTGTGATGATTGTTCAGCGGTTATAATAATATGATCATGTGTGATGATTGTTCAGCGGTTATAATAATATGATCATGTGTGATGATTGTTCAGTGGTTATAATAATATGATCACGTGTGATGATTGTTCAGTGGTTATAATAATATGATCGTGTGTGATGATTGTTCAGTGGTTATAATAATATGATCGTGTGTGATGATTGTTCAGTGGTTATAATAATATGATCGTGTGTGATGATTGTTCAGTGGTTATAATAATATGATCATGTGTGATGTTTGTTCAGCGGTTATAATAATATGATCATGTGTGATGATTGTTCAGTGGTTATAATAATATGATCATGTGTGATGATTGTTCAGTGGTTATAATAATATGATCGTGTGTGATGATTGTTCAGTGGTTATAATAATATGATCATGTGTGATGATTGTTCAGCGGTTATAATAATATGATCATGTGTGATGATTGTTCAGTGGTTATAATAATATGATCATGTGTGATGATTGTTCAGTGGTTATAATAATATGATCATATGTGATGATTGTTCAGCGGTTATAATAATATGATCATATGTGATGATTGTTCAGTGGTTATAATAATATGATCATATGTGATGATTGTTCAGTGGTTATAATAATATGATCATATGTGATGATTGTTCAGCGGTTATAATAATATGATCATATGTGATGATTGTTCAGCGGTTATAATAATATGATCATATGTGATCGGTTATAATAATATGATCATATGTGATGATTGTTCAGCGGTTATAATAATATGATCATATGTGATGATTGTTCAGTGGTTATAATAATATGATCATGTGTGATGATTGTTCAGCGGTTATAATAATATGATCATGTGTGATGATTGTTCAGTGGTTATAATAATATGATCATGTGTGATGATTGTTCAGTGGTTATAATAATATGATCATATGTGATGATTGTTCAGCGGTTATAATAATATGATCATGTGTGATGATTGTTCAGTGGTTATAATAATATGATCATGTGTGATGATTGTTCAGCGGTTATAATAATATGATCATATGTGATGATTGTTCAGCGGTTATAATAATATGATCATATGTGATCGGTTATAATAATATGATCACGTGTGATGATTGTTCAGCGGTTATAATAATATGATCATGTGTGATCGGTTATAATAATATGATCATGTGTGATGTTTGTTCAGCGGTTATAATAATATGATCATGTGTGATCGGTTATAATAATATGATCATATGTGATGATTGTTCAGCGGTTATAATAATATGATCATGTGTGATCGGTTATAATAATATGATCATGTGTGATGATTGTTCAGCGGTTATAATAATATGATCATGTGTGATGTTTGTTCAGCGGTTATAATAATATGATCATGTGTGATGATTGTTCAGTGGTTATAATAATATGATCATGTGTGATGTTTGTTCAGTGGTTATAATAATATGATCATGTGTGATGATTGTTCAGCGGTTATAATAATATGATCATGTGTGATGATTGTTCAGTGGTTATAATAATATGATCATGTGTGATGATTGTTCAGCGGTTATAATAATATGATCATGTGTGATGTTTGTTCAGCGGTTATAATAATATGATCATATGTGATCGGTTATAATAATATGATCATATGTGATGATTGTTCAGCGGTTATAATAATATGATCATGTGTGATCGGTTATAATAATATGATCATGTGTGATGATTGTTCAGCGGTTATAATAATATGATCATGTGTGATGTTTGTTCAGCGGTTATAATAATATGATCATATGTGATGATTGTTCAGTGGTTATAATAATATGATCATGTGTGATGATTGTTCAGTGGTTATAATAATATGATCATGTGTGATGATTGTTCAGCGGTTATAATAATATGATCGTGTGTGATGATTGTTCAGCGGTTATAATAATATGATCATGTGTGATGATTGTTCAGCGGTTATAATAATATGATCGTGTGTGATGATTGTTCAGCGGTTATAATAATATGATCATGTGTGATGATTGTTCAGCGGTTATAATAATATGATCATGTGTGATGATTGTTCAGCGGTTATAATAATATGATCATGTGTGATGATTGTTCAGCGGTTATAATAATATGATCATGTGTGATGATTGTTCAGCGG
The DNA here is from genome assembly GCA_032164185.1 of Moxostoma hubbsi. Lineage (NCBI taxonomy): Eukaryota > Metazoa > Chordata > Actinopteri > Cypriniformes > Catostomidae > Moxostoma > Moxostoma hubbsi. The sequence goes on from JAVLUX010000048.1 coordinate 23,418,263, forward strand.
TTATAATAATATGATCATGTGTGATGATTGTTCAGCGGTTATAATAATATGATCATGTGTGATGATTGTTCAGCGGTTATAATAATATGATCATGTGTGATGATTGTTCAGCGGTTATAATAATATGATCGTGTGTGATGTTTGTTCAGCGGTTATAATAATATGATCATGTGTGATGATTGTTCAGCGGTTATAATAATATGATCATGTGTGATGATTGTTCAGCGGTTATAATAATATGATCATGTGTGATGATTGTTCAGTGGTTATAATAATATGATCATGTCTGATGATTGTTCAGCGGTTATAATAATATGATCACGTGTGATGATTGTTCAGTGGTTATAATAATATGATCATGTCTGATGATTGTTCAGTGGTTATAATAATATGATCATGTCTGATGATTGTTCAGTGGTTATAATAATATGATCATGTCTGATGATTGTTCAGTGGTTATAATAATATGATCATGTCTGATGATTGTTCAGTGGTTATAATAATATGATCATGTCTGATGATTGTTCAGTGGTTATAATAATATGATCATGTCTGATGATTGTTCAGTGGTTATAATAATATGATCATGTCTGATGATTGTTCAGTGGTTATAATAATATGATCACGTGTGATGATTGTTCAGTGGTTATAATAATATGATCATGTCTGATGATTGTTCAGCGGTTATAATAATATGATCACGTGTGATGATTGTTCAGTGGTTATAATAATATGATCACGTGTGATGATTGTTCAGCGGTTATAATAATATGATCACGTGTGATGATTGTTCAGCGGTTATAATAATATGATCATGTCTGATGATTGTTCAGTGGTTATAATAATATGATCATGTCTGATGATTGTTCAGTGGTTATAATAATATGATCATGTCTGATGATTGTTCAGTGGTTATAATAATATGATCACGTGTGATGATTGTTCAGTGGTTATAATAATATGATCATGTCTGATGATTGTTCAGTGGTTATAATAATATGATCATGTCTGATGATTGTTCAGTGGTTATAATAATATGATCACGTGTGATGATTGTTCAGTGGTTATAATAATATGATCACGTGTGATGATTGTTCAGCGGTTATAATAATATGATCACGTGTGATGATTGTTCAGCGGTTATAATAATATGATCATGTCTGATGATTGTTCAGTGGTTATAATAATATGATCATGTCTGATGATTGTTCAGTGGTTATAATAATATGATCATGTCTGATGATTGTTCAGCGGTTATAATAATATGATCACGTGTGATGATTGTTCAGTGGTTATAATAATATGATCATGTCTGATGATTGTTCAGTGGTTATAATAATATGATCATGTCTGATGATTGTTCAGTGGTTATAATAATATGATCACGTGTGATGATTGTTCAGTGGTTATAATAATATGATCATGTCTGATGATTGTTCAGCGGTTATAATAATATGATCACGTGTGATGATTGTTCAGCGGTTATAATAATATGATCACGTGTGATGATTGTTCAGCGGTTATAATAATATGATCACGTGTGATGATTGTTCAGCGGTTATAATAATATGATCACGTGTGATGATTGTTCAGCGGTTATAATAATATGATCACGTGTGATGATTGTTCAGCGGTTATAATAATATGATCATGTGTGATGATTGTTCAGCGGTTATAATAATATGATCATGTGTGATGATTGTTCAGCGGTTATAATAATATGATCATGTGTGATGATTGTTCAGCGGTTATAATAATATGATCGTGTGTGATGATTGTTCAGCGGTTATAATAATATGATCGTGTGTGATGATTGTTCAGCGGTTATAATAATATGATCGTGTGTGATGATTGTTCAGCGGTTATAATAATATGATCGTGTGTGATGTTTGTTCAGCGGTTATAATAATATGATCGTGTGTGATGTTTGTTCAGCGGTTATAATAATATGATCACGTGTGATGTTTGTTCAGCGGTTATAATAATATGATCACGTGTGATGATTGTTCAGCGGTTATAATAATATGATCACGTGTGATGATTGTTCAGTGGTTATAATAATATGATCACGTGTGATGTTTGTTCAGCGGTTATAATAATATGATCACGTGTGATGATTGTTCAGTGGTTATAATAATATGATCACGTGTGATGTTTGTTCAGCGGTTATAATAATATGATCATGTGTGATGATTGTTCAGTGGTTATAATAATATGATCACGTGTGATGATTGTTCAGCGGTTATAATAATATGATCATGTGTGATGTTTGTTCAGCGGTTATAATAATATGATCACGTGTGATGTTTGTTCAGCGGTTATAATAATATGATCACGTGTGATGATTGTTCAGCGGTTATAATAATATGATCACGTGTGATGATTGTTCAGTGGTTATAATAATATGATCACGTGTGATGTTTGTTCAGCGGTTATAATAATATGATCATGTGTGATGATTGTTCAGTGGTTATAATAATATGATCACGTGTGATGTTTGTTCAGCGGTTATAATAATATGATCATGTGTGATGATTGTTCAGTGGTTATAATAATATGATCACGTGTGATGTTTGTTCAGCGGTTATAATAATATGATCATGTGTGATGATTGTTCAGTGGTTATAATAATATGATCACGTGTGATGTTTGTTCAGCGGTTATAATAATATGATCACGTGTGATGATTGTTCAGTGGTTATAATAATATGATCACGTGTGATGTTTGTTCAGCGGTTATAATAATATGATCATGTGTGATGATTGTTCAGTGGTTATAATAATATGATCACGTGTGATGTTTGTTCAGCGGTTATAATAATATGATCATGTGTGATGATTGTTCAGTGGTTATAATAATATGATCACGTGTGATGTTTGTTCAGCGGTTATAATAATATGATCATGTGTGATGATTGTTCAGTGGTTATAATAATATGATCACGTGTGATGTTTGTTCAGCGGTTATAATAATATGATCACGTGTGATGATTGTTCAGTGGTTATAATAATATGATCACGTGTGATGTTTGTTCAGCGGTTATAATAATATGATCATGTGTGATGATTGTTCAGTGGTTATAATAATATGATCACGTGTGATGTTTGTTCAGCGGTTATAATAATATGATCATGTGTGATGTTTGTTCAGCGGTTATAATAATATGATCACGTGTGATGTTTGTTCAGCGGTTATAATAATATGATCACGTGTGATGATTGTTCAGCGGTTATAATAATATGATCACGTGTGATGATTGTTCAGTGGTTATAATAATATGATCATGTGTGATGTTTGTTCAGCGGTTATAATAATATGATCACGTGTGATGTTTGTTCAGCGGTTATAATAATATGATCACGTGTGATGATTGTTCAGCGGTTATAATAATATGATCATGTGTGATGATTGTTCAGCGGTTATAATAATATGATCATGTGTGATGATTGTTCAGCGGTTATAATAATATGATCATATGTGATGATTGTTCAGCGGTTATAATAATATGATCATAATAATATGATCATATGTGATGATTGTTCAGCGGTTATAATAATATGATCACGTGTGATGATTGTTCAGCGGTTATAATAATATGATCGTGTGTGATGATTGTTCAGCGGTTATAATAATATGATCATATGTGATGTTTGTTCAGCGGTTATAATAATATGATCGTGTGTGATGTTTGTTCAGCGGTTATAATAATATGATCATGTGTGATGTTTGTTCAGCGGTTATAATAATATGATCGTGTGTGATGATTGTTCAGTGGTTATAATAATATGATCATGTGTGATGATTGTTCAGCGGTTATAATAATATGATCACGTGTGATGATTGTTCAGCGGTTATAATAATATGATCACGTGTGATGATTGTTCAGCGGTTATAATAATATGATCACGTGTGATGATTGTTCAGCGGTTATAATAATATGATCATATGTGATGATTGTTCAGTGGTTATAATAATATGATCACGTGTGATGATTGTTCAGTGGTTATAATAATATGATCACGTGTGATGATTGTTCAGTGGTTATAATAATATGATCATATGTGATGATTGTTCAGCGGTTATAATAATATGATCATATGTGATGATTGTTCAGCGGTTATAATAATATGATCATGTGTGATGATTGTTCAGCGGTTATAATAATATGATCATGTGTGATGATTGTTCAGTGGTTATAATAATATGATCATATATGATGATTGTTCAGCGGTTATAATAATATGATCATGTGTGATGATTGTTCAGCGGTTATAATAATATGATCACGTGTGATGATTGTTCAGCGGTTATAATAATATGATCACGTGTGATGATTGTTCAGCGGTTATAATAATATGATCACGTGTGATGATTGTTCAGCGGTTATAATAATATGATCACGTGTGATGATTGTTCAGCGGTTATAATAATATGATCATATGTGATGATTGTTCAGTGGTTATAATAATATGATCACGTGTGATGATTGTTCAGTGGTTATAATAATATGATCACGTGTGATGATTGTTCAGTGGTTATAATAATATGATCATATGTGATGATTGTTCAGCGGTTATAATAATATGATCACGTGTGATGATTGTTCAGTGGTTATAATAATATGATCATATGTGATGATTGTTCAGTGGTTATAATAATATGATCATATGTGATGATTGTTCAGCGGTTATAATAATATGATCATATGTGATGATTGTTCAGCGGTTATAATAATATGATCATATGTGATGATTGTTCAGTGGTTATAATAATATGATCACGTGTGATGATTGTTCAGCGGTTATAATAATATGATCATGTGTGATGATTGTTCAGCGGTTATAATAATATGATCACGTGTGATGATTGTTCAGCGGTTATAATAATATGATCATGTGTGATGATTGTTCAGTGGTTATAATAATATGATCATGTGTGATGATTGTTCAGCGGTTATAATAATATGATCACGTGTGATGATTGTTCAGCGGTTATAATAATATGATCACGTGTGATGATTGTTCAGCGGTTATAATAATATGATCATGTGTGATGATTGTTCAGTGGTTATAATAATATGATCACGTGTGATGATTGTTCAGTGGTTATAATAATATGATCGTGTGTGATGATTGTTCAGCGGTTATAATAATATGATCACGTGTGATGATTGTTCAGTGGTTATAATAATATGATCACGTGTGATGATTGTTCAGTGGTTATAATAATATGATCACGTGTGATGATTGTTCAGTGGTTATAATAATATGATCACGTGTGATGATTGTTCAGTGGTTATAATAATATGATCATGTCTGATGATTGTTCAGCGGTTATAATAATATGATCACGTGTGATGATTGTTCAGTGGTTATAATAATATGATCACGTGTGATGATTGTTCAGTGGTTATAATAATATGATCACGTGTGATGATTGTTCAGTGGTTATAATAATATGATCACGTGTGATGATTGTTCAGTGGTTATAATAATATGATCACGTGTGATGATTGTTCAGTGGTTATAATAATATGATCACGTGTGATGATTGTTCAGTGGTTATAATAATATGATCATGTCTGATGATTGTTCAGCGGTTATAATAATATGATCACGTGTGATGATTGTTCAGTGGTTATAATAATATGATCACGTGTGATGATTGTTCAGTGGTTATAATAATATGATCACGTGTGATGATTGTTCAGCGGTTATAATAATATGATCACGTGTGATGATTGTTCAGTGGTTATAATAATATGATCACGTGTGATGATTGTTCAGTGGTTATAATAATATGATCACGTGTGATGATTGTTCAGTGGTTATAATAATATGATCACGTGTGATGATTGTTCAGTGGTTATAATAATATGATCATGTCTGATGATTGTTCAGCGGTTATAATAATATGATCACGTGTGATGATTGTTCAGCGGTTATAATAATATGATCACGTGTGATGATTGTTCAGTGGTTATAATAATATGATCACGTGTGATGATTGTTCAGCGGTTATAATAATATGATCACGTGTGATGATTGTTCAGCGGTTATAATAATATGATCATGTGTGATGATTGTTCAGTGGTTATAATAATATGATCACGTGTGATGATTGTTCAGTGGTTATAATAATATGATCGTGTGTGATGATTGTTCAGCGGTTATAATAATATGATCACGTGTGATGATTGTTCAGCGGTTATAATAATATGATCATGTGTGATGATTGTTCAGTGGTTATAATAATATGATCACGTGTGATGATTGTTCAGCGGTTATAATAATATGATCATGTGTGATGATTGTTCAGTGGTTATAATAATATGATCACGTGTGATGATTGTTCAGTGGTTATAATAATATGATCATGTGTGATGATTGTTCAGTGGTTATAATAATATGATCATGTGTGATGATTGTTCAGTGGTTATAATAATATGATCATGTGTGATGATTGTTCAGTGGTTATAATAATATGATCACGTGTGATGATTGTTCAGTGGTTATAATAATATGATCATATGTGATGATTGTTCAGCGGTTATAATAATATGATCACGTGTGATGATTGTTCAGCGGTTATAATAATATGATCATGTGTGATGATTGTTCAGTGGTTATAATAATATGATCACGTGTGATGATTGTTCAGTGGTTATAATAATATGATCATGTGTGATGATTGTTCAGTGGTTATAATAATATGATCATGTGTGATGATTGTTCAGTGGTTATAATAATATGATCATGTGTGATGATTGTTCAGCGGTTATAATAATATGATCATGTGTGATGATTGTTCAGTGGTTATAATAATATGATCGTGTGTGATGATTGTTCAGTGGTTATAATAATATGATCACGTGTGATGATTGTTCAGCGGTTATAATAATATGATCACGTGTGATGATTGTTCAGTGGTTATAATAATATGATCATGTGTGATGATTGTTCAGCGGTTATAATAATATGATCATGTGTGATGATTGTTCAGTGGTTATAATAATATGATCATATGTGATCGGTTATAATAATATGATCATATGTGATGATTGTTCAGCGGTTATAATAATATGATCGTGTGTGATGATTGTTCAGCGGTTATAATAATATGATCATATGTGATCGGTTATAATAATATGATCATATGTGATGATTGTTCAGTGGTTATAATAATATGATCGTGTGTGATGATTGTTCAGCGGTTATAATAATATGATCGTGTGTGATGATTGTTCAGCGGTTATAATAATATGATCGTGTGTGATGATTGTTCAGCGGTTATAATAATATGATCACGTGTGATGATTGTTCAGCGGTTATAATAATATGATCACGTGTGATGATTGTTCAGTGGTTATAATAATATGATCGTGTGTGATGATTGTTCAGCGGTTATAATAATATGATCGTGTGTGATGATTGTTCAGCGGTTATAATAATATGATCGTGTGTGATGATTGTTCAGTGGTTATAATAATATGATCGTGTGTGATGATTGTTCAGTGGTTATAATAATATGATCATGTGTGATGATTGTTCAGTGGTTATAATAATATGATCACGTGTGATGATTGTTCAGTGGTTATAATAATATGATCGTGTGTGATGATTGTTCAGCGGTTATAATAATATGATCGTGTGTGATGATTGTTCAGCGGTTATAATAATATGATCGTGTGTGATGATTGTTCAGTGGTTATAATAATATGATCGTGTGTGATGATTGTTCAGTGGTTATAATAATATGATCATGTGTGATGATTGTTCAGTGGTTATAATAATATGATCATGTGATGATTGTTCAGTGGTTATAATAATATGATCATGTGTGATGATTGTTCAGCGGTTATAATAATATGATCATGTGTGATGATTGTTCAGTGGTTATAATAATATGATCATGTGATGATTGTTCAGTGGTTATAATAATATGATCATGTGTGATGATTGTTCAGCGGTTATAATAATATGATCATGTGTGATGATTGTTCAGCGGTTATAATAATATGATCATGTGTGATGATTGTTCAGTGGTTATAATAATATGATCGTGTGTGATGATTGTTCAGTGGTTATAATAATATGATCACGTGTGATGATTGTTCAGCGGTTATAATAATATGATCACGTGTGATGATTGTTCAGTGGTTATAATAATATGATCATGTGTGATGATTGTTCAGCGGTTATAATAATATGATCATGTGTGATGATTGTTCAGTGGTTATAATAATATGATCATATGTGATCGGTTATAATAATATGATCATATGTGATGATTGTTCAGCGGTTATAATAATATGATCGTGTGTGATGATTGTTCAGCGGTTATAATAATATGATCATATGTGATCGGTTATAATAATATGATCATATGTGATGATTGTTCAGTGGTTATAATAATATGATCGTGTGTGATGATTGTTCAGCGGTTATAATAATATGATCGTGTGTGATGATTGTTCAGCGGTTATAATAATATGATCGTGTGTGATGATTGTTCAGCGGTTATAATAATATGATCACGTGTGATGATTGTTCAGCGGTTATAATAATATGATCACGTGTGATGATTGTTCAGTGGTTATAATAATATGATCGTGTGTGATGATTGTTCAGCGGTTATAATAATATGATCGTGTGTGATGATTGTTCAGCGGTTATAATAATATGATCGTGTGTGATGATTGTTCAGTGGTTATAATAATATGATCGTGTGTGATGATTGTTCAGCGGTTATAATAATATGATCACGTGTGATGTTTGTTCAGCGGTTATAATAATATGATCACGTGTGATGATTGTTCAGTGGTTATAATAATATGATCACGTGTGATGATTGTTCAGTGGTTATAATAATATGATCATGTGTGATGATTGTTCAGTGGTTATAATAATATGATCACGTGTGATGATTGTTCAGTGGTTATAATAATATGATCGTGTGTGATGATTGTTCAGCGGTTATAATAATATGATCGTGTGTGATGATTGTTCAGCGGTTATAATAATATGATCGTGTGTGATGATTGTTCAGTGGTTATAATAATATGATCGTGTGTGATGATTGTTCAGTGGTTATAATAATATGATCGTGTGTGATGATTGTTCAGTGGTTATAATAATATGATCGTGTGTGATGATTGTTCAGTGGTTATAATAATATGATCATGTGTGATGATTGTTCAGTGGTTATAATAATATGATCACGTGTGATGATTGTTCAGTGGTTATAATAATATGATCATGTGTGATGATTGTTCAGCGGTTATAATAATATGATCATGTGTGATGATTGTTCAGTGGTTATAATAATATGATCATGTGTGATGATTGTTCAGTGGTTATAATAATATGATCATGTGTGATGATTGTTCAGTGGTTATAATAATATGATCATGTGTGATGATTGTTCAGCGGTTATAATAATATGATCATGTGTGATGATTGTTCAGCGGTTATAATAATATGATCACGTGTGATGATTGTTCAGCGGTTATAATAATATGATCACGTGTGATGTTTGTTCAGTGGTTATAATAATATGATCATGTGTGATGATTGTTCAGCGGTTATAATAATATGATCACGTGTGATGTTTGTTCAGTGGTTATAATAATATGATCACGTGTGATGTTTGTTCAGTGGTTATAATAATATGATCATGTGTGATGATTGTTCAGTGGTTATAATAATATGATCATGTGTGATGATTGTTCAGTGGTTATAATAATATGATCACGTGTGATGATTGTTCAGTGGTTATAATAATATGATCACGTGTGATGATTGTTCAGTGGTTATAATAATATGATCACGTGTGATGATTGTTCAGTGGTTATAATAATATGATCACGTGTGATGATTGTTCAGTGGTTATAATAATATGATCATGTGTGATGATTGTTCAGTGGTTATAATAATATGATCATGTGTGATGATTGTTCAGTGGTTATAATAATATGATCACGTGTGATGATTGTTCAGTGGTTATAATAATATGATCATGTGTGATGATTGTTCAGTGGTTATAATAATATGATCACGTGTGATGATTGTTCAGTGGTTATAATAATATGATCATGTGTGATGTTTGTTCAGCGGTTATAATAATATGATCACGTGTGATGATTGTTCAGTGGTTATAATAATATGATCATGTGTGATGATTGTTCAGCGGTTATAATAATATGATCATGTGTGATGATTGTTCAGCGGTTATAATAATATGATCATGTGTGATGATTGTTCAGTGGTTATAATAATATGATCACGTGTGATGATTGTTCAGTGGTTATAATAATATGATCATGTGTGATGATTGTTCAGTGGTTATAATAATATGATCATGTGTGATGATTGTTCAGCGGTTATAATAATATGATCATGTGTGATGATTGTTCAGCGGTTATAATAATATGATCACGTGTGATGATTGTTCAGTGGTTATAATAATATGATCATGTGTGATGATTGTTCAGCGGTTATAATAATATGATCATGTGTGATGATTGTTCAGCGGTTATAATAATATGATCGTGTGTGATGATTGTTCAGTGGTTATAATAATATGATCATGTGTGATGATTGTTCAGTGGTTATAATAATATGATCGTGTGTGATGATTGTTCAGTGGTTATAATAATATGATCATGTGTGATGTTTGTTCAGCGGTTATAATAATATGATCATGTGTGATGATTGTTCAGTGGTTATAATAATATGATCATGTGTGATGATTGTTCAGTGGTTATAATAATATGATCGTGTGTGATGATTGTTCAGTGGTTATAATAATATGATCATGTGTGATGATTGTTCAGTGGTTATAATAATATGATCATGTGTGATGATTGTTCAGTGGTTATAATAATATGATCATATGTGATGATTGTTCAGCGGTTATAATAATATGATCATATGTGATGATTGTTCAGCGGTTATAATAATATGATCATATGTGATCGGTTATAATAATATGATCATATGTGATGATTGTTCAGCGGTTATAATAATATGATCATATGTGATGATTGTTCAGTGGTTATAATAATATGATCATGTGTGATGATTGTTCAGCGGTTATAATAATATGATCATGTGTGATGATTGTTCAGTGGTTATAATAATATGATCATGTGTGATGATTGTTCAGTGGTTATAATAATATGATCATATGTGATGATTGTTCAGCGGTTATAATAATATGATCATGTGTGATGATTGTTCAGTGGTTATAATAATATGATCATGTGTGATGATTGTTCAGCGGTTATAATAATATGATCATATGTGATGATTGTTCAGCGGTTATAATAATATGATCATATGTGATCGGTTATAATAATATGATCACGTGTGATGATTGTTCAGCGGTTATAATAATATGATCATGTGTGATCGGTTATAATAATATGATCATGTGTGATGTTTGTTCAGCGGTTATAATAATATGATCATGTGTGATCGGTTATAATAATATGATCATATGTGATGATTGTTCAGCGGTTATAATAATATGATCATGTGTGATCGGTTATAATAATATGATCATGTGTGATGTTTGTTCAGCGGTTATAATAATATGATCATATGTGATCGGTTATAATAATATGATCATATGTGATGATTGTTCAGCGGTTATAATAATATGATCATGTGTGATCGGTTATAATAATATGATCATGTGTGATGATTGTTCAGCGGTTATAATAATATGATCATGTGTGATGTTTGTTCAGCGGTTATAATAATATGATCATATGTGATGATTGTTCAGTGGTTATAATAATATGATCATGTGTGATGATTGTTCAGTGGTTATAATAATATGATCATGTGTGATGATTGTTCAGCGGTTATAATAATATGATCATGTGTGATGATTGTTCAGCGGTTATAATAATATGATCATGTGTGATGATTGTTCAGCGGTTATAATAATATGATCGTGTGTGATGATTGTTCAGCGGTTATAATAATATGATCATGTGTGATGATTGTTCAGCGGTTATAATAATATGATCATGTGTGATGATTGTTCAGCGGTTATAATAATATGATCATGTGTGATGATTGTTCAGCGGTTATAATAATATGATCATGTGTGATGATTGTTCAGCGGTTATAATAATATGATCATGTGTGATGATTGTTCAGCGGTTATAATAATATGATCATGTGTGATGATTGTTCAGCGGTTATAATAATATGATCATGTGTGATGATTGTTCAGCGGTTATAATAATATGATCGTGTGTGATGTTTGTTCAGCGGTTATAATAATATGATCATGTGTGATGATTGTTCAGCGGTTATAATAATATGATCATGTGTGATGATTGTTCAGCGGTTATAATAATATGATCATGTGTGATGATTGTTCAGTGGTTATAATAATATGATCATGTCTGATGATTGTTCAGCGGTTATAATAATATGATCACGTGTGATGATTGTTCAGTGGTTATAATAATATGATCATGTCTGATGATTGTTCAGTGGTTATAATAATATGATCACGTCTGATGATTGTTCAGTGGTTATAATAATATGATCATGTCTGATGATTGTTCAGTGGTTATAATAATATGATCATGTCTGATGATTGTTCAGTGGTTATAATAATATGATCATGTCTGATGATTGTTCAGTGGTTATAATAATATGATCATGTCTGATGATTGTTCAGTGGTTATAATAATATGATCATGTCTGATGATTGTTCAGTGGTTATAATAATATGATCACGTGTGATGATTGTTCAGTGGTTATAATAATATGATCATGTCTGATGATTGTTCAGCGGTTATAATAATATGATCACGTGTGATGATTGTTCAGTGGTTATAATAATATGATCACGTGTGATGATTGTTCAGCGGTTATAATAATATGATCACGTGTGATGATTGTTCAGTGGTTATAATAATATGATCACGTGTGATGATTGTTCAGTGGTTATAATAATATGATCATGTCTGATGATTGTTCAGTGGTTATAATAATATGATCACGTGTGATGATTGTTCAGTGGTTATAATAATATGATCATGTCTGATGATTGTTCAGTGGTTATAATAATATGATCACGTGTGATGATTGTTCAGCGGTTATAATAATATGATCACGTGTGATGATTGTTCAGCGGTTATAATAATATGATCATGTCTGATGATTGTTCAGTGGTTATAATAATATGATCACGTGTGATGATTGTTCAGCGGTTATAATAATATGATCATGTCTGATGATTGTTCAGTGGTTATAATAATATGATCATGTCTGATGATTGTTCAGTGGTTATAATAATATGATCATGTCTGATGATTGTTCAGCGGTTATAATAATATGATCACGTGTGATGTTTGTTCAGCGGTTATAATAATATGATCATGTGTGATGATTGTTCAGTGGTTATAATAATATGATCACGTGTGATGTTTGTTCAGCGGTTATAATAATATGATCGTGTGTGATGTTTGTTCAGTGGTTATAATAATATGATCGTGTGTGATGTTTGTTCAGCGGTTATAATAATATGATCGTGTGTGATGTTTGTTCAGCGGTTATAATAATATGATCGTGTGTGATGTTTGTTCAGTGGTTATAATAATATGATCGTGTGTGATGTTTGTTCAGCGGTTATAATAATATGATCATGTGTGATGTTTGTTCAGCGGTTATAATAATATGATCATGTGTGATGATTGTTCAGTGGTTATAATAATATGATCATGTGTGATGATTGTTCAGTGGTTATAATAATATGATCACGTGTGATGATTGTTCAGTGGTTATAATAATATGATCACGTGTGATGATTGTTCAGTGGTTATAATAATATGATCATGTGTGATGTTTGTTCAGCGGTTATAATAATATGATCGTGTGTGATGTTTGTTCAGCGGTTATAATAATATGATCGTGTGTGATGATTGTTCAGCGGTTATAATAATATGATCATGTGTGATGATTGTTCAGTGGTTATAATAATATGATCATGTGTGATGTTTGTTCAGCGGTTATAATAATATGATCGTGTGTGATGTTTGTTCAGCGGTTATAATAATATGATCACGTGTGATGATTGTTCAGCGGTTATAATAATATGATCATGTGTGATGTTTGTTCAGCGGTTATAATAATATGATCACGTGTGATGATTGTTCAGTGGTTATAATAATATGATCACGTGTGATGATTGTTCAGCGGTTATAATAATATGATCATGTCTGATGATTGTTCAGTGGTTATAATAATATGATCATGTCTGATGATTGTTCAGTGGTTATAATAATATGATCATGTCTGATGATTGTTCAGTGGTTATAATAATATGATCATGTCTGATGATTGTTCAGTGGTTATAATAATATGATCACGTGTGATGATTGTTCAGTGGTTATAATAATATGATCATGTCTGATGATTGTTCAGCGGTTATAATAATATGATCACGTGTGATGATTGTTCAGTGGTTATAATAATATGATCACGTGTGATGATTGTTCAGCGGTTATAATAATATGATCACGTGTGATGATTGTTCAGCGGTTATAATAATATGATCATGTCTGATGATTGTTCAGTGGTTATAATAATATGATCATGTCTGATGATTGTTCAGTGGTTATAATAATATGATCATGTCTGATGATTGTTCAGTGGTTATAATAATATGATCACGTGTGATGATTGTTCAGTGGTTATAATAATATGATCATGTCTGATGATTGTTCAGTGGTTATAATAATATGATCATGTCTGATGATTGTTCAGTGGTTATAATAATATGATCACGTGTGATGATTGTTCAGTGGTTATAATAATATGATCACGTGTGATGATTGTTCAGCGGTTATAATAATATGATCACGTGTGATGATTGTTCAGCGGTTATAATAATATGATCATGTCTGATGATTGTTCAGTGGTTATAATAATATGATCATGTCTGATGATTGTTCAGTGGTTATAATAATATGATCATGTCTGATGATTGTTCAGCGGTTATAATAATATGATCACGTGTGATGATTGTTCAGTGGTTATAATAATATGATCATGTCTGATGATTGTTCAGTGGTTATAATAATATGATCACGTGTGATGTTTGTTCAGCGGTTATAATAATATGATCACGTGTGATGATTGTTCAGCGGTTATAATAATATGATCATGTGTGATGATTGTTCAGTGGTTATAATAATATGATCATGTCTGATGATTGTTCAGTGGTTATAATAATATGATCATGTCTGATGATTGTTCAGTGGTTATAATAATATGATCATGTCTGATGATTGTTCAGTGGTTATAATAATATGATCATGTCTGATGATTGTTCAGTGGTTATAATAATATGATCACGTGTGATGATTGTTCAGTGGTTATAATAATATGATCATGTCTGATGATTGTTCAGCGGTTATAATAATATGATCACGTGTGATGATTGTTCAGCGGTTATAATAATATGATCACGTGTGATGATTGTTCAGCGGTTATAATAATATGATCATGTGTGATGATTGTTCAGCGGTTATAATAATATGATCGTGTGTGATGATTGTTCAGCGGTTATAATAATATGATCGTGTGTGATGATTGTTCAGCGGTTATAATAATATGATCATGTGTGATGATTGTTCAGCGGTTATAATAATATGATCGTGTGTGATGTTTGTTCAGCGGTTATAATAATATGATCGTGTGTGATGTTTGTTCAGCGGTTATAATAATATGATCATGTGTGATGATTGTTCAGCGGTTATAATAATATGATCATGTGTGATGATTGTTCAGCGGTTATAATAATATGATCATGTGTGATGATTGTTCAGCGGTTATAATAATATGATCGTGTGTGATGATTGTTCAGCGGTTATAATAATATGATCGTGTGTGATGATTGTTCAGCGGTTATAATAATATGATCGTGTGTGATGATTGTTCAGCGGTTATAATAATATGATCGTGTGTGATGTTTGTTCAGCGGTTATAATAATATGATCGTGTGTGATGTTTGTTCAGCGGTTATAATAATATGATCATGTGTGATGTTTGTTCAGCGGTTATAATAATATGATCACGTGTGATGATTGTTCAGCGGTTATAATAATATGATCATGTGTGATGATTGTTCAGTGGTTATAATAATATGATCACGTGTGATGTTTGTTCAGCGGTTATAATAATATGATCATGTGTGATGATTGTTCAGCGGTTATAATAATATGATCACGTGTGATGTTTGTTCAGCGGTTATAATAATATGATCGTGTGTGATGTTTGTTCAGCGGTTATAATAATATGATCACGTGTGATGTTTGTTCAGCGGTTATAATAATATGATCACGTGTGATGATTGTTCAGCGGTTATAATAATATGATCATGTGTGATGATTGTTCAGTGGTTATAATAATATGATCACGTGTGATGTTTGTTCAGCGGTTATAATAATATGATCATGTGTGATGATTGTTCAGTGGTTATAATAATATGATCACGTGTGATGTTTGTTCAGCGGTTATAATAATATGATCGTGTGTGATGTTTGTTCAGTGGTTATAATAATATGATCGTGTGTGATGTTTGTTCAGCGGTTATAATAATATGATCGTGTGTGATGTTTGTTCAGCGGTTATAATAATATGATCGTGTGTGATGTTTGTTCAGTGGTTATAATAATATGATCGTGTGTGATGTTTGTTCAGCGGTTATAATAATATGATCATGTGTGATGTTTGTTCAGCGGTTATAATAATATGATCATGTGTGATGATTGTTCAGTGGTTATAATAATATGATCATGTGTGATGATTGTTCAGTGGTTATAATAATATGATCACGTGTGATGATTGTTCAGTGGTTATAATAATATGATCACGTGTGATGATTGTTCAGTGGTTATAATAATATGATCATGTGTGATGTTTGTTCAGCGGTTATAATAATATGATCGTGTGTGATGTTTGTTCAGCGGTTATAATAATATGATCGTGTGTGATGATTGTTCAGCGGTTATAATAATATGATCATGTGTGATGATTGTTCAGTGGTTATAATAATATGATCATGTGTGATGTTTGTTCAGCGGTTATAATAATATGATCGTGTGTGATGTTTGTTCAGCGGTTATAATAATATGATCACGTGTGATGATTGTTCAGCGGTTATAATAATATGATCATGTGTGATGTTTGTTCAGCGGTTATAATAATATGATCACGTGTGATGATTGTTCAGTGGTTATAATAATATGATCATGTGTGATGTTTGTTCAGCGGTTATAATAATATGATCACGTGTGATGTTTGTTCAGCGGTTATAATAATATGATCACGTGTGATGATTGTTCAGCGGTTATAATAATATGATCATGTGTGATGATTGTTCAGCGGTTATAATAATATGATCATGTGTGATGATTGTTCAGCGGTTATAATAATATGATCATATGTGATGATTGTTCAGCGGTTATAATAATATGATCATAATAATATGATCATATGTGATGATTGTTCAGCGGTTATAATAATATGATCACGTGTGATGATTGTTCAGCGGTTATAATAATATGATCGTGTGTGATGATTGTTCAGCGGTTATAATAATATGATCATATGTGATGTTTGTTCAGCGGTTATAATAATATGATCGTGTGTGATGTTTGTTCAGCGGTTATAATAATATGATCATGTGTGATGTTTGTTCAGCGGTTATAATAATATGATCGTGTGTGATGATTGTTCAGTGGTTATAATAATATGATCATGTGTGATGATTGTTCAGCGGTTATAATAATATGATCACGTGTGATGATTGTTCAGCGGTTATAATAATATGATCACGTGTGATGATTGTTCAGCGGTTATAATAATATGATCACGTGTGATGATTGTTCAGCGGTTATAATAATATGATCATATGTGATGATTGTTCAGTGGTTATAATAATATGATCACGTGTGATGATTGTTCAGTGGTTATAATAATATGATCACGTGTGATGATTGTTCAGTGGTTATAATAATATGATCATATGTGATGATTGTTCAGCGGTTATAATAATATGATCATATGTGATGATTGTTCAGCGGTTATAATAATATGATCATGTGTGATGATTGTTCAGCGGTTATAATAATATGATCATGTGTGATGATTGTTCAGTGGTTATAATAATATGATCATATATGATGATTGTTCAGCGGTTATAATAATATGATCATGTGTGATGATTGTTCAGCGGTTATAATAATATGATCACGTGTGATGATTGTTCAGCGGTTATAATAATATGATCACGTGTGATGATTGTTCAGCGGTTATAATAATATGATCACGTGTGATGATTGTTCAGCGGTTATAATAATATGATCACGTGTGATGATTGTTCAGCGGTTATAATAATATGATCATATGTGATGATTGTTCAGTGGTTATAATAATATGATCACGTGTGATGATTGTTCAGTGGTTATAATAATATGATCACGTGTGATGATTGTTCAGTGGTTATAATAATATGATCATATGTGATGATTGTTCAGCGGTTATAATAATATGATCACGTGTGATGATTGTTCAGTGGTTATAATAATATGATCATATGTGATGATTGTTCAGTGGTTATAATAATATGATCATATGTGATGATTGTTCAGCGGTTATAATAATATGATCATATGTGATGATTGTTCAGCGGTTATAATAATATGATCATATGTGATGATTGTTCAGTGGTTATAATAATATGATCACGTGTGATGATTGTTCAGCGGTTATAATAATATGATCATGTGTGATGATTGTTCAGCGGTTATAATAATATGATCACGTGTGATGATTGTTCAGCGGTTATAATAATATGATCATGTGTGATGATTGTTCAGTGGTTATAATAATATGATCATGTGTGATGATTGTTCAGCGGTTATAATAATATGATCATGTGTGATGATTGTTCAGCGGTTATAATAATATGATCACGTGTGATGATTGTTCAGCGGTTATAATAATATGATCATGTGTGATGATTGTTCAGTGGTTATAATAATATGATCATGTGTGATGATTGTTCAGTGGTTATAATAATATGATCATGTGTGATGATTGTTCAGTGGTTATAATAATATGATCACGTGTGATGATTGTTCAGTGGTTATAATAATATGATCGTGTGTGATGATTGTTCAGTGGTTATAATAATATGATCATGTGTGATGATTGTTCAGTGGTTATAATAATATGATCATGTGTGATGATTGTTCAGTGGTTATAATAATATGATCATGTGTGATGATTGTTCAGTGGTTATAATAATATGATCACGTGTGATGATTGTTCAGTGGTTATAATAATATGATCACGTGTGATGATTGTTCAGCGGTTATAATAATATGATCACGTGTGATGTTTGTTCAGCGGTTATAATAATATGATCATGTGTGATGATTGTTCAGTGGTTATAATAATATGATCACGTGTGATGATTGTTCAGTGGTTATAATAATATGATCGTGTGTGATGATTGTTCAGTGGTTATAATAATATGATCACGTGTGATGATTGTTCAGCGGTTATAATAATATGATCACGTGTGATGATTGTTCAGTGGTTATAATAATATGATCGTGTGTGATGATTGTTCAGTGGTTATAATAATATGATCATGTCTGATGATTGTTCAGCGGTTATAATAATATGATCACGTGTGATGATTGTTCAGCGGTTATAATAATATGATCACGTGTGATGATTGTTCAGTGGTTATAATAATATGATCACGTGTGATGATTGTTCAGCGGTTATAATAATATGATCACGTGTGATGATTGTTCAGCGGTTATAATAATATGATCATGTGTGATGATTGTTCAGTGGTTATAATAATATGATCACGTGTGATGATTGTTCAGTGGTTATAATAATATGATCGTGTGTGATGATTGTTCAGCGGTTATAATAATATGATCACGTGTGATGATTGTTCAGTGGTTATAATAATATGATCACGTGTGATGATTGTTCAGTGGTTATAATAATATGATCACGTGTGATGATTGTTCAGTGGTTATAATAATATGATCACGTGTGATGATTGTTCAGTGGTTATAATAATATGATCATGTCTGATGATTGTTCAGCGGTTATAATAATATGATCACGTGTGATGATTGTTCAGTGGTTATAATAATATGATCACGTGTGATGATTGTTCAGTGGTTATAATAATATGATCACGTGTGATGATTGTTCAGTGGTTATAATAATATGATCACGTGTGATGATTGTTCAGTGGTTATAATAATATGATCACGTGTGATGATTGTTCAGTGGTTATAATAATATGATCACGTGTGATGATTGTTCAGTGGTTATAATAATATGATCATGTCTGATGATTGTTCAGCGGTTATAATAATATGATCACGTGTGATGATTGTTCAGTGGTTATAATAATATGATCACGTGTGATGATTGTTCAGTGGTTATAATAATATGATCACGTGTGATGATTGTTCAGCGGTTATAATAATATGATCACGTGTGATGATTGTTCAGTGGTTATAATAATATGATCACGTGTGATGATTGTTCAGTGGTTATAATAATATGATCACGTGTGATGATTGTTCAGTGGTTATAATAATATGATCACGTGTGATGATTGTTCAGTGGTTATAATAATATGATCATGTCTGATGATTGTTCAGCGGTTATAATAATATGATCACGTGTGATGATTGTTCAGTGGTTATAATAATATGATCACGTGTGATGATTGTTCAGTGGTTATAATAATATGATCACGTGTGATGATTGTTCAGCGGTTATAATAATATGATCACGTGTGATGATTGTTCAGCGGTTATAATAATATGATCGTGTGTGATGATTGTTCAGTGGTTATAATAATATGATCGTGTGTGATGATTGTTCAGCGGTTATAATAATATGATCACGTGTGATGATTGTTCAGCGGTTATAATAATATGATCATGTGTGATGATTGTTCAGTGGTTATAATAATATGATCACGTGTGATGATTGTTCAGCGGTTATAATAATATGATCATGTGTGATGATTGTTCAGTGGTTATAATAATATGATCACGTGTGATGATTGTTCAGTGGTTATAATAATATGATCATGTGTGATGATTGTTCAGTGGTTATAATAATATGATCATGTGTGATGATTGTTCAGTGGTTATAATAATATGATCATGTGTGATGATTGTTCAGTGGTTATAATAATATGATCACGTGTGATGATTGTTCAGCGGTTATAATAATATGATCATGTGTGATGATTGTTCAGTGGTTATAATAATATGATCACGTGTGATGATTGTTCAGTGGTTATAATAATATGATCATGTGTGATGATTGTTCAGTGGTTATAATAATATGATCATGTGTGATGATTGTTCAGTGGTTATAATAATATGATCACGTGTGATGATTGTTCAGCGGTTATAATAATATGATCATGTGTGATGATTGTTCAGTGGTTATAATAATATGATCACGTGTGATGATTGTTCAGCGGTTATAATAATATGATCATGTGTGATGATTGTTCAGTGGTTATAATAATATGATCACGTGTGATGATTGTTCAGTGGTTATAATAATATGATCATGTGTGATGATTGTTCAGTGGTTATAATAATATGATCATGTGTGATGATTGTTCAGTGGTTATAATAATATGATCATGTGTGATGATTGTTCAGTGGTTATAATAATATGATCACGTGTGATGATTGTTCAGTGGTTATAATAATATGATCATATGTGATGATTGTTCAGCGGTTATAATAATATGATCACGTGTGATGATTGTTCAGCGGTTATAATAATATGATCACGTGTGATGATTGTTCAGCGGTTATAATAATATGATCACGTGTGATGATTGTTCAGTGGTTATAATAATATGATCACGTGTGATGATTGTTCAGTGGTTATAATAATATGATCGTGTGTGATGATTGTTCAGTGGTTATAATAATATGATCGTGTGTGATGATTGTTCAGCGGTTATAATAATATGATCACGTGTGATGATTGTTCAGCGGTTATAATAATATGATCATGTGTGATGATTGTTCAGTGGTTATAATAATATGATCACGTGTGATGATTGTTCAGTGGTTATAATAATATGATCACGTGTGATGATTGTTCAGTGGTTATAATAATATGATCACGTGTGATGATTGTTCAGCGGTTATAATAATATGATCGTGTGTGATGATTGTTCAGTGGTTATAATAATATGATCGTGTGTGATGATTGTTCAGCGGTTATAATAATATGATCATATGTGATGATTGTTCAGTGGTTATAATAATATGATCACGTGTGATGATTGTTCAGCGGTTATAATAATATGATCATGTGTGATGATTGTTCAGCGGTTATAATAATATGATCATGTGTGATGATTGTTCAGCGGTTATAATAATATGATCACGTGTGATGATTGTTCAGTGGTTATAATAATATGATCACGTGTGATGATTGTTCAGTGGTTATAATAATATGATCACGTGTGATGATTGTTCAGTGGTTATAATAATATGATCACGTGTGATGATTGTTCAGTGGTTATAATAATATGATCACGTGTGATGATTGTTCAGCGGTTATAATAATATGATCATGTGTGATGATTGTTCAGTGGTTATAATAATATGATCATATGTGATGATTGTTCAGCGGTTATAATAATATGATCATGTGTGATGATTGTTCAGTGGTTATAATAATATGATCATATGTGATGATTGTTCAGCGGTTATAATAATATGATCATATGTGATCGGTTATAATAATATGATCATATGTGATGATTGTTCAGCGGTTATAATAATATGATCATATGTGATGATTGTTCAGCGGTTATAATAATATGATCATATGTGATCGGTTATAATAATATGATCACGTGTGATGATTGTTCAGCGGTTATAATAATATGATCATGTGTGATGTTTGTTCAGCGGTTATAATAATATGATCATGTGTGATCGGTTATAATAATATGATCATATGTGATGATTGTTCAGCGGTTATAATAATATGATCATGTGTGATCGGTTATAATAATATGATCATGTGTGATGTTTGTTCAGCGGTTATAATAATATGATCACATGTGATCGGTTATAATAATATGATCATATGTGATGATTGTTCAGCGGTTATAATAATATGATCATGTGTGATGTTTGTTCAGCGGTTATAATAATATGATCATGTGTGATGATTGTTCAGCGGTTATAATAATATGATCATGTGTGATGATTGTTCAGTGGTTATAATAATATGATCATGTGTGATGATTGTTCAGCGGTTATAATAATATGATCATGTGTGATGATTGTTCAGTGGTTATAATAATATGATCATGTGTGATGATTGTTCAGCGGTTATAATAATATGATCATGTGTGATGATTGTTCAGCGGTTATAATAATATGATCATGTGTGATGATTGTTCAGCGGTTATAATAATATGATCGTGTGTGATGATTGTTCAGCGGTTATAATAATATGATCGTGTGTGATGTTTGTTCAGCGGTTATAATAATATGATCGTGTGTGATGATTGTTCAGCGGTTATAATAATATGATCGTGTGTGATGTTTGTTCAGCGGTTATAATAATATGATCGTGTGTGATGTTTGTTCAGCGGTTATAATAATATGATCGTGTGTGATGTTTGTTCAGCGGTTATAATAATATGATCGTGTGTGATGATTGTTCAGCGGTTATAATAATATGATCACGTGTGATGATTGTTCAGTGGTTATAATAATATGATCACGTGTGATGATTGTTCAGCGGTTATAATAATATGATCACGTGTGATGATTGTTCAGTGGTTATAATAATATGATCGTGTGTGATGTTTGTTCAGTGGTTATAATAATATGATCACGTGTGATGATTGTTCAGCGGTTATAATAATATGATCATATGTGATGATTGTTCAGTGGTTATAATAATATGATCGTGTGTGATGATTGTTCAGTGGTTATAATAATATGATCGTGTGTGATGATTGTTCAGCGGTTATAATAATATGATCATATGTGATGATTGTTCAGCGGTTATAATAATATGATCACGTGTGATGATTGTTCAGCGGTTATAATAATATGATCACGTGTGATGATTGTTCAGCGGTTATAATAATATGATCGTGTGTGATGATTGTTCAGCGGTTATAATAATATGATCGCGTGTGATGATTGTTCAGTGGTTATAATAATATGATCATATGTGATGATTGTTCAGCGGTTATAATAATATGATCATATGTGATGATTGTTCAGTGGTTATAATAATATGATCACGTGTGATGATTGTTCAGCGGTTATAATAATATGATCGTGTGTGATGATTGTTCAGTGGTTATAATAATATGATCACGTGTGATGATTGTTCAGCGGTTATAATAATATGATCATGTGTGATGATTGTTCAGCGGTTATAATAATATGATCACGTGTGATGATTGTTCAGCGGTTATAATAATATGATCATGTGTGATGATTGTTCAGTGGTTATAATAATATGATCACGTGTGATGATTGTTCAGCGGTTATAATAATATGATCATATGTGATGATTGTTCAGTGGTTATAATAATATGATCACGTGTGATGATTGTTCAGTGGTTATAATAATATGATCACGTGTGATGTTTGTTCAGTGGTTATAATAATATGATCACGTGTGATGATTGTTCAGCGGTTATAATAATATGATCATGTGTGATGATTGTTCAGCGGTTATAATAATATGATCACGTGTGATGATTGTTCAGCGGTTATAATAATATGATCATGTGTGATGATTGTTCAGTGGTTATAATAATATGATCACGTGTGATGATTGTTCAGCGGTTATAATAATATGATCATGTGTGATGATTGTTCAGTGGTTATAATAATATGATCACGTGTGATGATTGTTCAGCGGTTATAATAATATGATCATGTGTGATGATTGTTCAGTGGTTATAATAATATGATCATGTGTGATGATTGTTCAGCGGTTATAATAATATGATCATGTGTGATGTTTGTTCAGCGGTTATAATAATATGATCGTGTGTGATGATTGTTCAGCGGTTATAATAATATGATCACGTGTGATGTTTGTTCAGTGGTTATAATAATATGATCATGTGTGATGATTGTTCAGCGGTTATAATAATATGATCACGTGTGATGTTTGTTCAGCGGTTATAATAATATGATCACGTGTGATGATTGTTCAGTGGTTATAATAATATGATCACGTGTGATGATTGTTCAGTGGTTATAATAATATGATCATGTGATGATTGTTCAGTGGTTATAATAATATGATCACGTGTGATGATTGTTCAGTGGTTATAATAATATGATCATGTGATGATTGTTCAGTGGTTATAATAATATGATCATGTGATGATTGTTCAGTGGTTATAATAATATGATCATGTGATGATTGTTCAGTGGTTATAATAATATGATCACGTGTGATGATTGTTCAGTGGTTATAATAATATGATCACGTGTGATGATTGTTCAGTGGTTATAATAATATGATCATGTGATGATTGTTCAGTGGTTATAATAATATGATCACGTGTGATGTTTGTTCAGTGGTTATAATAATATGATCACGTGTGATGTTTGTTCAGTGGTTATAATAATATGATCATGTGTGATGATTGTTCAGTGGTTATAATAATATGATCATGTGATGATTGTTCAGTGGTTATAATAATATGATCACGTGTGATGATTGTTCAGTGGTTATAATAATATGATCATGTGATGATTGTTCAGTGGTTATAATAATATGATCATGTGATGATTGTTCAGTGGTTATAATAATATGATCATGTGATGATTGTTCAGTGGTTATAATAATATGATCATGTGATGATTGTTCAGTGGTTATAATAATATGATCACGTGTGATGTTTGTTCAGTGGTTATAATAATATGATCACGTGTGATGTTTGTTCAGTGGTTATAATAATATGATCATGTGTGATGATTGTTCAGTGGTTATAATAATATGATCACGTGTGATGATTGTTCAGCGGTTATAATAATATGATCGTGTGATGATTGTTCAGCGGTTATAATAATATGATCATGTGTGATGATTGTTCAGTGGTTATAATAATATGATCACGTGTGATGTTTGTTCAGTGGTTATAATAATATGATCATGTGTGATGATTGTTCAGTGGTTATAATAATATGATCATGTGTGATGATTGTTCAGTGGTTATAATAATATGATCATGTGTGATGATTGTTCAGCGGTTATAATAATATGATCATGTGTGATGTTTGTTCAGTTGTTATAATAATATGATCATATGTGATGATTGTTCAGTGGTTATAATAATATGATCGTGTGTGATGATTGTTCAGTGGTTATAATAATATGATCACGTGTGATGTTTGTTCAGTTGTTATAATAATATGATCATATGTGATGATTGTTCAGTGGTTATAATAATATGATCGTGTGTGATGATTGTTCAGTGGTTATAATAATATGATCACGTGTGATGTTTGTTCAGTTGTTATAATAATATGATCATGTGTGATGATTGTTCAGTGGTTATAATAATATGATCATATGTGATGATTGTTCAGTTGTTATAATAATATGATCGTGTGTGATGATTGTTCAGTGGTTATAATAATATGATCACGTGTGATGTTTGTTCAGTTGTTATAATAATATGATCATATGTGATGATTGTTCAGTGGTTATAATAATATGATCATATGTGATGATTGTTCAGTGGTTATAATAATATGATCACGTGTGATGTTTGTTCAGCGGTTATAATAATATGATCATATGTGATGATTGTTCAGTGGTTATAATAATATGATCGTGTGTGATGATTGTTCAGTGGTTATAATAATATGATCACGTGTGATGTTTGTTCAGTTGTTATAATAATATGATCATGTGTGATGATTGTTCAGTGGTTATAATAATATGATCACGTGTGATGTTTGTTCAGTTGTTATAATAATATGATCATATGTGATGATTGTTCAGTGGTTATAATAATATGATCGTGTGTGATGATTGTTCAGTGGTTATAATAATATGATCATGTGTGATGATTGTTCAGTGGTTATAATAATATGATCATGTGTGATGATTGTTCAGTGGTTATAATAATATGATCGTGTGTGATGATTGTTCAGCGGTTATAATAATATGATCACGTGTGATGTTTGTTCAGTTGTTATAATAATATGATCATGTGTGATGATTGTTCAGTGGTTATAATAATATGATCGTGTGTGATGATTGTTCAGCGGTTATAATAATATGATCACGTGTGATGTTTGTTCAGTTGTTATAATAATATGATCATATGTGATGATTGTTCAGTGGTTATAATAATATGATCGTGTGTGATGATTGTTCAGTGGTTATAATAATATGATCATGTGTGATGATTGTTCAGTGGTTATAATAATATGATCATGTGTGATGATTGTTCAGTGGTTATAATAATATGATCATGTGTGATGATTGTTCAGTGGTTATAATAATATGATCATATGTGATGATTGTTCAGTGGTTATAATAATATGATCATGTGTGATGATTGTTCAGTGGTTATAATAATATGATCATGTGTGATGATTGTTCAGTGGTTATAATAATATGATCATGTGTGATGATTGTTCAGTGGTTATAATAATATGATCATGTGTGATGATTGTTCAGTGGTTATAATAATATGATCATGTGTGATGATTGTTCAGTGGTTATAATAATATGATCATATGTGATGATTGTTCAGTGGTTATAATAATATGATCATGTGTGATGATTGTTCAGTGGTTATAATAATATGATCATGTGTGATGATTGTTCAGCGGTTATAATAATATGATCATGTCTGATGATTGTTCAGCGGTTATAATAATATGATCGTGTGTGATGATTGTTCAGTGGTTATAATAATATGATCACGTGTGATGTTTGTTCAGTTGTTATAATAATATGATCATATGTGATGATTGTTCAGTGGTTATAATAATATGATCATGTGTGATGATTGTTCAGTGGTTATAATAATATGATCACGTGTGATGTTTGTTCAGTGGTTATAATAATATGATCGTGTGTGATGATTGTTCAGCGGTTATAATAATATGATCATGTGTGATGATTGTTCAGTGGTTATAATAATATGATCACGTGTGATGTTTGTTCAGCGGTTATAATAATATGATCATGTGATGATTGTTCAGTGGTTATAATAATATGATCACGTGTGATGTTTGTTCATTGGTTATAATAATATGATCACGTGTGATGTTTGTTCAGCGGTTATAATAATATGATCACGTGTGATGTTTGTTCAGTGGTTATAATAATATGATCACGTGTGATGTTTGTTCAGCGGTTATAATAATATGATCATGTGATGATTGTTCAGTGGTTATAATAATATGATCATGTGTGATGATTGTTCAGCGGTTATAATAATATGATCACGTGTGATGTTTGTTCAGCGGTTATAATAATATGATCGTGTGTGATGATTGTTCAGCGGTTATAATAATATGATCATGTGATGATTGTTCAGCGGTTATAATAATATGATCGTGTGATGATTGTTCAGTGGTTATAATAATATGATCGTGTGATGATTGTTCAGCGGTTATAATAATATGATCGTGTGATGATTGTTCAGTGGTTATAATAATATGATCACGTGTGATGTTTGTTCAGCGGTTATAATAATATGATCGTGTGTGATGATTGTTCAGCGGTTATAATAATATGATCATGTGATGATTGTTCAGCGGTTATAATAATATGATCGTGTGATGATTGTTCAGCGGTTATAATAATATGATCGTGTGTGATGTTTGTTCAGCGGTTATAATAATATGATCATGTGATGATTGTTCAGTGGTTATAATAATATGATCATGTGATGATTGTTCAGTGGTTATAATAATATGATCGTGTGTGATGATTGTTCAGCGGTTATAATAATATGATCACGTGTGATGTTTGTTCAGCGGTTATAATAATATGATCGTGTGTGATGATTGTTCAGCGGTTATAATAATATGATCGTGTGTGATGATTGTTCAGTGGTTATAATAATATGATCACGTGTGATGTTTGTTCAGCGGTTATAATAATATGATCGTGTGTGATGATTGTTCAGCGGTTATAATAATATGATCGTGTGATGATTGTTCAGTGGTTATAATAATATGATCACGTGTGATGTTTGTTCAGCGGTTATAATAATATGATCGTGTGTGATGATTGTTCAGCGGTTATAATAATATGATCATGTGATGATTGTTCAGCGGTTATAATAATATGATCGTGTGATGATTGTTCAGCGGTTATAATAATATGATCGTGTGTGATGTTTGTTCAGCGGTTATAATAATATGATCATGTGATGATTGTTCAGTGGTTATAATAATATGATCATGTGATGATTGTTCAGTGGTTATAATAATATGATCGTGTGTGATGATTGTTCAGCGGTTATAATAATATGATCACGTGTGATGTTTGTTCAGCGGTTATAATAATATGATCGTGTGTGATGATTGTTCAGTGGTTATAATAATATGATCACGTGTGATGATTGTTCAGCGGTTATAATAATATGATCGTGTGTGATGATTGTTCAGCGGTTATAATAATATGATCATGTGTGATGTTTGTTCAGCGGTTATAATAATATGATCACGTGTGATGATTGTTCAGTGGTTATAATAATATGATCACGTGTGATGATTGTTCAGCGGTTATAATAATATGATCACGTGTGATGTTTGTTCAGCGGTTATAATAATATGATCATGTGTGATGTTTGTTCAGCGGTTATAATAATATGATCATGTGTGATGATTGTTCAGCGGTTATAATAATATGATCATGTGTGATGTTTGTTCAGCGGTTATAATAATATGATCGTGTGTGATGATTGTTCAGAGGTTATAATAATATGATCACGTGTGATGATTGTTCAGCGGTTATAATAATATGATCACGTGTGATGATTGTTCAGCGGTTATACTAATATGATCACGTGTGATGTTTGTTCAGTGGTTATAATAATATGATCATGTCTGATGATTGTTCAGTGGTTATAATAATATGATCATGTGTGATGATTGTTCAGTGGTTATAATAATATGATCACGTGTGATGATTGTTCAGTGGTTATAATAATATGATCATGTGTGATGATTGTTCAGCGGTTATAATAATATGATCATGTGTGATGATTGTTCAGCGGTTATAATAATATGATCATGTGTGATGATTGTTCAGCGGTTATAATAATATGATCATGTGTGATGATTGTTCAGTGGTTATAATAATATGATCATGTGTGATGATTGTTCAGCGGTTATAATAATATGATCATGTGTGATGATTGTTCAGTGGTTATAATAATATGATCGTGTGTGATGATTGTTCAGTGGTTATAATAATATGATCGTGTGTGATGATTGTTCAGTGGTTATAATAATATGATCGTGTGTGATGATTGTTCAGTGGTTATAATAATATGATCATGTGTGATGATTGTTCAGCGGTTATAATAATATGATCATGTGTGATGATTGTTCAGTGGTTATAATAATATGATCGTGTGTGATGATTGTTCAGTGGTTATAATAATATGATCGTGTGTGATGATTGTTCAGTGGTTATAATAATATGATCGTGTGTGATGATTGTTCAGCGGTTATAATAATATGATCATGTGTGATGATTGTTCAGCGGTTATAATAATATGATCATGTGTGATGTTTGTTCAGCGGTTATAATAATATGATCATGTGTGATGATTGTTCAGCGGTTATAATAATATGATCGTGTGTGATGATTGTTCAGCGGTTATAATAATATGATCATGTGTGATGATTGTTCAGCGGTTATAATAATATGATCATGTGTGATGATTGTTCAGCGGTTATAATAATATGATCATGTGTGATGATTGTTCAGCGGTTATAATAATATGATCATGTGTGATGATTGTTCAGTGGTTATAATAATATGATCATGTGTGATGATTGTTCAGTGGTTATAATAATATGATCATGTGTGATGATTGTTCAGTGGTTATAATAATATGATCATGTGTGATGATTGTTCAGCGGTTATAATAATATGATCATGTGTGATGATTGTTCAGTGGTTATAATAATATGATCATGTGTGATGATTGTTCAGCGGTTATAATAATATGATCATGTCTGATGATTGTTCAGTGGTTATAATAATATGATCATGTGTGATGATTGTTCAGTGGTTATAATAATATGATCACGTGTGATGATTGTTCAGTGGTTATAATAATATGATCATGTGTGATGATTGTTCAGCGGTTATAATAATATGATCATGTGTGATGATTGTTCAGCGGTTATAATAATATGATCATGTGTGATGATTGTTCAGCGGTTATAATAATATGATCATGTGTGATGATTGTTCAGTGGTTATAATAATATGATCATGTGTGATGATTGTTCAGCGGTTATAATAATATGATCATGTGTGATGATTGTTCAGTGGTTATAATAATATGATCGTGTGTGATGATTGTTCAGTGGTTATAATAATATGATCGTGTGTGATGATTGTTCAGTGGTTATAATAATATGATCGTGTGTGATGATTGTTCAGTGGTTATAATAATATGATCATGTGTGATGATTGTTCAGCGGTTATAATAATATGATCATGTGTGATGATTGTTCAGTGGTTATAATAATATGATCATGTGTGATGATTGTTCAGCGGTTATAATAATATGATCATGTGTGATGATTGTTCAGTGGTTATAATAATATGATCGTGTGTGATGATTGTTCAGTGGTTATAATAATATGATCGTGTGTGATGATTGTTCAGTGGTTATAATAATATGATCGTGTGTGATGATTGTTCAGTGGTTATAATAATATGATCATGTGTGATGATTGTTCAGCGGTTATAATAATATGATCGTGTGTGATGATTGTTCAGCGGTTATAATAATATGATCGTGTGTGATGATTGTTCAGTGGTTATAATAATATGATCGTGTGTGATGATTGTTCAGTGGTTATAATAATATGATCATGTGTGATGATTGTTCAGCGGTTATAATAATATGATCATGTGTGATGATTGTTCAGTGGTTATAATAATATGATCATGTGTGATGATTGTTCAGTGGTTATAATAATATGATCATGTGTGATGATTGTTCAGTGGTTATAATAATATGATCATGTGTGATGATTGTTCAGTGGTTATAATAATATGATCATGTGTGATGATTGTTCAGTGGTTATAATAATATGATCATATGTGATGATTGTTCAGCGGTTATAATAATATGATCATGTGTGATGATTGTTCAGTGGTTATAATAATATGATCATATGTGATGATTGTTCAGCGGTTATAATAATATGATCATATGTGATCGGTTATAATAATATGATCATATGTGATGATTGTTCAGCGGTTATAATAATATGATCATATGTGATGATTGTTCAGCGGTTATAATAATATGATCATATGTGATCGGTTATAATAATATGATCACGTGTGATGATTGTTCAGCGGTTATAATAATATGATCATGTGTGATGTTTGTTCAGCGGTTATAATAATATGATCATGTGTGATCGGTTATAATAATATGATCATATGTGATGATTGTTCAGCGGTTATAATAATATGATCATGTGTGATCGGTTATAATAATATGATCATGTGTGATGTTTGTTCAGCGGTTATAATAATATGATCATATGTGATCGGTTATAATAATATGATCATATGTGATTATTGTTCAGCGGTTATAATAATATGATCATGTGTGATCGGTTATAATAATATGATCATGTGTGATGATTGTTCAGCGGTTATAATAATATGATCATGTGTGATGTTTGTTCAGCGGTTATAATAATATGATCATATGTGATGATTGTTCAGTGGTTATAATAATATGATCATGTGTGATGATTGTTCAGTGGTTATAATAATATGATCATGTGTGATGATTGTTCAGCGGTTATAATAATATGATCATGTGTGATGATTGTTCAGCGGTTATAATAATATGATCGTGTGTGATGATTGTTCAGCGGTTATAATAATATGATCATGTGTGATGATTGTTCAGCGGTTATAATAATATGATCATGTGTGATGATTGTTCAGCGGTTATAATAATATGATCATGTGTGATGATTGTTCAGTGGTTATAATAATATGATCGTGTGTGATGATTGTTCAGCGGTTATAATAATATGATCATGTGTGATGATTGTTCAGCGGTTATAATAATATGATCGTGTGTGATGATTGTTCAGCGGTTATAATAATATGATCATGTGTGATGATTGTTCAGCGGTTATAATAATATGATCGTGTGTGATGATTGTTCAGCGGTTATAATAATATGATCGTGTGTGATGATTGTTCAGCGGTTATAATAATATGATCGTGTGTGATGATTGTTCAGCGGTTATAATAATATGATCGTGTGTGACGATTGTTCAGCGGTTATAATAATATGATCGTGTGTGATGATTGTTCAGCGGTTATAATAATATGATCGTGTGTGATGTTTGTTCAGCGGTTATAATAATATGATCGTGTGTGATGTTTGTTCAGCGGTTATAATAATATGATCGTGTGTGATGTTTGTTCAGCGGTTATAATAATATGATCGTGTGTGATGTTTGTTCAGCGGTTATAATAATATGATCACGTGTGATGATTGTTCAGCGGTTATAATAATATGATCGTGTGTGATGATTGTTCAGTGGTTATAATAATATGATCGTGTGTGATGATTGTTCAGCGGTTATAATAATATGATCACGTGTGATGTTTGTTCAGCGGTTATAATAATATGATCATATGTGATGATTGTTCAGCGGTTATAATAATATGATCACGTGTGATGATTGTTCAGCGGTTATAATAATATGATCATGTGTGATGATTGTTCAGTGGTTATAATAATATGATCACGTGTGATGATTGTTCAGCGGTTATAATAATATGATCGTGTGTGATGATTGTTCAGCGGTTATAATAATATGATCGTGTGTGATGATTGTTCAGTGGTTATAATAATATGATCATATGTGATGATTGTTCAGCGGTTATAATAATATGATCATATGTGATGATTGTTCAGTGGTTATAATAATATGATCACGTGTGATGATTGTTCAGCGGTTATAATAATATGATCGTGTGTGATGATTGTTCAGCGGTTATAATAATATGATCGTGTGTGATGATTGTTCAGCGGTTATAATAATATGATCATGTGTGATGATTGTTCAGTGGTTATAATAATATGATCACGTGTGATGATTGTTCAGTGGTTATAATAATATGATCACGTGTGATGATTGTTCAGCGGTTATAATAATATGATCGTGTGTGATGATTGTTCAGCGGTTATAATAATATGATCATGTGTGATGATTGTTCAGCGGTTATAATAATATGATCATGTGTGATGATTGTTCAGCGGTTATAATAATATGATCATGTGTGATGATTGTTCAGCGGTTATAATAATATGATCATGTGTGATGATTGTTCAGCGGTTATAATAATATGATCGTGTGTGATGATTGTTCAGTGGTTATAATAATATGATCATATGTGATGATTGTTCAGCGGTTATAATAATATGATCATATGTGATGATTGTTCAGTGGTTATAATAATATGATCACGTGTGATGATTGTTCAGCGGTTATAATAATATGATCATGTGTGATGATTGTTCAGCGGTTATAATAATATGATCATGTGTGATGATTGTTCAGCGGTTATAATAATATGATCACGTGTGATGATTGTTCAGTGGTTATAATAATATGATCACGTGTGATGATTGTTCAGTGGTTATAATAATATGATCACGTGTGATGATTGTTCAGTGGTTATAATAATATGATCACGTGTGATGATTGTTCAGTGGTTATAATAATATGATCACGTGTGATGATTGTTCAGCGGTTATAATAATATGATCGTGTGTGATGATTGTTCAGCGGTTATAATAATATGATCGTGTGTGATGATTGTTCAGTGGTTATAATAATATGATCACGTGTGATGATTGTTCAGCGGTTATAATAATATGATCGTGTGTGATGATTGTTCAGCGGTTATAATAATATGATCACGTGTGATGATTGTTCAGTGGTTATAATAATATGATCATATGTGATGATTGTTCAGTGGTTATAATAATATGATCATGTGTGATGATTGTTCAGTGGTTATAATAATATGATCATATGTGATGATTGTTCAGCGGTTATAATAATATGATCATGTGTGATCGGTTATAATAATATGATCATATGTGATCGGTTATAATAATATGATCATATGTGATGATTGTTCAGCGGTTATAATAATATGATCATGTGTGATCGGTTATAATAATATGATCATATGTGATCGGTTATAATAATATGATCACGTGTGATGATTGTTCAGCGGTTATAATAATATGATCATGTGTGATGTTTGTTCAGCGGTTATAATAATATGATCATGTGTGATCGGTTATAATAATATGATCATATGTGATGATTGTTCAGCGGTTATAATAATATGATCATGTGTGATCGGTTATAATAATATGATCATGTGTGATGTTTGTTCAGCGGTTATAATAATATGATCATATGTGATCGGTTATAATAATATGATCATATGTGATGATTGTTCAGCGGTTATAATAATATGATCATGTGTGATCGGTTATAATAATATGATCATGTGTGATGATTGTTCAGCGGTTATAATAATATGATCATGTGTGATGTTTGTTCAGCGGTTATAATAATATGATCATATGTGATGATTGTTCAGTGGTTATAATAATATGATCATGTCTGATGATTGTTCAGCGGTTATAATAATATGATCATGTGTGATGATTGTTCAGTGGTTATAATAATATGATCATGTCTGATGATTGTTCAGCGGTTATAATAATATGATCATGTGTGATGATTGTTCAGCGGTTATAATAATATGATCATGTGTGATGATTGTTCAGCGGTTATAATAATATGATCGTGTGTGATGATTGTTCAGTGGTTATAATAATATGATCATGTGTGATGATTGTTCAGTGGTTATAATAATATGATCATGTGTGATGATTGTTCAGCGGTTATAATAATATGATCATGTGTGATGATTGTTCAGCGGTTATAATAATATGATCATGTGTGATGATTGTTCAGCGGTTATAATAATATGATCGTGTGTGATGATTGTTCAGCGGTTATAATAATATGATCGTGTGTGATGTTTGTTCAGCGGTTATAATAATATGATCGTGTGTGATGATTGTTCAGCGGTTATAATAATATGATCGTGTGTGATGATTGTTCAGCGGTTATAATAATATGATCACGTGTGATGTTTGTTCAGCGGTTATAATAATATGATCATGTGTGATGTTTGTTCAGCGGTTATAATAATATGATCATGTGTGATGTTTGTTCAGCGGTTATAATAATATGATCACGTGTGATGATTGTTCAGTGGTTATAATAATATGATCACGTGTGATGATTGTTCAGCGGTTATAATAATATGATCGTGTGTGATGTTTGTTCAGCGGTTATAATAATATGATCATGTGTGATGTTTGTTCAGCGGTTATAATAATATGATCACGTGTGATGATTGTTCAGTGGTTATAATAATATGATCATGTGTGATGATTGTTCAGCGGTTATAATAATATGATCACGTGTGATGATTGTTCAGCGGTTATAATAATATGATCATGTGTGATGTTTGTTCAGCGGTTATAATAATATGATCATGTGTGATGATTGTTCAGCGGTTATAATAATATGATCGCGTGTGATGATTGTTCAGCGGTTATAATAATATGATCGCGTGTGATGATTGTTCAGCGGTTATAATAATATGATCACGTGTGATGTTTGTTCAGCGGTTATAATAATATGATCGCGTGTGATGTTTGTTCAGCGGTTATAATAATATGATCACGTGTGATGATTGTTCAGCGGTTATAATAATATGATCACGTGTGATGTTTGTTCAGCGGTTATAATAATATGATCGCGTGTGATGATTGTTCAGCGGTTATAATAATATGATCATGTGTGATGATTGTTCAGCGGTTATAATAATATGATCGCGTGTGATGATTGTTCAGCGGTTATAATAATATGATCATGTGTGATGATTGTTCAGCGGTTATAATAATATGATCATGTGTGATGATTGTTCAGCGGTTATAATAATATGATCATGTGTGATGATTGTTCAGCGGTTATAATAATATGATCATGTGTGATGATTGTTCAGCGGTTATAATAATATGATCACGTGTGATGATTGTTCAGTGGTTATAATAATATGATCGCGTGTGATGATTGTTCAGCGGTTATAATAATATGATCGCGTGTGATGATTGTTCAGCGGTTATAATAATATGATCGCGTGTGATGATTGTTCAGCGGTTATAATAATATGATCATGTGTGATGATTGTTCAGCGGTTATAATAATATGATCGTGTGTGATGATTGTTCAGCGGTTATAATAATATGATCACGTGTGATGATTGTTCAGCGGTTATAATAATATGATCATGTGTGATGATTGTTCAGCGGTTATAATAATATGATCGTGTGTGATGATTGTTCAGCGGTTATAATAATATGATCACGTGTGATGATTGTTCAGCGGTTATAATAATATGATCATGTGTGATGATTGTTCAGCGGTTATAATAATATGATCATGTGTGATGATTGTTCAGCGGTTATAATAATATGATCGTGTGTGATGATTGTTCAGTGGTTATAATAATATGATCACGTGTGATGATTGTTCAGCGGTTATAATAATATGATCATGTGTGATGATTGTTCAGCGGTTATAATAATATGATCGTGTGTGATGTTTGTTCAGCGGTTATAATAATATGATCGTGTGTGATGATTGTTCAGCGGTTATAATAATATGATCGTGTGTGATGTTTGTTCAGCGGTTATAATAATATGATCATGTGATGATTGTTCAGCGGTTATAATAATATGATCATGTGTGATGTTTGTTCAGCGGTTATAATAATATGATCGCGTGTGATGATTGTTCAGCGGTTATAATAATATGATCGTGTGTGATGTTTGTTCAGCGGTTATAATAATATGATCATGTGATGATTGTTCAGCGGTTATAATAATATGATCATGTGTGATGTTTGTTCAGCGGTTATAATAATATGATCATGTGTGATGATTGTTCAGCGGTTATAATAATATGATCATGTGTGATGATTGTTCAGCGGTTATAATAATATGATCATGTGTGATGATTGTTCAGCGGTTATAATAATATGATCACGTGTGATGATTGTTCAGCGGTTATAATAATATGATCGTATGTGATGATTGTTCAGCGGTTATAATAATATGATCACGTGTGATGTTTGTTCAGCGGTTATAATAATATGATCATGTGTGATGATTGTTCAGCGGTTATAATAATATGATCACGTGTGATGATTGTTCAGTGGTTATAATAATATGATCACGTGTGATGATTGTTCAGCGGTTATAATAATATGATCACGTGTGATGATTGTTCAGCGGTTATAATAATATGATCATGTGTGATGTTTGTTCAGCGGTTATAATAATATGATCATGTGTGATGATTGTTCAGCGGTTATAATAATATGATCATGTGTGATGATTGTTCAGCGGTTATAATAATATGATCATGTGTGATGATTGTTCAGCGGTTATAATAATATGATCATGTGTGATGTTTGTTCAGCGGTTATAATAATATGATCATGTGTGATGATTGTTCAGCGGTTATAATAATATGATCATGTGTGATGTTTGTTCAGCGGTTATAATAATATGATCACGTGTGATGTTTGTTCAGCGGTTATAATAATATGATCGTGTGTGATGATTGTTCAGCGGTTATAATAATATGATCGTGTGTGATGATTGTTCAGCGGTTATAATAATATGATCACGTGTGATGATTGTTCAGCGGTTATAATAATATGATCACGTGTGATGTTTGTTCAGTGGTTATAATAATATGATCATGTGTGATGATTGTTCAGCGGTTATAATAATATGATCACGTGTGATGTTTGTTCAGTGGTTATAATAATATGATCACGTGTGATGTTTGTTCAGTGGTTATAATAATATGATCACGTGTGATGTTTGTTCAGTGGTTATAATAATATGATCATGTGTGATGATTGTTCAGCGGTTATAATAATATGATCACGTGTGATGATTGTTCAGCGGTTATAATAATATGATCATGTGTGATGATTGTTCAGCGGTTATAATAATATGATCATGTGTGATGATTGTTCAGCGGTTATAATAATATGATCACGTGTGATGATTGTTCAGCGGTTATAATAATATGATCACGTGTGATGTTTGTTCAGCGGTTATAATAATATGATCATGTGTGATGTTTGTTCAGTGGTTATAATAATATGATCATGTGTGATGATTGTTCAGCGGTTATAATAATATGATCACGTGTGATGTTTGTTCAGCGGTTATAATAATATGATCACGTGTGATGTTTGTTCAGTGGTTATAATAATATGATCATGTGTGATGATTGTTCAGCGGTTATAATAATATGATCACGTGTGATGTTTGTTCAGTGGTTATAATAATATGATCACGTGTGATGTTTGTTCAGTGGTTATAATAATATGATCACGTGTGATGTTTGTTCAGTGGTTATAATAATATGATCACGTGTGATGTTTGTTCAGTGGTTATAATAATATGATCACGTGTGATGTTTGTTCAGTGGTTATAATAATATGATCACGTGTGATGTTTGTTCAGCGGTTATAATAATATGATCATGTGATGATTGTTCAGTGGTTATAATAATATGATCACGTGTGATGTTTGTTCAGTGGTTATAATAATATGATCACGTGTGATGTTTGTTCAGCGGTTATAATAATATGATCACGTGTGATGTTTGTTCAGTGGTTATAATAATATGATCACGTGTGATGTTTGTTCAGCGGTTATAATAATATGATCATGTGATGATTGTTCAGTGGTTATAATAATATGATCGTGTGTGATGATTGTTCAGTGGTTATAATAATATGATCGTGTGTGATGATTGTTCAGCGGTTATAATAATATGATCATGTGATGATTGTTCAGTGGTTATAATAATATGATCGTGTGATGATTGTTCAGCGGTTATAATAATATGATCGTGTGTGATGATTGTTCAGTGGTTATAATAATATGATCGTGTGTGATGATTGTTCAGCGGTTATAATAATATGATCACGTGTGATGTTTGTTCAGCGGTTATAATAATATGATCGTGTGTGATGATTGTTCAGCGGTTATAATAATATGATCATGTGATGATTGTTCAGTGGTTATAATAATATGATCGTGTGATGATTGTTCAGCGGTTATAATAATATGATCGTGTGTGATGTTTGTTCAGCGGTTATAATAATATGATCATGTGATGATTGTTCAGTGGTTATAATAATATGATCATGTGATGATTGTTCAGTGGTTATAATAATATGATCGTGTGTGATGATTGTTCAGCGGTTATAATAATATGATCATGTGTGATGATTGTTCAGCGGTTATAATAATATGATCATGTGATGATTGTTCAGTGGTTATAATAATATGATCATGTGATGATTGTTCAGTGGTTATAATAATATGATCACGTGTGATGATTGTTCAGCGGTTATAATAATATGATCACGTGTGATGATTGTTCAGCGGTTATAATAATATGATCACGTGTGATGATTGTTCAGTGGTTATAATAATATGATCACGTGTGATGATTGTTCAGCGGTTATAATAATATGATCACGTGTGATGTTTGTTCAGCGGTTATAATAATATGATCACGTGTGATGATTGTTCAGCGGTTATAATAATATGATCATGTGTGATGATTGTTCAGTGGTTATAATAATATGATCACGTGTGATGATTGTTCAGCGGTTATAATAATATGATCATGTGTGATGATTGTTCAGCGGTTATAATAATATGATCGTGTGTGATGTTTGTTCAGCGGTTATAATAATATGATCGTGTGTGATGATTGTTCAGCGGTTATAATAATATGATCATGTGTGATGATTGTTCAGCGGTTATAATAATATGATCGTGTGTGATGTTTGTTCAGCGGTTATAATAATATGATCGTGTGTGATGTTTGTTCAGCGGTTATAATAATATGATCGTGTGTGATGTTTGTTCAGCGGTTATAATAATATGATCGTGTGTGATGATTGTTCAGCGGTTATAATAATATGATCATGTGTGATGATTGTTCAGCGGTTATAATAATATGATCACGTGTGATGATTGTTCAGCGGTTATAATAATATGATCACGTGTGATGATTGTTCAGCGGTTATAATAGTATGATCACGTGTGATGATTGTTCAGTGGTTATAATAATATGATCATGTGATGATTGTTCAGTGGTTATAATAATATGATCGTGTGATGATTGTTCAGCGGTTATAATAATATGATCGTGTGTGATGTTTGTTCAGCGGTTATAATAATATGATCATGTGATGATTGTTCAGTGGTTATAATAATATGATCGTGTGATGATTGTTCAGCGGTTATAATAATATGATCGTGTGTGATGTTTGTTCAGCGGTTATAATAATATGATCATGTGATGATTGTTCAGTGGTTATAATAATATGATCGTGTGATGATTGTTCAGCGGTTATAATAATATGATCGTGTGTGATGTTTGTTCAGCGGTTATAATAATATGATCATGTGATGATTGTTCAGTGGTTATAATAATATGATCGTGTGTGATGTTTGTTCAGCGGTTATAATAATATGATCATGTGATGATTGTTCAGCTGTTATAATAATATGATCGTGTGTGATGATTGTTCAGCGGTTATAATAATATGATCATGTGATGATTGTTCAGCGGTTATAATAATATGATCATGTGTGATGATTGTTCAGTGGTTATAATAATATGATCATGTGATGATTGTTCAGCGGTTATAATAATATGATCACGTGTGATGTTTGTTCAGCGGTTATAATAATATGATCGTGTGTGATGATTGTTCAGCGGTTATAATAATATGATCGTGTGTGATGATTGTTCAGCGGTTATAATAATATGATCACGTGTGATGTTTGTTCAGCGGTTATAATAATATGATCGTGTGTGATGATTGTTCAGCGGTTATAATAATATGATCGTGTGTGATGATTGTTCAGCGGTTATAATAATATGATCACGTGTGATGATTGTTCAGCGGTTATAATAATATGATCACGTGTGATGTTTGTTCAGTGGTTATAATAATATGATCACGTGTGATGATTGTTCAGCGGTTATAATAATATGATCACGTGTGATGTTTGTTCAGTGGTTATAATAATATGATCACGTGTGATGTTTGTTCAGTGGTTATAATAATATGATCGTGTGTGATGATTGTTCAGTGGTTATAATAATATGATCGTGTGTGATGATTGTTCAGCGGTTATAATAATATGATCACGTGTGATGATTGTTCAGCGGTTATAATAATATGATCACGTGTGATGATTGTTCAGCGGTTATAATAATATGATCACGTCTGATGATTGTTCAGCGGTTATAATAATATGATCACGTCTGATGATTGTTCAGCGGTTATAATAATATGATCACGTGTGATGATTGTTCAGCGGTTATAATAATATGATCATGTGTGATGATTGTTCAGCGGTTATAATAATATGATCATGTCTGATGATTGTTCAGCGGTTATAATAATATGATCACGTGTGATGATTGTTCAGCGGTTATAATAATATGATCACGTCTGATGATTGTTCAGCGGTTATAATAATATGATCACGTGTGATGATTGTTCAGTGGTTATAATAATATGATCATGTGTGATGATTGTTCAGCGGTTATAATAATATGATCACGTGTGATGATTGTTCAGCGGTTATAATAATATGATCACGTGTGATGATTGTTCAGCGGTTATAATAATATGATCATGTCTGATGATTGTTCAGCGGTTATAATAATATGATCACGTGTGATGATTGTTCAGCGGTTATAATAATATGATCACGTCTGATGATTGTTCAGCGGTTATAATAATATGATCACGTGTGATGATTGTTCAGCGGTTATAATAATATGATCATGTGTGATGATTGTTCAGCGGTTATAATAATATGATCATGTGTGATGTTTGTTCAGCGGTTATAATAATATGATCATGTGTGATGTTTGTTCAGCGGTTATAATAATATGATCATGTGTGATGATTGTTCAGCGGTTATAATAATATGATCATATGTGATGATTGTTCAGCGGTTATAATAATATGATCATGTGTGATGTTTGTTCAGCGGTTATAATAATATGATCATGTGTGATGTTTGTTCAGCGGTTATAATAATATGATCATGTGTGATGATTGTTCAGCGG
This sequence comes from Moxostoma hubbsi, assembly GCA_032164185.1. Classification (NCBI taxonomy): domain Eukaryota; kingdom Metazoa; phylum Chordata; class Actinopteri; order Cypriniformes; family Catostomidae; genus Moxostoma; species Moxostoma hubbsi. The sequence goes on from JAVLUX010000048.1 coordinate 23,461,933, forward strand.
TTATAATAATATGATCATGTGTGATGTTTGTTCAGCGGTTATAATAATATGATCATATGTGATGATTGTTCAGCGGTTATAATAATATGATCATATGTGATGATTGTTCAGCGGTTATAATAATATGATCATGTGTGATGTTTGTTCAGCGGTTATAATAATATGATCATGTGTGATGTTTGTTCAGCGGTTATAATAATATGATCATGTGTGATGTTTGTTCAGCGGTTATAATAATATGATCATATGTGATGTTTGTTCAGCGGTTATAATAATATGATCATATGTGATGATTGTTCAGCGGTTATAATAATATGATCATGTGTGATGTTTGTTCAGCGGTTATAATAATATGATCATGTGTGATGTTTGTTCAGCGGTTATAATAATATGATCATATGTGATGATTGTTCAGCGGTTATAATAATATGATCATGTGTGATGATTGTTCAGCGGTTATAATAATATGATCATATGTGATGATTGTTCAGCGGTTATAATAATATGATCACGTGTGATGTTTGTTCAGCGGTTATAATAATATGATCGTGTGTGATGATTGTTCAGCGGTTATAATAATATGATCGTGTGTGATGATTGTTCAGCGGTTATAATAATATGATCACGTGTGATGATTGTTCAGCGGTTATAATAATATGATCACGTGTGATGTTTGTTCAGTGGTTATAATAATATGATCATGTGTGATGATTGTTCAGCGGTTATAATAATATGATCACGTGTGATGTTTGTTCAGTGGTTATAATAATATGATCACGTGTGATGTTTGTTCAGTGGTTATAATAATATGATCACGTGTGATGTTTGTTCAGCGGTTATAATAATATGATCATGTGTGATGTTTGTTCAGTGGTTATAATAATATGATCATGTGTGATGATTGTTCAGCGGTTATAATAATATGATCACGTGTGATGTTTGTTCAGCGGTTATAATAATATGATCACGTGTGATGTTTGTTCAGTGGTTATAATAATATGATCATGTGTGATGATTGTTCAGCGGTTATAATAATATGATCACGTGTGATGTTTGTTCAGTGGTTATAATAATATGATCACGTGTGATGTTTGTTCAGTGGTTATAATAATATGATCACGTGTGATGTTTGTTCAGTGGTTATAATAATATGATCACGTGTGATGTTTGTTCAGTGGTTATAATAATATGATCACGTGTGATGTTTGTTCAGTGGTTATAATAATATGATCACGTGTGATGTTTGTTCAGCGGTTATAATAATATGATCATGTGATGATTGTTCAGTGGTTATAATAATATGATCACGTGTGATGTTTGTTCAGCGGTTATAATAATATGATCACGTGTGATGTTTGTTCAGTGGTTATAATAATATGATCACGTGTGATGTTTGTTCAGCGGTTATAATAATATGATCATGTGATGATTGTTCAGTGGTTATAATAATATGATCGTGTGTGATGATTGTTCAGCGGTTATAATAATATGATCACGTGTGATGTTTGTTCAGCGGTTATAATAATATGATCGTGTGTGATGATTGTTCAGCGGTTATAATAATATGATCATGTGATGATTGTTCAGTGGTTATAATAATATGATCGTGTGATGATTGTTCAGCGGTTATAATAATATGATCGTGTGTGATGTTTGTTCAGCGGTTATAATAATATGATCATGTGATGATTGTTCAGTGGTTATAATAATATGATCATGTGATGATTGTTCAGTGGTTATAATAATATGATCGTGTGTGATGATTGTTCAGCGGTTATAATAATATGATCATGTGTGATGATTGTTCAGCGGTTATAATAATATGATCATGTGATGATTGTTCAGTGGTTATAATAATATGATCATGTGATGATTGTTCAGTGGTTATAATAATATGATCACGTGTGATGATTGTTCAGCGGTTATAATAATATGATCATGTGTGATGATTGTTCAGTGGTTATAATAATATGATCACGTGTGATGATTGTTCAGCGGTTATAATAATATGATCATGTGTGATGATTGTTCAGCGGTTATAATAATATGATCGTGTGTGATGTTTGTTCAGCGGTTATAATAATATGATCGTGTGTGATGATTGTTCAGCGGTTATAATAATATGATCATGTGTGATGATTGTTCAGCGGTTATAATAATATGATCGTGTGTGATGTTTGTTCAGCGGTTATAATAATATGATCGTGTGTGATGTTTGTTCAGCGGTTATAATAATATGATCGTGTGTGATGTTTGTTCAGCGGTTATAATAATATGATCGTGTGTGATGATTGTTCAGCGGTTATAATAATATGATCATGTGTGATGATTGTTCAGCGGTTATAATAATATGATCACGTGTGATGATTGTTCAGCGGTTATAATAATATGATCACGTGTGATGATTGTTCAGCGGTTATAATAGTATGATCACGTGTGATGATTGTTCAGTGGTTATAATAATATGATCATGTGATGATTGTTCAGTGGTTATAATAATATGATCGTGTGATGATTGTTCAGCGGTTATAATAATATGATCGTGTGTGATGTTTGTTCAGCGGTTATAATAATATGATCATGTGATGATTGTTCAGTGGTTATAATAATATGATCATGTGTGATGATTGTTCAGCGGTTATAATAATATGATCGTGTGTGATGTTTGTTCAGCGGTTATAATAATATGATCATGTGTGATGATTGTTCAGCGGTTATAATAATATGATCATGTGATGATTGTTCAGTGGTTATAATAATATGATCGTGTGATGATTGTTCAGCGGTTATAATAATATGATCGTGTGTGATGTTTGTTCAGCGGTTATAATAATATGATCATGTGATGATTGTTCAGTGGTTATAATAATATGATCGTGTGTGATGTTTGTTCAGCGGTTATAATAATATGATCATGTGATGATTGTTCAGCTGTTATAATAATATGATCGTGTGTGATGATTGTTCAGCGGTTATAATAATATGATCATGTGATGATTGTTCAGCGGTTATAATAATATGATCATGTGTGATGATTGTTCAGTGGTTATAATAATATGATCATGTGATGATTGTTCAGCGGTTATAATAATATGATCACGTGTGATGTTTGTTCAGCGGTTATAATAATATGATCGTGTGTGATGATTGTTCAGCGGTTATAATAATATGATCGTGTGTGATGATTGTTCAGCGGTTATAATAATATGATCACGTGTGATGTTTGTTCAGCGGTTATAATAATATGATCGTGTGTGATGATTGTTCAGCGGTTATAATAATATGATCGTGTGTGATGATTGTTCAGCGGTTATAATAATATGATCACGTGTGATGATTGTTCAGCGGTTATAATAATATGATCACGTGTGATGTTTGTTCAGTGGTTATAATAATATGATCACGTGTGATGATTGTTCAGCGGTTATAATAATATGATCACGTGTGATGTTTGTTCAGTGGTTATAATAATATGATCACGTGTGATGTTTGTTCAGTGGTTATAATAATATGATCGTGTGTGATGATTGTTCAGTGGTTATAATAATATGATCGTGTGTGATGATTGTTCAGCGGTTATAATAATATGATCACGTGTGATGATTGTTCAGCGGTTATAATAATATGATCACGTGTGATGATTGTTCAGCGGTTATAATAATATGATCACGTCTGATGATTGTTCAGCGGTTATAATAATATGATCACGTCTGATGATTGTTCAGCGGTTATAATAATATGATCACGTGTGATGATTGTTCAGCGGTTATAATAATATGATCATGTGTGATGATTGTTCAGCGGTTATAATAATATGATCATGTGTGATGATTGTTCAGCGGTTATAATAATATGATCATGTCTGATGATTGTTCAGCGGTTATAATAATATGATCACGTGTGATGATTGTTCAGCGGTTATAATAATATGATCACGTCTGATGATTGTTCAGCGGTTATAATAATATGATCACGTGTGATGATTGTTCAGCGGTTATAATAATATGATCATGTGTGATGATTGTTCAGCGGTTATAATAATATGATCATGTGTGATGTTTGTTCAGCGGTTATAATAATATGATCATGTGTGATGTTTGTTCAGCGGTTATAATAATATGATCATGTGTGATGATTGTTCAGCGGTTATAATAATATGATCATATGTGATGATTGTTCAGCGGTTATAATAATATGATCATGTGTGATGTTTGTTCAGCGGTTATAATAATATGATCATGTGTGATGTTTGTTCAGCGGTTATAATAATATGATCATGTGTGATGATTGTTCAGCGGTTATAATAATATGATCATGTGTGATGTTTGTTCAGCGGTTATAATAATATGATCATGTGATGATTGTTCAGTGGTTATAATAATATGATCGTGTGATGATTGTTCAGCGGTTATAATAATATGATCGTGTGTGATGTTTGTTCAGCGGTTATAATAATATGATCATGTGATGATTGTTCAGTGGTTATAATAATATGATCGTGTGATGATTGTTCAGCGGTTATAATAATATGATCGTGTGTGATGTTTGTTCAGCGGTTATAATAATATGATCATGTGATGATTGTTCAGTGGTTATAATAATATGATCGTGTGTGATGTTTGTTCAGCGGTTATAATAATATGATCATGTGATGATTGTTCAGCTGTTATAATAATATGATCGTGTGTGATGATTGTTCAGCGGTTATAATAATATGATCATGTGATGATTGTTCAGCGGTTATAATAATATGATCATGTGTGATGATTGTTCAGTGGTTATAATAATATGATCATGTGATGATTGTTCAGCGGTTATAATAATATGATCACGTGTGATGTTTGTTCAGCGGTTATAATAATATGATCGTGTGTGATGATTGTTCAGCGGTTATAATAATATGATCGTGTGTGATGATTGTTCAGCGGTTATAATAATATGATCACGTGTGATGTTTGTTCAGCGGTTATAATAATATGATCGTGTGTGATGATTGTTCAGCGGTTATAATAATATGATCGTGTGTGATGATTGTTCAGCGGTTATAATAATATGATCACGTGTGATGATTGTTCAGCGGTTATAATAATATGATCACGTGTGATGTTTGTTCAGTGGTTATAATAATATGATCACGTGTGATGATTGTTCAGCGGTTATAATAATATGATCACGTGTGATGTTTGTTCAGTGGTTATAATAATATGATCACGTGTGATGTTTGTTCAGTGGTTATAATAATATGATCGTGTGTGATGATTGTTCAGTGGTTATAATAATATGATCGTGTGTGATGATTGTTCAGCGGTTATAATAATATGATCACGTGTGATGATTGTTCAGCGGTTATAATAATATGATCACGTGTGATGATTGTTCAGCGGTTATAATAATATGATCACGTCTGATGATTGTTCAGCGGTTATAATAATATGATCACGTCTGATGATTGTTCAGCGGTTATAATAATATGATCACGTGTGATGATTGTTCAGCGGTTATAATAATATGATCATGTGTGATGATTGTTCAGCGGTTATAATAATATGATCATGTCTGATGATTGTTCAGCGGTTATAATAATATGATCACGTGTGATGATTGTTCAGCGGTTATAATAATATGATCACGTCTGATGATTGTTCAGCGGTTATAATAATATGATCACGTGTGATGATTGTTCAGTGGTTATAATAATATGATCATGTGTGATGATTGTTCAGCGGTTATAATAATATGATCACGTGTGATGATTGTTCAGCGGTTATAATAATATGATCACGTGTGATGATTGTTCAGCGGTTATAATAATATGATCATGTCTGATGATTGTTCAGCGGTTATAATAATATGATCACGTGTGATGATTGTTCAGCGGTTATAATAATATGATCACGTCTGATGATTGTTCAGCGGTTATAATAATATGATCACGTGTGATGATTGTTCAGCGGTTATAATAATATGATCATGTGTGATGATTGTTCAGCGGTTATAATAATATGATCATGTGTGATGTTTGTTCAGCGGTTATAATAATATGATCATGTGTGATGTTTGTTCAGCGGTTATAATAATATGATCATGTGTGATGATTGTTCAGCGGTTATAATAATATGATCATATGTGATGATTGTTCAGCGGTTATAATAATATGATCATGTGTGATGTTTGTTCAGCGGTTATAATAATATGATCATGTGTGATGTTTGTTCAGCGGTTATAATAATATGATCATGTGTGATGATTGTTCAGCGGTTATAATAATATGATCATGTGTGATGTTTGTTCAGCGGTTATAATAATATGATCATATGTGATGATTGTTCAGCGGTTATAATAATATGATCATATGTGATGATTGTTCAGCGGTTATAATAATATGATCATGTGTGATGTTTGTTCAGCGGTTATAATAATATGATCATGTGTGATGTTTGTTCAGCGGTTATAATAATATGATCATGTGTGATGTTTGTTCAGCGGTTATAATAATATGATCATATGTGATGTTTGTTCAGCGGTTATAATAATATGATCATATGTGATGATTGTTCAGCGGTTATAATAATATGATCATGTGTGATGTTTGTTCAGCGGTTATAATAATATGATCATGTGTGATGTTTGTTCAGCGGTTATAATAATATGATCATATGTGATGATTGTTCAGCGGTTATAATAATATGATCATGTGTGATGATTGTTCAGCGGTTATAATAATATGATCATATGTGATGATTGTTCAGCGGTTATAATAATATGATCACGTGTGATGTTTGTTCAGCGGTTATAATAATATGATCGTGTGTGATGATTGTTCAGCGGTTATAATAATATGATCGTGTGTGATGATTGTTCAGCGGTTATAATAATATGATCACGTGTGATGATTGTTCAGCGGTTATAATAATATGATCACGTGTGATGTTTGTTCAGTGGTTATAATAATATGATCATGTGTGATGATTGTTCAGCGGTTATAATAATATGATCACGTGTGATGTTTGTTCAGTGGTTATAATAATATGATCACGTGTGATGTTTGTTCAGTGGTTATAATAATATGATCACGTGTGATGTTTGTTCAGCGGTTATAATAATATGATCATGTGTGATGTTTGTTCAGTGGTTATAATAATATGATCATGTGTGATGATTGTTCAGCGGTTATAATAATATGATCACGTGTGATGTTTGTTCAGCGGTTATAATAATATGATCACGTGTGATGTTTGTTCAGTGGTTATAATAATATGATCATGTGTGATGATTGTTCAGCGGTTATAATAATATGATCACGTGTGATGTTTGTTCAGTGGTTATAATAATATGATCACGTGTGATGTTTGTTCAGTGGTTATAATAATATGATCACGTGTGATGTTTGTTCAGTGGTTATAATAATATGATCACGTGTGATGTTTGTTCAGTGGTTATAATAATATGATCACGTGTGATGTTTGTTCAGTGGTTATAATAATATGATCACGTGTGATGTTTGTTCAGCGGTTATAATAATATGATCATGTGATGATTGTTCAGTGGTTATAATAATATGATCACGTGTGATGTTTGTTCAGCGGTTATAATAATATGATCACGTGTGATGTTTGTTCAGTGGTTATAATAATATGATCACGTGTGATGTTTGTTCAGCGGTTATAATAATATGATCATGTGATGATTGTTCAGTGGTTATAATAATATGATCGTGTGTGATGATTGTTCAGCGGTTATAATAATATGATCACGTGTGATGTTTGTTCAGCGGTTATAATAATATGATCGTGTGTGATGATTGTTCAGCGGTTATAATAATATGATCATGTGATGATTGTTCAGTGGTTATAATAATATGATCGTGTGATGATTGTTCAGCGGTTATAATAATATGATCGTGTGTGATGTTTGTTCAGCGGTTATAATAATATGATCATGTGATGATTGTTCAGTGGTTATAATAATATGATCATGTGATGATTGTTCAGTGGTTATAATAATATGATCGTGTGTGATGATTGTTCAGCGGTTATAATAATATGATCATGTGTGATGATTGTTCAGCGGTTATAATAATATGATCATGTGATGATTGTTCAGTGGTTATAATAATATGATCATGTGATGATTGTTCAGTGGTTATAATAATATGATCACGTGTGATGATTGTTCAGCGGTTATAATAATATGATCATGTGTGATGATTGTTCAGTGGTTATAATAATATGATCACGTGTGATGATTGTTCAGCGGTTATAATAATATGATCATGTGTGATGATTGTTCAGCGGTTATAATAATATGATCGTGTGTGATGTTTGTTCAGCGGTTATAATAATATGATCGTGTGTGATGATTGTTCAGCGGTTATAATAATATGATCATGTGTGATGATTGTTCAGCGGTTATAATAATATGATCGTGTGTGATGTTTGTTCAGCGGTTATAATAATATGATCGTGTGTGATGTTTGTTCAGCGGTTATAATAATATGATCGTGTGTGATGTTTGTTCAGCGGTTATAATAATATGATCGTGTGTGATGATTGTTCAGCGGTTATAATAATATGATCATGTGTGATGATTGTTCAGCGGTTATAATAATATGATCACGTGTGATGATTGTTCAGCGGTTATAATAATATGATCACGTGTGATGATTGTTCAGCGGTTATAATAGTATGATCACGTGTGATGATTGTTCAGTGGTTATAATAATATGATCATGTGATGATTGTTCAGTGGTTATAATAATATGATCGTGTGATGATTGTTCAGCGGTTATAATAATATGATCGTGTGTGATGTTTGTTCAGCGGTTATAATAATATGATCATGTGATGATTGTTCAGTGGTTATAATAATATGATCATGTGTGATGATTGTTCAGCGGTTATAATAATATGATCGTGTGTGATGTTTGTTCAGCGGTTATAATAATATGATCATGTGTGATGATTGTTCAGCGGTTATAATAATATGATCATGTGATGATTGTTCAGTGGTTATAATAATATGATCGTGTGATGATTGTTCAGCGGTTATAATAATATGATCGTGTGTGATGTTTGTTCAGCGGTTATAATAATATGATCATGTGATGATTGTTCAGTGGTTATAATAATATGATCGTGTGTGATGTTTGTTCAGCGGTTATAATAATATGATCATGTGATGATTGTTCAGCTGTTATAATAATATGATCGTGTGTGATGATTGTTCAGCGGTTATAATAATATGATCATGTGATGATTGTTCAGCGGTTATAATAATATGATCATGTGTGATGATTGTTCAGTGGTTATAATAATATGATCATGTGATGATTGTTCAGCGGTTATAATAATATGATCACGTGTGATGTTTGTTCAGCGGTTATAATAATATGATCGTGTGTGATGATTGTTCAGCGGTTATAATAATATGATCGTGTGTGATGATTGTTCAGCGGTTATAATAATATGATCACGTGTGATGTTTGTTCAGCGGTTATAATAATATGATCGTGTGTGATGATTGTTCAGCGGTTATAATAATATGATCGTGTGTGATGATTGTTCAGCGGTTATAATAATATGATCACGTGTGATGATTGTTCAGCGGTTATAATAATATGATCACGTGTGATGTTTGTTCAGTGGTTATAATAATATGATCACGTGTGATGATTGTTCAGCGGTTATAATAATATGATCACGTGTGATGTTTGTTCAGTGGTTATAATAATATGATCACGTGTGATGTTTGTTCAGTGGTTATAATAATATGATCGTGTGTGATGATTGTTCAGTGGTTATAATAATATGATCGTGTGTGATGATTGTTCAGCGGTTATAATAATATGATCACGTGTGATGATTGTTCAGCGGTTATAATAATATGATCACGTGTGATGATTGTTCAGCGGTTATAATAATATGATCACGTCTGATGATTGTTCAGCGGTTATAATAATATGATCACGTCTGATGATTGTTCAGCGGTTATAATAATATGATCACGTGTGATGATTGTTCAGCGGTTATAATAATATGATCATGTGTGATGATTGTTCAGCGGTTATAATAATATGATCATGTGTGATGATTGTTCAGCGGTTATAATAATATGATCATGTCTGATGATTGTTCAGCGGTTATAATAATATGATCACGTGTGATGATTGTTCAGCGGTTATAATAATATGATCACGTCTGATGATTGTTCAGCGGTTATAATAATATGATCACGTGTGATGATTGTTCAGCGGTTATAATAATATGATCATGTGTGATGATTGTTCAGCGGTTATAATAATATGATCATGTGTGATGTTTGTTCAGCGGTTATAATAATATGATCATGTGTGATGTTTGTTCAGCGGTTATAATAATATGATCATGTGTGATGATTGTTCAGCGGTTATAATAATATGATCATATGTGATGATTGTTCAGCGGTTATAATAATATGATCATGTGTGATGTTTGTTCAGCGGTTATAATAATATGATCATGTGTGATGTTTGTTCAGCGGTTATAATAATATGATCATGTGTGATGATTGTTCAGCGGTTATAATAATATGATCATGTGTGATGTTTGTTCAGCGGTTATAATAATATGATCATATGTGATGATTGTTCAGCGGTTATAATAATATGATCATATGTGATGATTGTTCAGCGGTTATAATAATATGATCATGTGTGATGTTTGTTCAGCGGTTATAATAATATGATCATGTGTGATGTTTGTTCAGCGGTTATAATAATATGATCATGTGTGATGTTTGTTCAGCGGTTATAATAATATGATCATATGTGATGTTTGTTCAGCGGTTATAATAATATGATCATATGTGATGATTGTTCAGCGGTTATAATAATATGATCATGTGTGATGTTTGTTCAGCGGTTATAATAATATGATCATGTGTGATGTTTGTTCAGCGGTTATAATAATATGATCATATGTGATGATTGTTCAGCGGTTATAATAATATGATCATGTGTGATGATTGTTCAGCGGTTATAATAATATGATCATATGTGATGATTGTTCAGCGGTTATAATAATATGATCATGTGTGATGTTTGTTCAGCGGTTATAATAATATGATCATATGTGATGATTGTTCAGCGGTTATAATAATATGATCATGTGTGATGATTGTTCAGCGGTTATAATAATATGATCATGTGTGATGATTGTTCAGCGGTTATAATAATATGATCATGTGTGATGATTGTTCAGCGGTTATAATAATATGATCATGTGTGATGATTGTTCAGCGGTTATAATAATATGATCATGTCTGATGATTGTTCAGCGGTTATAATAATATGATCACGTGTGATGATTGTTCAGCGGTTATAATAATATGATCATGTCTGATGATTGTTCAGCGGTTATAATAATATGATCACGTGTGATGATTGTTCAGCGGTTATAATAATATGATCATATGTGATGATTGTTCAGCGGTTATAATAATATGATCATGTGTGATGATTGTTCAGCGGTTATAATAATATGATCATGTGTGATGATTGTTCAGCGGTTATAATAATATGATCATGTCTGATGATTGTTCAGCGGTTATAATAATATGATCACGTGTGATGATTGTTCAGCGGTTATAATAATATGATCATGTCTGATGATTGTTCAGCGGTTATAATAATATGATCACGTGTGATGATTGTTCAGCGGTTATAATAATATGATCACGTCTGATGATTGTTCAGCGGTTATAATAATATGATCACGTGTGATGATTGTTCAGCGGTTATAATAATATGATCATGTGTGATGATTGTTCAGTGGTTATAATAATATGATCATGTGTGATGATTGTTCAGCGGTTATAATAATATGATCATGTGTGATGTTTGTTCAGCGGTTATAATAATATGATCATATGTGATGTTTGTTCAGCGGTTATAATAATATGATCATGTGATGATTGTTCAGTGGTTATAATAATATGATCGTGTGATGATTGTTCAGCGGTTATAATAATATGATCGTGTGTGATGTTTGTTCAGCGGTTATAATAATATGATCATGTGATGATTGTTCAGTGGTTATAATAATATGATCATGTGATGATTGTTCAGTGGTTATAATAATATGATCGTGTGTGATGATTGTTCAGCGGTTATAATAATATGATCACGTGTGATGTTTGTTCAGCGGTTATAATAATATGATCGTGTGTGATGATTGTTCAGCGGTTATAATAATATGATCGTGTGTGATGATTGTTCAGCGGTTATAATAATATGATCACGTGTGATGTTTGTTCAGCGGTTATAATAATATGATCGTGTGTGATGATTGTTCAGCGGTTATAATAATATGATCGTGTGTGATGATTGTTCAGCGGTTATAATAATATGATCACGTGTGATGATTGTTCAGCGGTTATAATAATATGATCACGTGTGATGTTTGTTCAGCGGTTATAATAATATGATCATGTGTGATGATTGTTCAGCGGTTATAATAATATGATCATATGTGATGATTGTTCAGCGGTTATAATAATATGATCACGTGTGATGTTTGTTCAGCGGTTATAATAATATGATCGTGTGTGATGATTGTTCAGCGGTTATAATAATATGATCGTGTGTGATGATTGTTCAGCGGTTATAATAATATGATCACGTGTGATGATTGTTCAGCGGTTATAATAATATGATCACGTGTGATGTTTGTTCAGTGGTTATAATAATATGATCATGTGTGATGATTGTTCAGCGGTTATAATAATATGATCACGTGTGATGTTTGTTCAGTGGTTATAATAATATGATCACGTGTGATGTTTGTTCAGCGGTTATAATAATATGATCATGTGTGATGTTTGTTCAGTGGTTATAATAATATGATCATGTGTGATGATTGTTCAGCGGTTATAATAATATGATCACGTGTGATGTTTGTTCAGCGGTTATAATAATATGATCACGTGTGATGTTTGTTCAGTGGTTATAATAATATGATCATGTGTTATGATTGTTCAGCGGTTATAATAATATGATCACGTGTGATGTTTGTTCAGTGGTTATAATAATATGATCACGTGTGATGTTTGTTCAGTGGTTATAATAATATGATCACGTGTGATGTTTGTTCAGTGGTTATAATAATATGATCACGTGTGATGTTTGTTCAGTGGTTATAATAATATGATCACGTGTGATGTTTGTTCAGTGGTTATAATAATATGATCACGTGTGATGTTTGTTCAGCGGTTATAATAATATGATCATGTGATGATTGTTCAGTGGTTATAATAATATGATCACGTGTGATGTTTGTTCAGTGGTTATAATAATATGATCACGTGTGATGTTTGTTCAGCGGTTATAATAATATGATCACGTGTGATGTTTGTTCAACGGTTATAATAATATGATCACGTGTGATGTTTGTTCAGCGGTTATAATAATATGATCATGTGATGATTGTTCAGTGGTTATAATAATATGATCGTGTGTGATGATTGTTCAGCGGTTATAATAATATGATCACGTGTGATGTTTGTTCAGCGGTTATAATAATATGATCGTGTGTGATGATTGTTCAGCGGTTATAATAATATGATCATGTGATGATTGTTCAGTGGTTATAATAATATGATCGTGTGATGATTGTTCAGCGGTTATAATAATATGATCGTGTGTGATGTTTGTTCAGCGGTTATAATAATATGATCATGTGATGATTGTTCAGTGGTTATAATAATATGATCATGTGATGATTGTTCAGTGGTTATAATAATATGATCGTGTGTGATGATTGTTCAGCGGTTATAATAATATGATCATGTGTGATGATTGTTCAGCGGTTATAATAATATGATCATGTGATGATTGTTCAGTGGTTATAATAATATGATCATGTGATGATTGTTCAGTGGTTATAATAATATGATCACGTGTGATGATTGTTCAGCGGTTATAATAATATGATCATGTGTGATGATTGTTCAGTGGTTATAATAATATGATCACGTGTGATGATTGTTCAGCGGTTATAATAATATGATCATGTGTGATGATTGTTCAGCGGTTATAATAATATGATCGTGTGTGATGTTTGTTCAGCGGTTATAATAATATGATCGTGTGTGATGATTGTTCAGCGGTTATAATAATATGATCATGTGTGATGATTGTTCAGCGGTTATAATAATATGATCGTGTGTGATGTTTGTTCAGCGGTTATAATAATATGATCGTGTGTGATGTTTGTTCAGCGGTTATAATAATATGATCGTGTGTGATGTTTGTTCAGCGGTTATAATAATATGATCGTGTGTGATGATTGTTCAGCGGTTATAATAATATGATCATGTGTGATGATTGTTCAGCGGTTATAATAATATGATCACGTGTGATGATTGTTCAGCGGTTATAATAATATGATCACGTGTGATGATTGTTCAGCGGTTATAATAGTATGATCACGTGTGATGATTGTTCAGTGGTTATAATAATATGATCATGTGATGATTGTTCAGTGGTTATAATAATATGATCGTGTGATGATTGTTCAGCGGTTATAATAATATGATCGTGTGTGATGTTTGTTCAGCGGTTATAATAATATGATCATGTGATGATTGTTCAGTGGTTATAATAATATGATCATGTGTGATGATTGTTCAGCGGTTATAATAATATGATCGTGTGTGATGTTTGTTCAGCGGTTATAATAATATGATCATGTGTGATGATTGTTCAGCGGTTATAATAATATGATCATGTGATGATTGTTCAGTGGTTATAATAATATGATCGTGTGATGATTGTTCAGCGGTTATAATAATATGATCGTGTGTGATGTTTGTTCAGCGGTTATAATAATATGATCATGTGATGATTGTTCAGTGGTTATAATAATATGATCGTGTGTGATGTTTGTTCAGCGGTTATAATAATATGATCATGTGATGATTGTTCAGCTGTTATAATAATATGATCGTGTGTGATGATTGTTCAGCGGTTATAATAATATGATCATGTGATGATTGTTCAGCGGTTATAATAATATGATCATGTGTGATGATTGTTCAGTGGTTATAATAATATGATCATGTGATGATTGTTCAGCGGTTATAATAATATGATCACGTGTGATGTTTGTTCAGCGGTTATAATAATATGATCGTGTGTGATGATTGTTCAGCGGTTATAATAATATGATCGTGTGTGATGATTGTTCAGCGGTTATAATAATATGATCGTGTGTGATGTTTGTTCAGCGGTTATAATAATATGATCGTGTGTGATGATTGTTCAGCGGTTATAATAATATGATCGTGTGTGATGATTGTTCAGCGGTTATAATAATATGATCACGTGTGATGATTGTTCAGCGGTTATAATAATATGATCACGTGTGATGTTTGTTCAGTGGTTATAATAATATGATCACGTGTGATGATTGTTCAGCGGTTATAATAATATGATCACGTGTGATGTTTGTTCAGTGGTTATAATAATATGATCACGTGTGATGTTTGTTCAGTGGTTATAATAATATGATCGTGTGTGATGATTGTTCAGTGGTTATAATAATATGATCGTGTGTGATGATTGTTCAGCGGTTATAATAATATGATCACGTGTGATGATTGTTCAGCGGTTATAATAATATGATCACGTGTGATGATTGTTCAGCGGTTATAATAATATGATCACGTCTGATGATTGTTCAGCGGTTATAATAATATGATCACGTCTGATGATTGTTCAGCGGTTATAATAATATGATCACGTGTGATGATTGTTCAGCGGTTATAATAATATGATCATGTGTGATGATTGTTCAGCGGTTATAATAATATGATCATGTGTGATGATTGTTCAGCGGTTATAATAATATGATCATGTCTGATGATTGTTCAGCGGTTATAATAATATGATCACGTGTGATGATTGTTCAGCGGTTATAATAATATGATCACGTCTGATGATTGTTCAGCGGTTATAATAATATGATCACGTGTGATGATTGTTCAGCGGTTATAATAATATGATCATGTGTGATGATTGTTCAGCGGTTATAATAATATGATCATGTGTGATGTTTGTTCAGCGGTTATAATAATATGATCATGTGTGATGTTTGTTCAGCGGTTATAATAATATGATCATGTGTGATGATTGTTCAGCGGTTATAATAATATGATCATATGTGATGATTGTTCAGCGGTTATAATAATATGATCATGTGTGATGTTTGTTCAGCGGTTATAATAATATGATCATGTGTGATGTTTGTTCAGCGGTTATAATAATATGATCATGTGTGATGATTGTTCAGCGGTTATAATAATATGATCATGTGTGATGTTTGTTCAGCGGTTATAATAATATGATCATATGTGATGATTGTTCAGCGGTTATAATAATATGATCATATGTGATGATTGTTCAGCGGTTATAATAATATGATCATGTGTGATGTTTGTTCAGCGGTTATAATAATATGATCATGTGTGATGTTTGTTCAGCGGTTATAATAATATGATCATGTGTGATGTTTGTTCAGCGGTTATAATAATATGATCATATGTGATGTTTGTTCAGCGGTTATAATAATATGATCATATGTGATGATTGTTCAGCGGTTATAATAATATGATCATGTGTGATGTTTGTTCAGCGGTTATAATAATATGATCATGTGTGATGTTTGTTCAGCGGTTATAATAATATGATCATATGTGATGATTGTTCAGCGGTTATAATAATATGATCATGTGTGATGATTGTTCAGCGGTTATAATAATATGATCATATGTGATGATTGTTCAGCGGTTATAATAATATGATCATGTGTGATGTTTGTTCAGCGGTTATAATAATATGATCATATGTGATGATTGTTCAGCGGTTATAATAATATGATCATGTGTGATGATTGTTCAGCGGTTATAATAATATGATCATGTGTGATGATTGTTCAGCGGTTATAATAATATGATCATGTCTGATGATTGTTCAGCGGTTATAATAATATGATCACGTGTGATGATTGTTCAGCGGTTATAATAATATGATCATGTCTGATGATTGTTCAGCGGTTATAATAATATGATCACGTGTGATGATTGTTCAGCGGTTATAATAATATGATCACGTCTGATGATTGTTCAGCGGTTATAATAATATGATCACGTGTGATGATTGTTCAGCGGTTATAATAATATGATCATGTGTGATGATTGTTCAGTGGTTATAATAATATGATCATGTGTGATGATTGTTCAGCGGTTATAATAATATGATCATGTGTGATGTTTGTTCAGCGGTTATAATAATATGATCATATGTGATGTTTGTTCAGCGGTTATAATAATATGATCATGTGATGATTGTTCAGTGGTTATAATAATATGATCGTGTGATGATTGTTCAGCGGTTATAATAATATGATCGTGTGTGATGTTTGTTCAGCGGTTATAATAATATGATCATGTGATGATTGTTCAGTGGTTATAATAATATGATCATGTGATGATTGTTCAGTGGTTATAATAATATGATCGTGTGTGATGATTGTTCAGCGGTTATAATAATATGATCACGTGTGATGTTTGTTCAGCGGTTATAATAATATGATCGTGTGTGATGATTGTTCAGCGGTTATAATAATATGATCGTGTGTGATGATTGTTCAGCGGTTATAATAATATGATCACGTGTGATGTTTGTTCAGCGGTTATAATAATATGATCGTGTGTGATGATTGTTCAGCGGTTATAATAATATGATCGTGTGTGATGATTGTTCAGCGGTTATAATAATATGATCACGTGTGATGATTGTTCAGCGGTTATAATAATATGATCACGTGTGATGTTTGTTCAGTGGTTATAATAATATGATCACGTGTGATGATTGTTCAGCGGTTATAATAATATGATCACGTGTGATGTTTGTTCAGTGGTTATAATAATATGATCACGTGTGATGTTTGTTCAGTGGTTATAATAATATGATCGTGTGTGATGATTGTTCAGTGGTTATAATAATATGATCGTGTGTGATGATTGTTCAGTGGTTATAATAATATGATCATGTGATGATTGTTCAGTGGTTATAATAATATGATCGTGTGATGATTGTTCAGCGGTTATAATAATATGATCGTGTGTGATGATTGTTCAGTGGTTATAATAATATGATCGTGTGTGATGATTGTTCAGTGGTTATAATAATATGATCATGTGATGATTGTTCAGTGGTTATAATAATATGATCGTGTGATGATTGTTCAGCGGTTATAATAATATGATCGTGTGTGATGATTGTTCAGCGGTTATAATAATATGATCACGTGTGATGTTTGTTCAGTGGTTATAATAATATGATCACGTGTGATGTTTGTTCAGTGGTTATAATAATATGATCGTGTGTGATGATTGTTCAGTGGTTATAATAATATGATCGTGTGTGATGATTGTTCAGTGGTTATAATAATATGATCATGTGATGATTGTTCAGTGGTTATAATAATATGATCATGTGATGATTGTTCAGTGGTTATAATAATATGATCGTGTGATGATTGTTCAGCGGTTATAATAATATGATCGTGTGTGATGTTTGTTCAGCGGTTATAATAATATGATCATGTGATGATTGTTCAGCGGTTATAATAATATGATCATGTGATGATTGTTCAGCGGTTATAATAATATGATCGTGTGATGATTGTTCAGTGGTTATAATAATATGATCATGTGATGATTGTTCAGCGGTTATAATAATATGATCATGTGATGATTGTTCAGTGGTTATAATAATATGATCGTGTGTGATGATTGTTCAGCGGTTATAATAATATGATCACGTGTGATGATTGTTCAGCGGTTATAATAATATGATCATGTGTGATGATTGTTCAGCGGTTATAATAATATGATCATGTGTGATGATTGTTCAGCGGTTATAATAATATGATCGTGTGTGATGATTGTTCAGCGGTTATAATAATATGATCATGTGTGATGATTGTTCAGCGGTTATAATAATATGATCGTGTGTGATGATTGTTCAGCGGTTATAATAATATGATCACGTGTGATGATTGTTCAGCGGTTATAATAATATGATCATGTGTGATGATTGTTCAGCGGTTATAATAATATGATCATGTGTGATGATTGTTCAGCGGTTATAATAATATGATCGTGTGTGATGATTGTTCAGCGGTTATAATAATATGATCACGTGTGATGATTGTTCAGCGGTTATAATAATATGATCATGTGTGATGATTGTTCAGCGGTTATAATAATATGATCACGTGTGATGATTGTTCAGTGGTTATAATAATATGATCATGTGTGATGATTGTTCAGTGGTTATAATAATATGATCACGTGTGATGATTGTTCAGCGGTTATAATAATATGATCATGTGTGATGATTGTTCAGTGGTTATAATAATATGATCACGTGTGATGATTGTTCAGCGGTTATAATAATATGATCATGTGTGATGATTGTTCAGTGGTTATAATAATATGATCACGTGTGATGATTGTTCAGCGGTTATAATAATATGATCATGTGTGATGATTGTTCAGTGGTTATAATAATATGATCACGTGTGATGATTGTTCAGCGGTTATAATAATATGATCATGTGTGATGATTGTTCAGTGGTTATAATAATATGATCGCGTGTGATGATTGTTCAGCGGTTATAATAATATGATCACGTGTGATGATTGTTCAGCGGTTATAATAATATGATCGCGTGTGATGATTGTTCAGCGGTTATAATAATATGATCACGTGTGATGATTGTTCAGCGGTTATAATAATATGATCGCGTGTGATGATTGTTCAGCGGTTATAATAATATGATCACGTGTGATGATTGTTCAGTGGTTATAATAATATGATCACGTGTGATGATTGTTCAGCGGTTATAATAATATGATCACGTGTGATGATTGTTCAGCGGTTATAATAATATGATCATGTGTGATGATTGTTCAGTGGTTATAATAATATGATCATGTGTGATGATTGTTCAGTGGTTATAATAATATGATCGTGTGTGATGATTGTTCAGCGGTTATAATAATATGATCGTGTGTGATGATTGTTCAGCGGTTATAATAATATGATCACGTGTGATGATTGTTCAGCGGTTATAATAATATGATCACGTGTGATGTTTGTTCAGTGGTTATAATAATATGATCACGTGTGATGATTGTTCAGCGGTTATAATAATATGATCACGTGTGATGTTTGTTCAGTGGTTATAATAATATGATCACGTGTGATGTTTGTTCAGTGGTTATAATAATATGATCGTGTGTGATGATTGTTCAGCGGTTATAATAATATGATCGTGTGTGATGATTGTTCAGCGGTTATAATAATATGATCACGTGTGATGATTGTTCAGTGGTTATAATAATATGATCACGTGTGATGATTGTTCAGCGGTTATAATAATATGATCATGTCTGATGATTGTTCAGCGGTTATAATAATATGATCACGTGTGATGATTGTTCAGCGGTTATAATAATATGATCATGTGTGATGATTGTTCAGCGGTTATAATAATATGATCATGTGTGATGATTGTTCAGTGGTTATAATAATATGATCATGTGTGATGATTGTTCAGCGGTTATAATAATATGATCATATGTGATGATTGTTCAGTGGTTATAATAATATGATCATGTCTGATGATTGTTCAGCGGTTATAATAATATGATCATGTCTGATGATTGTTCAGCGGTTATAATAATATGATCATGTGTGATGATTGTTCAGCGGTTATAATAATATGATCATGTCTGATGATTGTTCAGCGGTTATAATAATATGATCACGTGTGATGATTGTTCAGCGGTTATAATAATATGATCACGTGTGATGATTGTTCAGCGGTTATAATAATATGATCACGTGTGATGATTGTTCAGCGGTTATAATAATATGATCATGTGTGATGATTGTTCAGCGGTTATAATAATATGATCACGTGTGATGATTGTTCAGCGGTTATAATAATATGATCATGTGTGATGATTGTTCAGCGGTTATAATAATATGATCACGTGTGATGATTGTTCAGCGGTTATAATAATATGATCACGTGTGATGATTGTTCAGCGGTTATAATAATATGATCACGTGTGATGATTGTTCAGCGGTTATAATAATATGATCACGTGTGATGATTGTTCAGCGGTTATAATAATATGATCATGTGTGATGATTGTTCAGCGGTTATAATAATATGATCACGTGTGATGATTGTTCAGCGGTTATAATAATATGATCACGTGTGATGATTGTTCAGCGGTTATAATAATATGATCACGTGTGATGATTGTTCAGCGGTTATAATAATATGATCATGTGTGATGATTGTTCAGCGGTTATAATAATATGATCACGTGTGATGATTGTTCAGCGGTTATAATAATATGATCACGTGTGATGATTGTTCAGCGGTTATAATAATATGATCATGTGTGATGATTGTTCAGCGGTTATAATAATATGATCATGTGTGATGATTGTTCAGCGGTTATAATAATATGATCATGTGTGATGATTGTTCAGCGGTTATAATAACATGATCATGTCTGATGATTGTTCAGCGGTTATAATAATATGATCATGTGTGATGATTGTTCAGCGGTTATAATAATATGATCATGTCTGATGATTGTTCAGCGGTTATAATAATATGATCATGTCTGATGATTGTTCAGCGGTTATAATAATATGATCATGTCTGATGATTGTTCAGCGGTTATAATAATATGATCATGTGTGATGATTGTTCAGCGGTTATAATAATATGATCATGTCTGATGATTGTTCAGCGGTTATAATAATATGATCGTGTGTGATGATTGTTCAGCGGTTATAATAATATGATCACGTGTGATGATTGTTCAGCGGTTATAATAATAATATGATCGTGTGTGATGATTGTTCAGCGGTTATAATAATATGATCGTGTGTGATGATTGTTCAGCGGTTATAATAATATGATCGTGTGTGATGATTGTTCAGCGGTTATAATAATATGATCGTGTGTGATGATTGTTCAGCGGTTATAATAATATGATCACGTGTGATGATTGTTCAGCGGTTATAATAATATGATCGTGTGTGATGATTGTTCAGTGGTTATAATAATATGATCGTGTGTGATGATTGTTCAGTGGTTATAATAATATGATCGTGTGTGATGATTGTTCAGCGGTTATAATAATATGATCGTGTGTGATGATTGTTCAGCGGTTATAATAATATGATCGTGTGTGATGATTGTTCAGCGGTTATAATAATATGATCGTGTGTGATGATTGTTCAGCGGTTATAATAATATGATCACGTGTGATGATTGTTCAGTGGTTATAATAATATGATCACGTGTGATGTTTGTTCAGCGGTTATAATAATATGATCATGTGTGATGATTGTTCAGTGGTTATAATAATATGATCACGTGTGATGATTGTTCAGCGGTTATAATAATATGATCACGTGTGATGATTGTTCAGCGGTTATAATAATATGATCATGTGTGATGATTGTTCAGTGGTTATAATAATATGATCACGTGTGATGATTGTTCAGTGGTTATAATAATATGATCACGTGTGATGATTGTTCAGTGGTTATAATAATATGATCACGTGTGATGATTGTTCAGCGGTTATAATAATATGATCACGTGTGATGATTGTTCAGCGGTTATAATAATATGATCACGTGTGATGATTGTTCAGCGGTTATAATAATATGATCACGTGTGATGATTGTTCAGCGGTTATAATAATATGATCACGTGTGATGATTGTTCAGCGGTTATAATAATATGATCATGTGTGATGATTGTTCAGCGGTTATAATAATATGATCATGTGTGATGATTGTTCAGTGGTTATAATAATATGATCATGTGTGATGATTGTTCAGTGGTTATAATAATATGATCACGTGTGATGTTTGTTCAGCGGTTATAATAATATGATCACGTGTGATGATTGTTCAGTGGTTATAATAATATGATCACGTGTGATGATTGTTCAGCGGTTATAATAATATGATCACGTGTGATGATTGTTCAGTGGTTATAATAATATGATCACGTGTGATGATTGTTCAGCGGTTATAATAATATGATCACGTGTGATGATTGTTCAGTGGTTATAATAATATGATCACGTGTGATGATTGTTCAGTGGTTATAATAATATGATCACGTGTGGTGATTGTTCAGTGGTTATAATAATATGATCACGTGTGATGATTGTTCAGTGGTTATAATAATATGATCACGTGTGATGATTGTTCAGTGGTTATAATAATATGATCACGTGTGATGATTGTTCAGCGGTTATAATAATATGATCACGTGTGATGATTGTTCAGTGGTTATAATAATATGATCACGTGTGATGATTGTTCAGCGGTTATAATAATATGATCACGTGTGATGATTGTTCAGCGGTTATAATAATATGATCATGTGTGATGATTGTTCAGTGGTTATAATAATATGATCATGTGTGATGATTGTTCAGTGGTTATAATAATATGATCACGTGTGATGATTGTTCAGTGGTTATAATAATATGATCATGTGTGATGATTGTTCAGCGGTTATAATAATATGATCACGTGTGATGATTGTTCAGCGGTTATAATAATATGATCATGTGTGATGATTGTTCAGTGGTTATAATAATATGATCATGTGTGATGATTGTTCAGCGGTTATAATAATATGATCATGTGTGATGATTGTTCAGCGGTTATAATAATATGATCACGTGTGATGTTTGTTCAGCGGTTATAATAATATGATCATGTCTGATGATTGTTCAGTGGTTATAATAATATGATCACGTGTGATGATTGTTCAGCGGTTATAATAATATGATCATGTCTGATGATTGTTCAGCGGTTATAATAATATGATCATGTGTGATGTTTGTTCAGCGGTTATAATAATATGATCACGTGTGATGATTGTTCAGCGGTTATAATAATATGATCACGTGTGATGATTGTTCAGCGGTTATAATAATATGATCATGTGTGATGTTTGTTCAGTGGTTATAATAATATGATCACGTGTGATGATTGTTCAGCGGTTATAATAATATGATCATGTGTGATGTTTGTTCAGCGGTTATAATAATATGATCACGTGTGATGATTGTTCAGCGGTTATAATAATATGATCATGTGTGATGTTTGTTCAGTGGTTATAATAATATGATCACGTGTGATGATTGTTCAGCGGTTATAATAATATGATCACGTGTGATGTTTGTTCAGCGGTTATAATAATATGATCATGTGTGATGATTGTTCAGCGGTTATAATAATATGATCATGTGTGATGATTGTTCAGCGGTTATAATAATATGATCACGTGTGATGTTTGTTCAGCGGTTATAATAATATGATCACGTGTGATGTTTGTTCAGCGGTTATAATAATATGATCACGTGTGATGTTTGTTCAGCGGTTATAATAATATGATCACGTGTGATGTTTGTTCAGCGGTTATAATAATATGATCACGTGTGATGTTTGTTCAGCGGTTATAATAATATGATCACGTGTGATGTTTGTTCAGCGGTTATAATAATATGATCACGTGTGATGTTTGTTCAGTGGTTATAATAATATGATCACGTGTGATGTTTGTTCAGTGGTTATAATAATATGATCACGTGTGATGATTGTTCAGTGGTTATAAAAATATGATCACGTGTGATGTTTGTTCAGTGGTTATAATAATATGATCACGTGTGATGTTTGTTCAGTGGTTATAATAATATGATCATGATGATTGTTCAGCGGTTATAATAATATGATCACGTGTGATGTTTGTTCAGTGGTTATAATAATATGATCATGTGTGATGATTGTTCAGCGGTTATAATAATATGATCATGTGTGATGATTGTTCAGCGGTTATAATAATATGATCACGTGTGATGATTGTTCAGCGGTTATAATAATATGATCATGTGTGATGATTGTTCAGCGGTTATAATAATATGATCATGTGTGATGATTGTTCAGCGGTTATAATAATATGATCATGTGTGATGATTGTTCAGCGGTTATAATAATATGATCATGTGTGATGATTGTTCAGCGGTTATAATAATATGATCATGTGTGATGATTGTTCAGCGGTTATAATAATATGATCATATGTGATGTTTGTTCAGCGGTTATAATAATATGATCATATGTGATGATCGTTCAGCGGTTATAATAATATGATCATGTGTGATGTTTGTTCAGCGGTTATAATAATATGATCATGTGTGATGTTTGTTCAGCGGTTATAATAATATGATCATATGTGATGATTGTTCAGCGGTTATAATAATATGATCATGTGTGATGATTGTTCAGCGGTTATAATAATATGATCATATGTGATGATTGTTCAGCGGTTATAATAATATGATCATGTGTGATGTTTGTTCAGCGGTTATAATAATATGATCATATGTGATGATTGTTCAGCGGTTATAATAATATGATCATGTGTGATGATTGTTCAGCGGTTATAATAATATGATCATGTCTGATGATTGTTCAGCGGTTATAATAATATGATCACGTGTGATGATTGTTCAGCGGTTATAATAATATGATCATGTCTGATGATTGTTCAGCGGTTATAATAATATGATCACGTGTGATGATTGTTCAGCGGTTATAATAATATGATCACGTCTGATGATTGTTCAGCGGTTATAATAATATGATCACGTGTGATGATTGTTCAGCGGTTATAATAATATGATCATGTGTGATGATTGTTCAGTGGTTATAATAATATGATCATGTGTGATGATTGTTCAGCGGTTATAATAATATGATCATGTGTGATGTTTGTTCAGCGGTTATAATAATATGATCATATGTGATGTTTGTTCAGCGGTTATAATAATATGATCATGTGATGATTGTTCAGTGGTTATAATAATATGATCGTGTGATGATTGTTCAGCGGTTATAATAATATGATCGTGTGTGATGATTGTTCAGCGGTTATAATAATATGATCACGTGTGATGATTGTTCAGTGGTTATAATAATATGATCATGTCTGATGTTTGTTCAGCGGTTATAATAATATGATCATGTGATGATTGTTCAGTGGTTATAATAATATGATCATGTGATGATTGTTCAGTGGTTATAATAATATGATCGTGTGTGATGATTGTTCAGCGGTTATAATAATATGATCACGTGTGATGTTTGTTCAGCGGTTATAATAATATGATCGTGTGTGATGATTGTTCAGTGGTTATAATAATATGATCACGTGTGATGTTTGTTCAGCGGTTATAATAATATGATCGTGTGTGATGTTTGTTCAGCGGTTATAATAATATGATCACGTGTGATGTTTGTTCAGCGGTTATAATAATATGATCGTGTGTGATGATTGTTCAGCGGTTATAATAATATGATCGTGTGTGATGATTGTTCAGCGGTTATAATAATATGATCACGTGTGATGATTGTTCAGCGGTTATAATAATATGATCACGTGTGATGATTGTTCAGCGGTTATAATAATATGATCACGTGTGATGTTTGTTCAGTGGTTATAATAATATGATCACGTGTGATGTTTGTTCAGTGGTTATAATAATATGATCGTGTGTGATGATTGTTCAGTGGTTATAATAATATGATCATGTGTGATGATTGTTCAGCGGTTATAATAATATGATCACGTGTGATGATTGTTCAGCGGTTATAATAATATGATCATGTGTGATGATTGTTCAGCGGTTATAATAATATGATCACGTGTGATGATTGTTCAGTGGTTATAATAATATGATCACGTGTGATGATTGTTCAGCGGTTATAATAATATGATCACGTGTGATGTTTGTTCAGTGGTTATAATAATATGATCACGTGTGATGTTTGTTCAGTGGTTATAATAATATGATCGTGTGTGATGATTGTTCAGTGGTTATAATAATATGATCGTGTGTGATGATTGTTCAGTGGTTATAATAATATGATCATGTGATGATTGTTCAGTGGTTATAATAATATGATCGTGTGATGATTGTTCAGCGGTTATAATAATATGATCGTGTGTGATGTTTGTTCAGCGGTTATAATAATATGATCATGTGATGATTGTTCAGTGGTTATAATAATATGATCATGTGATGATTGTTCAGTGGTTATAATAATATGATCGTGTGTGATGATTGTTCAGCGGTTATAATAATATGATCACGTGTAATGATTGTTCAGCGGTTATAATAATATGATCATGTGTGATGATTGTTCAGCGGTTATAATAATATGATCATGTGTGATGATTGTTCAGCGGTTATAATAATATGATCACGTGTGATGATTGTTCAGCGGTTATAATAATATGATCACGTGTGATGATTGTTCAGCGGTTATAATAATATGATCACGTGTGATGATTGTTCAGCGGTTATAATAATATGATCACGTGTGATGATTGTTCAGCGGTTATAATAATATGATCATGTCTGATGATTGTTCAGCGGTTATAATAATATGATCACGTGTGATGATTGTTCAGCGGTTATAATAATATGATCACGTGTGATGATTGTTCAGCGGTTATAATAATATGATCACGTGTGATGATTGTTCAGCGGTTATAATAATATGATCATGTCTGATGATTGTTCAGCGGTTATAATAATATGATCACGTGTGATGATTGTTCAGTGGTTATAATAATATGATCATGTCTGATGATTGTTCAGCGGTTATAATAATATGATCACGTGTGATGATTGTTCAGCGGTTATAATAATATGATCGTGTGTGATGATTGTTCAGCGGTTATAATAATATGATCACGTGTGATGATTGTTCAGCGGTTATAATAATATGATCATGTGTGATGATTGTTCAGCGGTTATAATAATATGATCATGTGTGATGATTGTTCAGCGGTTATAATAATATGATCGTGTGTGATGATTGTTCAGCGGTTATAATAATATGATCACGTGTGATGATTGTTCAGCGGTTATAATAATATGATCATGTGTGATGATTGTTCAGCGGTTATAATAATATGATCACGTGTGATGATTGTTCAGCGGTTATAATAATATGATCGCGTGTGATGATTGTTCAGTGGTTATAATAATATGATCGCGTGTGATGATTGTTCAGCGGTTATAATAATATGATCGCGTGTGATGTTTGTTCAGTGGTTATAATAATATGATCGTGTGTGATGATTGTTCAGCGGTTATAATAATATGATCGTGTGATGATTGTTCAGCGGTTATAATAATATGATCACGTGTGATGATTGTTCAGCGGTTATAATAATATGATCACGTGTGATGATTGTTCAGCGGTTATAATAATATGATCACGTGTGATGATTGTTCAGCGGTTATAATAATATGATCACGTGTGATGATTGTTCAGCGGTTATAATAATATGATCACGTGTGATGATTGTTCAGCGGTTATAATAATATGATCATGTCTGATGATTGTTCAGCGGTTATAATAATATGATCACGTGTGATGATTGTTCAGCGGTTATAATAATATGATCATGTGTGATGATTGTTCAGCGGTTATAATAATATGATCATGTGTGATGATTGTTCAGTGGTTATAATAATATGATCATGTGTGATGATTGTTCAGCGGTTATAATAATATGATCATATGTGATGATTGTTCAGTGGTTATAATAATATGATCATGTGTGATGTTTGTTCAGTGGTTATAATAATATGATCATGTGTGATGATTGTTCAGCGGTTATAATAATATGATCATGTCTGATGATTGTTCAGTGGTTATAATAATATGATCATGTGTGATGATTGTTCAGTGGTTATAATAATATGATCATGTCTGATGATTGTTCAGCGGTTATAATAATATGATCATGTCTGATGATTGTTCAGCGGTTATAATAATATGATCATGTGTGATGATTGTTCAGCGGTTATAATAATATGATCACGTGTGATGTTTGTTCAGCGGTTATAATAATATGATCACGTGTGATGTTTGTTCAGCGGTTATAATAATATGATCACGTGTGATGTTTGTTCAGCGGTTATAATAATATGATCACGTGTGATGTTTGTTCAGCGGTTATAATAATATGATCACGTGTGATGTTTGTTCAGTGGTTATAATAATATGATCACGTGTGATGTTTGTTCAGTGGTTATAATAATATGATCACGTGTGATGTTTGTTCAGTGGTTATAATAATATGATCACGTGTGATGATTGTTCAGTGGTTATAATAATATGATCACGTGTGATGTTTGTTCAGTGGTTATAATAATATGATCACGTGTGATGTTTGTTCAGTGGTTATAATAATATGATCATGATGATTGTTCAGCGGTTATAATAATATGATCACGTGTGATGTTTGTTCAGCGGTTATAATAATATGATCACGTGTGATGTTTGTTCAGCGGTTATAATAATATGATCACGTGTGATGTTTGTTCAGTGGTTATAATAATATGATCATGTGTGATGATTGTTCAGCGGTTATAATAATATGATCATGTGTGATGATTGTTCAGCGGTTATAATAATATGATCACGTGTGATGATTGTTCAGCGGTTATAATAATATGATCACGTCTGATGATTGTTCAGCGGTTATAATAATATGATCATGTCTGATGATTGTTCAGTGGTTATAATAATATGATCATGTGTGATGATTGTTCAGCGGTTATAATAATATGATCATGTGTGATGATTGTTCAGCGGTTATAATAATATGATCATGTGTGATGATTGTTCAGCGGTTATAATAATATGATCATGTGTGATGATTGTTCAGCGGTTATAATAATATGATCATGTGTGATGATTGTTCAGTGGTTATAATAATATGATCATGTCTGATGATTGTTCAGTGGTTATAATAATATGATCATGTGTGATGATTGTTCAGCGGTTATAATAATATGATCATGTGTGATGATTGTTCAGCGGTTATAATAATATGATCATGTGTGATGATTGTTCAGCGGTTATAATAATATGATCATGTGTGATGATTGTTCAGCGGTTATAATAATATGATCATGTGTGATGATTGTTCAGTGGTTATAATAATATGATCATGTGTGATGATTGTTCAGTGGTTATAATAATATGATCATGTGTGATGATTGTTCAGTGGTTATAATAATATGATCATTTGTGATGATTGTTCAGTGGTTATAATAATATGATCATGTGTGATGATTGTTCAGTGGTTATAATAATATGATCATATGTGATGATTGTTCAGCGGTTATAATAATATGATCGTGTGTGATGTTTGTTCAGCGGTTATAATAATATGATCACGTGTGATGATTGTTCAGCGGTTATAATAATATGATCATGTGTGATGATTGTTCAGTGGTTATAATAATATGATCGTGTGTGATGTTTGTTCAGCTGTTATAATAATATGATCACGTGTGATGATTGTTCAGCGGTTATAATAATATGATCATGTGTGATGATTGTTCAGTGGTTATAATAATATGATCGTGTGTGATGATTGTTCAGTGCTTATAATAATATGATCACGTGTGATGTTTGTTCAGCGGTTATAATAATATGATCGTGTGTGATGTTTGTTCAGTGGTTATAATA
Source organism: Moxostoma hubbsi (assembly GCA_032164185.1). Lineage (NCBI taxonomy): Eukaryota > Metazoa > Chordata > Actinopteri > Cypriniformes > Catostomidae > Moxostoma > Moxostoma hubbsi. The sequence continues at coordinate 23,492,654 of JAVLUX010000048.1, forward strand.
ATATGATCATGTGTGATGATTGTTCAGCGGTTATAATAATATGATCATGTGTGATGTTTGTTCAGTGGTTATAATAATATGATCACGTGTGATGATTGTTCAGCGGTTATAATAATATGATCGTGTGTGATGATTGTTCAGCGGTTATAATAATATGATCACGTGTGATGTTTGTTCAGCGGTTATAATAATATGATCGTGTGTGATGATTGTTCAGCGGTTATAATAATATGATCGTGTGTGATGATTGTTCAGCGGTTATAATAATATGATCACGTGTGATGATTGTTCAGCGGTTATAATAATATGATCACGTGTGATGTTTGTTCAGTGGTTATAATAATATGATCACGTGTGATGATTGTTCAGCGGTTATAATAATATGATCACGTGTGATGTTTGTTCAGTGGTTATAATAATATGATCACGTGTGATGTTTGTTCAGTGGTTATAATAATATGATCGTGTGTGATGATTGTTCAGTGGTTATAATAATATGATCGTGTGTGATGATTGTTCAGTGGTTATAATAATATGATCATGTGATGATTGTTCAGTGGTTATAATAATATGATCGTGTGATGATTGTTCAGCGGTTATAATAATATGATCGTGTGTGATGTTTGTTCAGCGGTTATAATAATATGATCATGTGATGATTGTTCAGTGGTTATAATAATATGATCGTGTGTGATGATTGTTCAGCGGTTATAATAATATGATCACGTGTGATGATTGTTCAGCGGTTATAATAATATGATCGTGTGTGATGATTGTTCAGCGGTTATAATAATATGATCGTGTGTGATGATTGTTCAGCGGTTATAATAATATGATCGTGTGTGATGATTGTTCAGTGGTTATAATAATATGATCATGTGTGATGATTGTTCAGTGGTTATAATAATATGATCGTGTCTGATGATTGTTCAGTGGTTATAATAATATGATCACGTGTGATGATTGTTCAGCGGTTATAATAATATGATCATGTGTGATGATTGTTCAGCGGTTATAATAATATGATCACGTGTGATGATTGTTCAGCGGTTATAATAATATGATCGCGTGTGATGATTGTTCAGTGGTTATAATAATATGATCGCGTGTGATGATTGTTCAGCGGTTATAATAATATGATCGCGTGTGATGTTTGTTCAGTGGTTATAATAATATGATCGTGTGTGATGATTGTTCAGCGGTTATAATAATATGATCGTGTGATGATTGTTCAGCGGTTATAATAATATGATCACGTGTGATGATTGTTCAGCGGTTATAATAATATGATCACGTGTGATGATTGTTCAGCGGTTATAATAATATGATCATGTGTGATGATTGTTCAGCGGTTATAATAATATGATCACGTGTGATGATTGTTCAGCGGTTATAATAATATGATCACGTGTGATGATTGTTCAGCGGTTATAATAATATGATCATGTCTGATGATTGTTCAGCGGTTATAATAATATGATCACGTGTGATGATTGTTCAGCGGTTATAATAATATGATCATGTGTGATGATTGTTCAGCGGTTATAATAATATGATCATGTGTGATGATTGTTCAGTGGTTATAATAATATGATCATGTGTGATGATTGTTCAGCGGTTATAATAATATGATCATATGTGATGATTGTTCAGTGGTTATAATAATATGATCATGTGTGATGTTTGTTCAGTGGTTATAATAATATGATCATGTCTGATGATTGTTCAGCGGTTATAATAATATGATCATGTCTGATGATTGTTCAGCGGTTATAATAATATGATCATGTGTGATGATTGTTCAGCGGTTATAATAATATGATCATGTCTGATGATTGTTCAGCGGTTATAATAATATGATCACGTGTGATGATTGTTCAGCGGTTATAATAATATGATCACGTGTGATGATTGTTCAGCGGTTATAATAATATGATCACGTGTGATGATTGTTCAGCGGTTATAATAATATGATCATGTGTGATGATTGTTCAGCGGTTATAATAATATGATCACGTGTGATGATTGTTCAGCGGTTATAATAATATGATCATGTGTGATGATTGTTCAGCGGTTATAATAATATGATCATGTGTGATGATTGTTCAGCGGTTATAATAATATGATCACGTGTGATGATTGTTCAGCGGTTATAATAATATGATCACGTGTGATGATTGTTCAGCGGTTATAATAATATGATCACGTGTGATGATTGTTCAGCGGTTATAATAATATGATCATGTGTGATGATTGTTCAGCGGTTATAATAATATGATCACGTGTGATGATTGTTCAGCGGTTATAATAATATGATCATGTGTGATGATTGTTCAGTGGTTATAATAATATGATCATGTGTGATGATTGTTCAGCGGTTATAATAATATGATCATGTGTGATGATTGTTCAGCGGTTATAATAATATGATCATGTGTGATGATTGTTCAGTGGTTATAATAATATGATCATGTGTGATGATTGTTCAGCGGTTATAATAATATGATCACGTGTGATGATTGTTCAGCGGTTATAATAATATGATCATGTGTGATGATTGTTCAGTGGTTATAATAATATGATCACGTGTGATGATTGTTCAGCGGTTATAATAATATGATCATGTGTGATGATTGTTCAGCGGTTATAATAATATGATCACGTGTGATGATTGTTCAGCGGTTATAATAATATGATCATGTGTGATGATTGTTCAGTGGTTATAATAATATGATCATGTGTGATGATTGTTCAGTGGTTATAATAATATGATCACGTGTGATGTTTGTTCAGCGGTTATAATAATATGATCACGTGTGATGATTGTTCAGCGGTTATAATAATATGATCATGTGTGATGATTGTTCAGCGGTTATAATAATATGATCACGTGTGATGATTGTTCAGCGGTTATAATAATATGATCATGTGTGATGATTGTTCAGCGGTTATAATAATATGATCATGTGTGATGATTGTTCAGCGGTTATAATAATATGATCATGTGTGATGTTTGTTCAGCGGTTATAATAATATGATCACGTGTGATGATTGTTCAGCGGTTATAATAATATGATCATGTGTGATGATTGTTCAGCGGTTATAATAATATGATCATGTGTGATGATTGTTCAGTGGTTATAATAATATGATCACGTGTGATGTTTGTTCAGCGGTTATAATAATATGATCACGTGTGATGATTGTTCAGCGGTTATAATAATATGATCATGTGTGATGATTGTTCAGCGGTTATAATAATATGATCACGTGTGATGATTGTTCAGCGGTTATAATAATATGATCATGTGTGATGATTGTTCAGCGGTTATAATAATATGATCATGTGTGATGATTGTTCAGCGGTTATAATAATATGATCATGTGTGATGATTGTTCAGCGGTTATAATAATATGATCATGTCTGATGATTGTTCAGCGGTTATAATAATATGATCATGTCTGATGATTGTTCAGCGGTTATAATAATATGATCATGTCTGATGATTGTTCAGCGGTTATAATAATATGATCATGTCTGATGATTGTTCAGCGGTTATAATAATATGATCATGTCTGATGATTGTTCAGCGGTTATAATAATATGATCATGTGTGATGATTGTTCAGCGGTTATAATAATATGATCATGTCTGATGATTGTTCAGCGGTTATAATAATATGATCACGTGTGATGATTGTTCAGCGGTTATAATAATATGATCACGTGTGATGATTGTTCAGTGGTTATAATAATATGATCATGTGTGATGATTGTTCAGCGGTTATAATAATATGATCATGTCTGATGATTGTTCAGCGGTTATAATAATATGATCATGTGTGATGATTGTTCAGCGGTTATAATAATATGATCACGTGTGATGATTGTTCAGCGGTTATAATAATATGATCATGTCTGATGATTGTTCAGCGGTTATAATAATATGATCATGTCTGATGATTGTTCAGTGGTTATAATAATATGATCATGTGTGATGATTGTTCAGCGGTTATAATAATATGATCACGTGTGATGATTGTTCAGCGGTTATAATAATATGATCACGTGTGATGATTGTTCAGCGGTTATAATAATATGATCACGTGTGATGATTGTTCAGCGGTTATAATAATATGATCACGTGTGATGATTGTTCAGCGGTTATAATAATATGATCATGTGTGATGATTGTTCAGCTGTTATAATAATATGATCACGTGTGATGATTGTTCAGCGGTTATAATAATATGATCACGTGTGATGATTGTTCAGCGGTTATAATAATATGATCACGTGTGATGATTGTTCAGCGGTTATAATAATATGATCATGTGTGATGATTGTTCAGCTGTTATAATAATATGATCATGTGTGATGTTTGTTCAGCGGTTATAATAATATGATCACGTGTGATGATTGTTCAGCGGTTATAATAATATGATCATGTGTGATGATTGTTCAGCTGTTATAATAATATGATCACGTGTGATGATTGTTCAGCGGTTATAATAATATGATCACGTGTGATGATTGTTCAGCGGTTATAATAATATGATCATGTGTGATGATTGTTCAGCTGTTATAATAATATGATCATGTGTGATGTTTGTTCAGCGGTTATAATAATATGATCATGTCTGATGATTGTTCAGCGGTTATAATAATATGATCACGTGTGATGATTGTTCAGCGGTTATAATAATATGATCACGTGTGATGATTGTTCAGCGGTTATAATAATATGATCACGTGTGATGATTGTTCAGCGGTTATAATAATATGATCACGTGTGATGATTGTTCAGCGGTTATAATAATATGATCACGTGTGATGATTGTTCAGCGGTTATAATAATATGATCGTGTGTGATGATTGTTCAGCGGTTATAATAATATGATCACGTGTGATGATTGTTCAGTGGTTATAATAATATGATCGTGTGTGATGATTGTTCAGTGGTTATAATAATATGATCATATGTGATGATTGTTCAGTGGTTATAATAATATGATCATGTGTGATGATTGTTCAGCGGTTATAATAATATGATCATGTGTGATGATTGTTCAGCGGTTATAATAATATGATCATGTGTGATGATTGTTCAGCGGTTATAATAATATGATCGTGTGTGATGATTGTTCAGCGGTTATAATAATATGATCACGTGTGATGATTGTTCAGTGGTTATAATAATATGATCACGTGTGATGTTTGTTCAGCGGTTATAATAATATGATCATGTGTGATGATTGTTCAGTGGTTATAATAATATGATCACGTGTGATGATTGTTCAGCGGTTATAATAATATGATCACGTGTGATGATTGTTCAGCGGTTATAATAATATGATCATGTGTGATGATTGTTCAGTGGTTATAATAATATGATCACGTGTGATGATTGTTCAGTGGTTATAATAATATGATCACGTGTGATGATTGTTCAGTGGTTATAATAATATGATCACGTGTGATGATTGTTCAGCGGTTATAATAATATGATCACGTGTGATGATTGTTCAGCGGTTATAATAATATGATCACGTGTGATGATTGTTCAGCGGTTATAATAATATGATCACGTGTGATGATTGTTCAGCGGTTATAATAATATGATCACGTGTGATGATTGTTCAGCGGTTATAATAATATGATCATGTGTGATGATTGTTCAGCGGTTATAATAATATGATCATGTGTGATGATTGTTCAGTGGTTATAATAATATGATCACGTGTGATGATTGTTCAGTGGTTATAATAATATGATCACGTGTGATGTTTGTTCAGCGGTTATAATAATATGATCACGTGTGATGATTGTTCAGTGGTTATAATAATATGATCACGTGTGATGATTGTTCAGTGGTTATAATAATATGATCACGTGTGATGATTGTTCAGCGGTTATAATAATATGATCACGTGTGATGATTGTTCAGTGGTTATAATAATATGATCACGTGTGATGATTGTTCAGCGGTTATAATAATATGATCACGTGTGATGATTGTTCAGCGGTTATAATAATATGATCATGTGTGATGATTGTTCAGTGGTTATAATAATATGATCATGTGTGATGATTGTTCAGTGGTTATAATAATATGATCACGTGTGATGATTGTTCAGTGGTTATAATAATATGATCATGTGTGATGATTGTTCAGTGGTTATAATAATATGATCATGTGTGATGATTGTTCAGCGGTTATAATAATATGATCATGTGTGATGTTTGTTCAGCGGTTATAATAATATGATCATGTGTGATGTTTGTTCAGCGGTTATAATAATATGATCACGTGTGATGATTGTTCAGCGGTTATAATAATATGATCACGTGTGATGATTGTTCAGCGGTTATAATAATATGATCATGTGTGATGTTTGTTCAGTGGTTATAATAATATGATCACGTGTGATGATTGTTCCCCGTCTGTCGCTCACTTCGACGTCGTGTCGAAGAAGCGACACTAGGGGTCTCTCTTGAGCGCCGAAAGATACCTCTGATCTATGAAAAAAGGCCAATGAGAGTTGGCGAACAGTATTTGCATACTCCGCCTCCGGATACGGATATAAAGGCGAGAGAAATACGCTCGTTCATTCAGTAATTTTCTTTGGAGCCGATGGTCGTGTGTATGCAGTCAGCTGCGAGTAACACAACTGATCCTGCTTCTGATCCTCTGACGCTCTGCTTTGCTGTTGGATTTACGGCGCACTACAGCGGCTTTTCTCTTCACTGCCGGCGTGCAGTTTGCCCCTGGGCGCTTCGACAGCGCAGAGTTAAAAGAGTTGAAAGAGTGATTCTCTCCATAAAAGAGTTTATTTCTCTGAAAGAGCATTACACAGCGGCGTTGAACGTCCTTTTCAGGACGCGTCTTTATAAAGATGTAATTTCCGCCCCTGTGTAGTTTCTGGATGCGGTGTTTTCTCCCCACCTCTCTCGGTCATAAAACACTATCTTGCATGCCTGGGCTGCGATCACATGCAAGCAGTGTTTTATGAATGGTTTATGTTCTCAGTGCGAGAACATAGCCATGGCAACATTGCGGTCGTGTGGCTTTCTTTTGTAGTGAGAGAAAGCCGTTTCAGCCGCCCCCCGCGCCTCGCCTCCTTCCTACGGGATTGACGCAGGCGCCGCGGGCGATGAACACGATTTGGGGACAATGACGGGCTCTGTTCGCCGGGTAAATCCCCTCGAACTTCCCGCCTCCCCGGCACGCTTGTTTGCTAGCATTGCGGTCGTGTGGCTTTCTTTTGTAATGAGAGAAAGCCGTTTCAGCCGCCCCCCGCGCCTCGCCTCCTTCCTACGGGATTGACGCAGGCGCCGCGGGCGATGAACACGATTTGGGGACAATGACGGGCTCTGTTCGCCGGGTAAATCCCCTCGAACCGCCCGCCTCCCCGGCACGCTTGCTTGCTTGCTTCCGTCTGAGCTCGGGATGAGTATTCTCTCCAATGGTTCATCTTCTCAGTGTGAGAACATGGCCGTTATAGCATTGCGGTCGCACAGCTTTCTTTTGTAATGAGAGAAAGCCACTTCAACCGCCCCCCGCGCTCCGCCTTCTTCCTACGGGATCGGCGCAGGCGCTGCGGGCGATGAAGGCGATTTGGGGAATATGACGGGCTCTGTTCGCCGGGTAAACCCCCTCGAACCGCCCGCCTCCCCGGCACGCTTGCTTGCCTCAGAATTGGATGACATCACCGCTGCATCGGAGAGCGTTACAGCGGCATCGGATGCTGATCGTTCGCCTGGGCCGCCACCTTCGGGTCTGCCGCCCAGCCTGAGCCTGACGCACGGAGATCCGCTATGCTTTCCCGGGCTACTTGATCGGTTCCGCGGGCAGGTGCGCCGCTCACAGCCACGCCCCCCCCCCGTTCCCTTCTTCCCGGACGTGCACGACGAGTTGAGCTAAGCCAAGGCTTTTCGCTCCTCCGCTCTCACTACCCTCGTGGTGGAACGGTCCCAGACCGCTTCCACTCTGCACGCCACGGCCCTTCCTGCAACCAATGCCAGGCCAAGGCACTTCAAAACCTGCACCTTGGGTAGTCCTGTTCTTGATGTGCTGCAGGAACTGCGCTGGATGACCAACCGCGCCCCCGGGCCACGGAGGTCAGAAGCGCTGGCACTCGAACAGGCGATGGCCACCCCTTGTGGTCCAGAAACACACCTGTGGACTGGACCTGGTCGAAATGCGGGAGGCAGACAAGGCACACCTTCTCTCACACCCCCGTCTCCCAGCTCCGTCCATTCGGCGCCACCGTTGACGACGACTGCCCAGCAGTCCTCAGCGGTGAGGCAGACGGAGGCCACTGCACATCCTGCCCCGCCGCAAGCTTGCCGCCATGGGCCATGCCCCGTCTGCTCGCCGAGGGCGTCCTCCTGCGGCTATGAAACACCCTGCTCCGCCTCAACCCGGGCCCAGCTCTCAGCCCCAGCGTCGAGCACGCTGCAGGGAACGGACGCCCCCGTCTCACGGACCCCCTCGAGGACCCGGAAGGCTCCCAGGCTGTCCGTAGACGTTCAACCCAGGGACCAAGATGTTAGCTCCGGAGGCTGGTAAGACCGCTCCGTCCCCGGTGGAGGGCCGGGAGGAGAATCTTTTCTTGTTGAATTAATTTTCACATTCTCATATTCTCTGTAATGAGCTATTTCCTTTTGTCTCTGGGTCACCTGGCCCGCAAATACCGTTCTCACGGCACTTTGCCCCCAGATATCAACAGTCCTGGCTTCCTGGACACGGACCACCCGTCTTCAGCCCCACGACTGTCCCCCGGCCGGCCGGTTCCGACGAGTCTAGAGGACGCCTACCCAGGACCTCCTCCTCAGTCGCTGACCCGCCCCCTGCCGGGTGTGCGGAGCAAGGTAAGTGCTTGAGTCTTTTCTCAGCACCTCAGCTGCGGGTCGCCCCGTCGCCGCCCAACGCTGCCCTACCTGCTCCGCCCCGCTGCGAAGCCCCGCCGGGTACGTCAAATTAATCGTCCCTTTGGTGCCCCTAGCGCAGAGGTTGGACGCGTGGCTTTCACTTCCCAACCCGTCTCGCTGGCTGGCCCGGACCATCCGACTCGGTTACGCAATTCAGTTTGCCAGGCCCCCGTCCCCCTTCATGGGCGTCCGCTTTTCCGCAGTACACGGCGAACACGCCCACTCCCTGCGCGCGGAAATCGCGACTCTTCTGGCCAAAGACGCGATAGAGCCTGTCCCTCCAACCGAGATGAAGATGGGTTTCTACAGCCCTTACTTCATCGTACCCAAGAAAAGCGGCGGCTTATGACCAATCTTGGACCTGCGAGTTCTCAACCGAGCGTTGCACAAACTCCCGTTCAAAATGCTCACGCTTAACCTGCGTCCGGCATCTAGATTGGTTCGCAGCGGTAGACCTGAAGGACACGTACTTCATGTCTCCACCCTGCCCCGACACCGCCCCTACCTGCGGTTTGCGTTCGGGGGCCAGGTGTATCAGTACAAGTCCTCCCCTTTGGCCTGTCTCTGTCCTCTCACGAGAGTTACTATGCAAAATCCACAGAGATCAGGTGCTCAGGCACCTCAGCCGTCTGGGGCTTCAGGTCAACTGGGAAAAGAGCCAGCTCACTCCAGTTCAGAGCATCTCTTTTCTCAGGATGGAGTTAGACTCGGTCTCAATGTCGGCATGTCTCACCAACGAGCGTGCCCAGTCAGTGTTGAACTGCCTCGCCGCCTTCAGGCCAGGCACAGCGGTCCCCTTAAAACTTTTCCAGATGCTCCTGGGGCATATGGCGTCCTCCGCGGCAGTCGCGCCGCTGGGGTTGATGCATATGAGACCGCTCCAACACTGGCTCCAGACCCGAGTCCCGAGACGAGCATGGCGCCACGGCGCCGTATGCAACGGGCACGCAGCCTCAGGCCGTTGGAAAGGGGCCCAGCTGCGTTGTCACATCAACTGCCTCGAGTTGTTGACCGTCCTTTTTGCCCTGCGGAAGTTTCTCCCGTTAATTCGGGACGAACATATCCTAGTCAGGTCGGACAGCACCACTGCGGTCGCGTACATAAATCGCCAAGGCGGCGTATGCTCCCGTCACATGTCACAACTCGCCCGTCGTCTCCTCCTTTGGAGCCAGCACCGACTCAAGTCGCTGCGTGCCACTCACATCCCCGGCAACCCCAATGTGATAGCGGACGCGCTGTCATGACAATGCTTGTCTGGCGGAGAGTGGAGGCTTCACCCCCACTCGGTGCAGCTGATTTGGGAACGGTTCGGCAAGGCCCAGGTAGACCCCTCTGCCTCCCGAGAGACCTCCCACTGCCCGCTCTGGTACGCCCGTTAAGAGGCTCCCCTCGGGGCAGATGCACTGGCACACAGCTGGCCGGTGGGGCTGCGCAAGTACGCATTCCCCCCAGTGAGCCTTCTTGCACAGGTGCTGTGCAAGGTCAGGGAGGACGAGGAGCAAGTCACTCTCGTGGCTCCTTACTGGCCCACCCGGGCCTGGTTCTCGGACCTCATACTCCTTGCGACAGCCCCTCCCTGGCGAATTCCCCTGAGGAAGGACCTTCTTTCTCAGGGACGGGGCACGCTCTGGCATCCGCACCCAGACCTCTGGAACCTCCACATCTGGTCCCTGATGCGGAAGATCTAGCTGGTCTACCACCCACGGTCGTAGCCACGTTCAACCAAGCCAGAGCCCCTTCTACCAGGCAACTCTACGCCCTGAAATGGCGTCTGTTCGTGAATTGGTGTTCTTCCCGGGCAGAAGACCCACAGAGGTGCGCAGTTAGGTCTGTGCTCCTGTCCCTACAGGAGAGGTTGGGGGGGAGCCTGTCCCCATCCACCTCGTAGGTGTATGTTGCCACTATTGCAGCTTACCACAACCCAGTAGACAGCAACTCTCTGGGTAAGCACGACTTAATCGTCAGGTTCCCAAGAAGTGCCCGGAGGTTAAAAACCCCTCCTGGCCAAACCTGTTCCCCTCCTGGGGATCTCTCGGTGGTCCTTGCCGGTCTTCAGAGATCCCCCCCGAGTCGCTAGAATCAGTTGGCTCAGGGCCCTCTCCTGAAAAGACGGCCCTGCTGATTGCGCTCACTTCCATCAAGAGGGTCGGGGACCTGCAAGCGTCCCCTACTAACGACACTTGCCTGGAGCTCGGTCCGGCAGATACTCATGTGATCCTAAGACCTCGACTGGGCTATGTGCCCATGGTTCCTACCATGCCCTCTGGAGATCAGGTAGTGAACCTACAAGCGCTGCCCCGGGAGGAGGCAGACCCAGCCCCTCTCACTGTCGTGTCCGGTACGTGCCTTGTGTGCCTACCTGGACCGCCCCCAGAGCTTCAGGCGCTCTCAGCAGCTCTTTGTCTGCTTTGGAGGACCAGCAGAAAGGGAACGCTGTCTCCAAACAGAGGTGTCTCACTGGGTGATGGATACCATTCAGTTGGCCTATCACACCCAGGCCATGCCCCCCACTTACGGGTTCGAACCCACTCCACTAGGAGCGTGACATCCTCATGGGCACTGGCGAGGGGCACCTCCCTAGAAGACATTCGCAGAGCTGCGGGCTGGGCAGCACCTAACACCCTTATGATCTCAGGGTTGAGTCAGTCTCGTCCCGTGTTCTCTCAGGTCCGAGCCCGTAGAACTCGGTACACGTCGACGATCTGACCGGGTGATCCGCTTGTACCAGCGCCGTTTCCCTCTGCCGAGGCAAAACAGTGCGCTTTTGTCCCAGAGGACCCAGGTCCCTGGTTGATTCCTCCCTAGCACTTCGGACCCGCAGCAGTTCATCGGAGGAACGTGCTGGTCCAGTCCACTACGGGTACCTCCGGTTACCCCTACTGGAATAAGTGCTCCACAGATCAGGCCTCCTATGGGACTCCTCCTGTGTGTATTTCCGCGGTACGGTCACCTTACGAGCTGACCCGCGTCTCCCTTAGGCAGCCCTTTGCTGCCCTCCGGTCGCCGTGTTGTAGCAACTCCCCCCTCCTTGAGGTTGGATCTACCACCGCGCCATTTCCTCCCACATGCCCCAAGTGGCCATGTGATGTATTTTTGCCACCTTTACCTCCCCTGTTGGGCGGGTGTGGCCTCCGCAGGGTCTTTTCCCCCTAAGAATAGGAATTCGGAATAAGACCCCCTTCCCTCGATGCGGTAAGGGCCCCGGCTGCTCTTGCTCTATGCCGAGAAAACATAGAGAGAAAAGAGGCCCAGCCAGGCTTGGCCCGTTCCCTAGTTGGGAGCGTCACCTTGTTCCCCCCTAGGGTAACCAAAAGGATGCTGACGCTTTTTCGGGGCATTGGGGAAGAGTACGTGCAGCCTGAACACAGTTGGTCGCTTGCGCACGTGCAAAATACCTGCCCGCTTCTGTGTCAGCAGTACACGTACACGGCTCAGCGCATGGCGAGTTTTGAAGTGGACCCCTAGTGTCGCTTCTTCGACACGACGTCGAAGTGAGCGACAGACGGGGAACGTCTCGGTTACGTATGTAACCTCCGTTCCCTGATGGAGGGAACGAGACGTCGTGTCTTCCCGGCCACGTCGCTGAGCCGAGCCGCTGAGATGCCCGGAACACTCCCGGCTCCTCAGAAAAATCCTGAATGAACGAGCGTATTTCTCTCGCCTTTATATCCGTATCCGGAGGCGGAGTATGCAAATACTGTTCGCCAACTCTCATTGGCCTTTTTTCATAGATCAGAGGTATCTTTCGGCGCTCAAGAGAGACCCCTAGTGTCGCTTCTTCGACACGACGTCTCGTTCCCTCCATCAGGGAACGGAGGTTACATACGTAACCGAGACGTTCAGCGGTTATAATAATATGATCACGTGTGATGTTTGTTCAGCGGTTATAATAATATGATCATGTGTGATGATTGTTCAGCGGTTATAATAATATGATCATGTGTGATGATTGTTCAGCGGTTATAATAATATGATCACGTGTGATGATTGTTCAGCGGTTATAATAATATGATCATGTGTGATGATTGTTCAGCGGTTATAATAATATGATCATGTGTGATGATTGTTCAGCGGTTATAATAATATGATCATGTGTGATGATTGTTCAGCGGTTATAATAATATGATCACGTGTGATGATTGTTCAGCGGTTATAATAATATGATCATGTGTGATGATTGTTCAGCGGTTATAATAATATGATCATGTGTGATGATTGTTCAGCGGTTATAATAATATGATCACGTGTGATGTTTGTTCAGCGGTTATAATAATATGATCACGTGTGATGTTTGTTCAGCGGTTATAATAATATGATCACGTGTGATGTTTGTTCAGCGGTTATAATAATATGATCACGTGTGATGTTTGTTCAGCGGTTATAATAATATGATCACGTGTGATGTTTGTTCAGTGGTTATAATAATATGATCACGTGTGATGTTTGTTCAGTGGTTATAATAATATGATCACGTGTGATGTTTGTTCAGTGGTTATAATAATATGATCACGTGTGATGTTTGTTCAGTGGTTATAATAATATGATCACGTGTGATGATTGTTCAGTGGTTATAATAATATGATCACGTGTGATGTTTGTTCAGTGGTTATAATAATATGATCACGTGTGATGTTTGTTCAGTGGTTATAATAATATGATCATGATGATTGTTCAGCGGTTATAATAATATGATCACGTGTGATGTTTGTTCAGTGGTTATAATAATATGATCATGTGTGATGATTGTTCAGCGGTTATAATAATATGATCATGTGTGATGATTGTTCAGCGGTTATAATAATATGATCACGTGTGATGATTGTTCAGCGGTTATAATAATATGATCATGTGTGATGATTGTTCAGCGGTTATAATAATATGATCATGTGTGATGATTGTTCAGCGGTTATAATAATATGATCATGTGTGATGATTGTTCAGCGGTTATAATAATATGATCATGTGTGATGATTGTTCAGCGGTTATAATAATATGATCATGTGTGATGATTGTTCAGCGGTTATAATAATATGATCATGTGTGATGATTGTTCAGCGGTTATAATAATATGATCACGTGTGATGATTGTTCAGCGGTTATAATAATATGATCACGTGTGATGATTGTTCAGCGGTTATAATAATATGATCATGTGTGATGTTTGTTCAGTGGTTATAATAATATGATCATGTGTGATGATTGTTCAGCGGTTATAATAATATGATCACGTGTGATGATTGTTCAGCGGTTATAATAATATGATCATGTGTGATGATTGTTCAGCGGTTATAATAATATGATCATGTGTGATGATTGTTCAGCGGTTATAATAATATGATCATGTGTGATGTTTGTTCAGCGGTTATAATAATATGATCATGTGTGATGATTGTTCAGCGGTTATAATAATATGATCGTGTGTGATGTTTGTTCAGCGGTTATAATAATATGATCACGTGTGATGTTTGTTCAGCGGTTATAATAATATGATCGTGTGTGATGATTGTTCAGCGGTTATAATAATATGATCACGTGTGATGTTTGTTCAGCGGTTATAATAATATGATCACGTGTGATGATTGTTCAGCGGTTATAATAATATGATCACGTGTGATGTTTGTTCAGTGGTTATAATAATATGATCACGTGTGATGTTTGTTCAGTGGTTATAATAATATGATCATGTGTGATGATTGTTCAGCGGTTATAATAATATGATCATGTGATGATTGTTCAGTGGTTATAATAATATGATCGTGTGTGATGATTGTTCAGCGGTTATAATAATATGATCACGTGTGATGTTTGTTCAGCGGTTATAATAATATGATCGTGTGTGATGATTGTTCAGCGGTTATAATAATATGATCATGTGATGATTGTTCAGTGGTTATAATAATATGATCGTGTGATGATTGTTCAGCGGTTATAATAATATGATCGTGTGTGATGTTTGTTCAGCGGTTATAATAATATGATCATGTGATGATTGTTCAGTGGTTATAATAATATGATCATGTGATGATTGTTCAGTGGTTATAATAATATGATCGTGTGTGATGATTGTTCAGCGGTTATAATAATATGATCACGTGTGATGTTTGTTCAGCGGTTATAATAATATGATCGTGTGTGATGATTGTTCAGCGGTTATAATAATATGATCGTGTGTGATGATTGTTCAGCGGTTATAATAATATGATCACGTGTGATGATTGTTCAGCGGTTATAATAATATGATCACGTGTGATGTTTGTTCAGTGGTTATAATAATATGATCACGTGTGATGATTGTTCAGCGGTTATAATAATATGATCACGTGTGATGATTGTTCAGTGGTTATAATAATATGATCACGTGTGATGATTGTTCAGTGGTTATAATAATATGATCACGTGTGATGATTGTTCAGCGGTTATAATAATATGATCACGTGTGATGATTGTTCAGTGGTTATAATAATATGATCACGTGTGATGATTGTTCAGTGGTTATAATAATATGATCACGTGTGATGATTGTTCAGTGGTTATAATAATATGATCACGTGTGATGATTGTTCAGTGGTTATAATAATATGATCATGTGTGATGATTGTTCAGCGGTTATAATAATATGATCACGTGTGATGATTGTTCAGCGGTTATAATAATATGATCACGTGTGATGTTTGTTCAGTGGTTATAATAATATGATCACGTGTGATGATTGTTCAGCGGTTATAATAATATGATCACGTGTGATGATTGTTCAGTGGTTATAATAATATGATCATGTGTGATGTTTGTTCAGTGGTTATAATAATATGATCATGTGTGATGTTTGTTCAGTGGTTATAATAATATGATCATGTGTGATGATTGTTCAGCGGTTATAATAATATGATCGTGTGTGATGTTTGTTCAGTGGTTATAATAATATGATCATGTGTGATGATTGTTCAGCGGTTATAATAATATGATCACGTGTGATGATTGTTCAGCGGTTATAATAATATGATCATGTGTGATGTTTGTTCAGTGGTTATAATAATATGATCATGTGTGATGTTTGTTCAGTGGTTATAATAATATGATCATGTGTGATGATTGTTCAGCGGTTATAATAATATGATCATGTGTGATGTTTGTTCAGTGGTTATAATAATATGATCATGTGTGATGATTGTTCAGCGGTTATAATAATATGATCACGTGTGATGATTGTTCAGTGGTTATAATAATATGATCACGTGTGATGTTTGTTCAGTGGTTATAATAATATGATCGTGTGTGATGTTTGTTCAGTGGTTATAATAATATGATCGTGTGTGATGATTGTTCAGTGGTTATAATAATATGATCGTGTGTGATGATTGTTCAGCGGTTATAATAATATGATCACGTGTGATGATTGTTCAGCGGTTATAATAATATGATCACGTGTGATGATTGTTCAGCGGTTATAATAATATGATCACGTGTGATGATTGTTCAGCGGTTATAATAATATGATCATGTCTGATGATTGTTCAGCGGTTATAATAATATGATCACGTGTGATGATTGTTCAGCGGTTATAATAATATGATCACGTGTGATGATTGTTCAGCGGTTATAATAATATGATCATGTCTGATGATTGTTCAGCGGTTATAATAATATGATCACGTGTGATGATTGTTCAGCGGTTATAATAATATGATCACGTGTGATGATTGTTCAGCGGTTATAATAATATGATCACGTGTGATGATTGTTCAGCGGTTATAATAATATGATCACGTGTGATGATTGTTCAGCGGTTATAATAATATGATCACGTGTGATGATTGTTCGGCGGTTATAATAATATGATCACGTGTGATGATTGTTCGGCGGTTATAATAATATGATCACGTGTGATGATTGTTCAGCGGTTATAATAATATGATCATGTGTGATGATTGTTCAGTGGTTATAATAATATGATCATGTCTGATGATTGTTCAGCGGTTATAATAATATGATCACGTGTGATGATTGTTCAGCGGTTATAATAATATGATCACGTGTGATGATTGTTCAGCGGTTATAATAATATGATCATGTGTGATGATTGTTCAGCGGTTATAATAATATGATCATGTCTGATGATTGTTCAGCGGTTATAATAATATGATCATGTCTGATGATTGTTCAGCGGTTATAATAATATGATCACGTGTGATGATTGTTCAGCGGTTATAATAATATGATCACGTGTGATGATTGTTCAGCGGTTATAATAATATGATCATGTCTGATGATTGTTCAGCGGTTATAATAATATGATCACGTGTGATGATTGTTCAGCGGTTATAATAATATGATCACGTGTGATGATTGTTCAGCGGTTATAATAATATGATCACGTGTGATGATTGTTCAGCGGTTATAATAATATGATCACGTGTGATGATTGTTCGGCGGTTATAATAATATGATCACGTGTGATGATTGTTCAGCGGTTATAATAATATGATCACGTGTGATGATTGTTCAGCGGTTATAATAATATGATCACGTGTGATGATTGTTCAGCGGTTATAATAATATGATCACGTGTGATGATTGTTCAGCGGTTATAATAATATGATCACGTGTGATGATTGTTCAGCGGTTATAATAATATGATCACGTGTGATGATTGTTCAGCGGTTATAATAATATGATCACGTGTGATGATTGTTCAGCGGTTATAATAATATGATCACGTGTGATGATTGTTCAGCGGTTATAATAATATGATCACGTGTGATGATTGTTCAGCGGTTATAATAATATGATCACGTGTGATGATTGTTCGGCGGTTATAATAATATGATCACGTGTGATGATTGTTCAGCGGTTATAATAATATGATCACGTGTGATGATTGTTCAGTGGTTATAATAATATGATCACGTGTGATGATTGTTCAGCGGTTATAATAATATGATCACGTGTGATGATTGTTCAGCGGTTATAATAATATGATCACGTGTGATGATTGTTCAGCGGTTATAATAATATGATCATGTGTGATGATTGTTCAGTGGTTATAATAATATGATCATGTGTGATGATTGTTCAGTGGTTATAATAATATGATCATGTGTGATGATTGTTCAGTGGTTATAATAATATGATCACGTGTGATGATTGTTCAGCGGTTATAATAATATGATCACGTGTGATGTTTGTTCAGCGGTTATAATAATATGATCATGTCTGATGATTGTTCAGTGGTTATAATAATATGATCACGTGTGATGATTGTTCAGCGGTTATAATAATATGATCACGTCTGATGATTGTTCAGCGGTTATAATAATATGATCATGTCTGATGATTGTTCAGCGGTTATAATAATATGATCATGTGTGATGATTGTTCAGCGGTTATAATAATATGATCATGTGTGATGATTGTTCAGCGGTTATAATAATATGATCATGTGTGATGATTGTTCAGCGGTTATAATAATATGATCATGTGTGATGATTGTTCAGCGGTTATAATAATATGATCACGTGTGATGTTTGTTCAGCGGTTATAATAATATGATCATGTGTGATGATTGTTCAGTGGTTATAATAATATGATCATGTCTGATGATTGTTCAGTGGTTATAATAATATGATCATGTGTGATGTTTGTTCAGCGGTTATAATAATATGATCATGTGTGATGATTGTTCAGTGGTTATAATAATATGATCATGTGTGATGATTGTTCAGTGGTTATAATAATATGATCATGTGTGATGATTGTTCAGTGGTTATAATAATATGATCATGTGTGATGATTGTTCAGTGGTTATAATAATATGATCATGTGTGATGTTTGTTCAGCGGTTATAATAATATGATCATGTGTGATGATTGTTCAGCGGTTATAATAATATGATCACGTGTGATGTTTGTTCAGCGGTTATAATAATATGATCATGTGTGATGATTGTTCAGCGGTTATAATAATATGATCATGTGTGATGATTGTTCAGCGGTTATAATAATATGATCACGTGTGATGATTGTTCAGCGGTTATAATAATATGATCATGTGTGATGATTGTTCAGTGGTTATAATAATATGATCATGTGTGATGATTGTTCAGTGGTTATAATAATATGATCATGTGTGATGATTGTTCAGTGGTTATAATAATATGATCACGTGTGATGATTGTTCAGTGGTTATAATAATATGATCGTGTGTGATGATTGTTCAGCGGTTATAATAATATGATCACGTGTGATGATTGTTCAGCGGTTATAATAATATGATCATGTGTGATGATTGTTCAGTGGTTATAATAATATGATCATGTGTGATGATTGTTCAGTGGTTATAATAATATGATCACGTGTGATGATTGTTCAGCGGTTATAATAATATGATCACGTGTGATGATTGTTCAGCGGTTATAATAATATGATCATGTCTGATGATTGTTCAGCGGTTATAATAATATGATCATGTGTGATGATTGTTCAGCGGTTATAATAATATGATCATGTGTGATGATTGTTCAGCGGTTATAATAATATGATCATGTGTGATGATTGTTCAGCGGTTATAATAATATGATCATGTGTGATGATTGTTCAGCGGTTATAATAATATGATCATGTGTGATGATTGTTCAGCGGTTATAATAATATGATCACGTGTGATGATTGTTCAGCGGTTATAATAATATGATCATGTGTGATGATTGTTCAGCGGTTATAATAATATGATCATGTGTGATGATTGTTCAGCGGTTATAATAATATGATCACGTGTGATGATTGTTCAGCGGTTATAATAATATGATCATGTGTGATGATTGTTCAGTGGTTATAATAATATGATCACGTGTGATGATTGTTCAGCGGTTATAATAATATGATCACGTGTGATGTTTGTTCAGCGGTTATAATAATATGATCATGTCTGATGATTGTTCAGTGGTTATAATAATATGATCACGTGTGATGATTGTTCAGCGGTTATAATAATATGATCACGTGTGATGATTGTTCAGCGGTTATAATAATATGATCATGTGTGATGATTGTTCAGCGGTTATAATAATATGATCATGTGTGATGATTGTTCAGCGGTTATAATAATATGATCATGTGTGATGATTGTTCAGCGGTTATAATAATATGATCATGTGTGATGATTGTTCAGCGGTTATAATAATATGATCATGTGTGATGATTGTTCAGCGGTTATAATAATATGATCATGTGTGATGATTGTTCAGCGGTTATAATAATATGATCACGTGTGATGATTGTTCAGCGGTTATAATAATATGATCATGTGTGATGATTGTTCAGCGGTTATAATAATATGATCATGTGTGATGATTGTTCAGCGGTTATAATAATATGATCATGTGTGATGATTGTTCAGCGGTTATAATAATATGATCACGTGTGATGATTGTTCAGCGGTTATAATAATATGATCACGTGTGATGTTTGTTCAGCGGTTATAATAATATGATCACGTGTGATGTTTGTTCAGCGGTTATAATAATATGATCACGTGTGATGATTGTTCAGCGGTTATAATAATATGATCACGTGTGATGTTTGTTCAGCGGTTATAATAATATGATCATGTCTGATGATTGTTCAGCGGTTATAATAATATGATCATGTGTGATGATTGTTCAGCGGTTATAATAATATGATCATGTGTGATGATTGTTCAGCGGTTATAATAATATGATCACGTGTGATGTTTGTTCAGCGGTTATAATAATATGATCATGTGTGATGATTGTTCAGTGGTTATAATAATATGATCATGTCTGATGATTGTTCAGTGGTTATAATAATATGATCATGTGTGATGATTGTTCAGCGGTTATAATAATATGATCACGTGTGATGTTTGTTCAGCGGTTATAATAATATGATCATGTGTGATGATTGTTCAGCGGTTATAATAATATGATCATGTGTGATGATTGTTCAGCGGTTATAATAATATGATCATGTGTGATGATTGTTCAGCGGTTATAATAATATGATCATGTGTGATGATTGTTCAGCGGTTATAATAATATGATCATGTGTGATGATTGTTCAGCGGTTATAATAATATGATCATGTGTGATGATTGTTCAGCGGTTATAATAATATGATCACGTGTGATGATTGTTCAGCGGTTATAATAATATGATCACGTGTGATGATTGTTCAGCGGTTATAATAATATGATCATGTGTGATGATTGTTCAGCGGTTATAATAATATGATCATGTGTGATGATTGTTCAGCGGTTATAATAATATGATCATGTGTGATGATTGTTCAGCGGTTATAATAATATGATCACGTGTGATGATTGTTCAGCGGTTATAATAATATGATCACGTGTGATGTTTGTTCAGCGGTTATAATAATATGATCACGTGTGATGTTTGTTCAGCGGTTATAATAATATGATCACGTGTGATGATTGTTCAGCGGTTATACTAATATGATCACGTGTGATGTTTGTTCAGCGGTTATAATAATATGATCGTGTCTGATGATTGTTCAGCGGCTATAATAATATGATCGTGTGTGATGATTGTTCAGCGGTTATAATAATATGATCGTGTGTGATGATTGTTCAGTGGTTATAATAATATGATCGTGTGTGATGTTTGTTCAGCGGTTATAATAATATGATCGTGTGTGATGATTGTTCAGCGGTTATAATAATATGATCGTGTGTGATGATTGTTCAGCGGTTATAATAATATGATCGTGTGTGATGATTGTTCAGTGGTTATAATAATATGATCGTGTGTGATGATTGTTCAGCGGTTATAATAATATGATCGTGTGTGATGATTGTTCAGTGGTTATAATAATATGATCGTGTGTGATGATTGTTCAGTGGTTATAATAATATGATCGTGTGTGATGATTGTTCAGCGGTTATAATAATATGATCGTGTGTGATGATTGTTCAGTGGTTATAATAATATGATCGTGTGTGATGATTGTTCAGTGGTTATAATAATATGATCGTGTGTGATGTTTGTTCAGCGGTTATAATAATATGATCGTGTGTGATGATTGTTCAGCGGTTATAATAATATGATCATGTGTGATGATTGTTCAGCGGTTATAATAATATGATCATGTGTGATGTTTGTTCAGCGGTTATAATAATATGATCATGTGTGATGTTTGTTCAGCGGTTATAATAATATGATCACGTGTGATGTTTGTTCAGCGGTTATAATAATATGATCACGTGTGATGATTGTTCAGCGGTTATAATAATATGATCACGTGTGATGTTTGTTCAGCGGTTATAATAATATGATCACGTGTGATGATTGTTCAGCGGTTATAATAATATGATCACGTGTGATGTTTGTTCAGCGGTTATAATAATATGATCACGTGTGATGTTTGTTCAGCGGTTATAATAATATGATCACGTGTGATGATTGTTCAGCGGTTATAATAATATGATCGCGTGTGATGTTTGTTCAGTGGTTATAATAATATGATCACGTGTGATGATTGTTCAGCGGTTATAATAATATGATCATGTGTGATGTTTGTTCAGCGGTTATAATAATATGATCGCGTGTGATGATTGTTCAGCGGTTATAATAATATGATCACGTGTGATGATTGTTCAGCGGTTATAATAATATGATCACGTGTGATGATTGTTCAGCGGTTATAATAATATGATCATGTGTGATGATTGTTCAGCGGTTATAATAATATGATCATGTGTGATGTTTGTTCAGCGGTTATAATAATATGATCATGTGTGATGTTTGTTCAGCGGTTATAATAATATGATCATGTGTGATGTTTGTTCAGCGGTTATAATAATATGATCACGTGTGATGTTTGTTCAGCGGTTATAATAATATGATCACGTGTGATGATTGTTCAGCGGTTATAATAATATGATCACGTGTGATGTTTGTTCAGCGGTTATAATAATATGATCACGTGTGATGATTGTTCAGCGGTTATAATAATATGATCACGTGTGATGTTTGTTCAGCGGTTATAATAATATGATCACGTGTGATGTTTGTTCAGCGGTTATAATAATATGATCACGTGTGATGATTGTTCAGCGGTTATAATAATATGATCGCATGTGATGTTTGTTCAGTGGTTATAATAATATGATCACGTGTGATGATTGTTCAGCGGTTATAATAATATGATCATGTGTGATGTTTGTTCAGCGGTTATAATAATATGATCGCGTGTGATGATTGTTCAGCGGTTATAATAATATGATCACGTGTGATGATTGTTCAGCGGTTATAATAATATGATCACGTGTGATGTTTGTTCAGCGGTTATAATAATATGATCACGTGTGATGATTGTTCAGCGGTTATAATAATATGATCGTGTGTGATGATTGTTCAGCGGTTATAATAATATGATCATGTCTGATGATTGTTCAGCGGTTATAATAATATGATCATGTCTGATGATTGTTCAGCGGTTATAATAATATGATCACGTGTGATGATTGTTCAGCGGTTATAATAATATGATCACGTGTGATGATTGTTCAGCGGTTATAATAATATGATCATGTCTGATGATTGTTCAGCGGTTATAATAATATGATCACGTGTGATGATTGTTCAGCGGTTATAATAATATGATCACGTGTGATGATTGTTCAGCGGTTATAATAATATGATCACGTGTGATGATTGTTCAGCGGTTATAATAATATGATCACGTGTGATGATTGTTCGGCGGTTATAATAATATGATCACGTGTGATGATTGTTCAGCGGTTATAATAATATGATCACGTGTGATGATTGTTCAGCGGTTATAATAATATGATCACGTGTGATGATTGTTCAGCGGTTATAATAATATGATCACGTGTGATGATTGTTCAGCGGTTATAATAATATGATCACGTGTGATGATTGTTCAGCGGTTATAATAATATGATCACGTGTGATGATTGTTCGGCGGTTATAATAATATGATCACGTGTGATGATTGTTCAGCGGTTATAATAATATGATCACGTGTGATGATTGTTCAGCGGTTATAATAATATGATCATATGTGATGATTGTTCAGCGGTTATAATAATATGATCATGTCTGATGATTGTTCAGCGGTTATAATAATATGATCATGTCTGATGATTGTTCAGCGGTTATAATAATATGATCATGTGTGATGATTGTTCAGCGGTTATAATAATATGATCACGTGTGATGATTGTTCAGCGGTTATAATAATATGATCACGTGTGATGATTGTTCAGGGGTTATAATAATATGATCACGTGTGATGATTGTTCAGCGGTTATAATAATATGATCACGTGTGATGATTGTTCAGCGGTTATAATAATATGATCATGTGTGATGATTGTTCAGTGGTTATAATAATATGATCATGTGTGATGATTGTTCAGTGGTTATAATAATATGATCATGTGTGATGATTGTTCAGTGGTTATAATAATATGATCACGTGTGATGATTGTTCAGCGGTTATAATAATATGATCACGTGTGATGATTGTTCAGTGGTTATAATAATATGATCATGTGTGATGATTGTTCAGCGGTTATAATAATATGATCATGTGTGATGATTGTTCAGTGGTTATAATAATATGATCATTTGTGATGATTGTTCAGTGGTTATAATAATATGATCATGTGTGATGATTGTTCAGTGGTTATAATAATATGATCACGTGTGATGATTGTTCAGCGGTTATAATAATATGATCATGTGTGATGATTGTTCAGTGGTTATAATAATATGATCATGTGTGATGATTGTTCAGTGGTTATAATAATATGATCATGTGTGATGATTGTTCAGTGGTTATAATAATATGATCATGTGTGATGATTGTTCAGCGGTTATAATAATATGATCATGTGTGATGATTGTTCAGTGGTTATAATAATATGATCATGTGTGATGATTGTTCAGTGGTTATAATAATATGATCATGTGTGATGATTGTTCAGTGGTTATAATAATATGATCATGTGTGATGATTGTTCAGCGGTTATAATAATATGATCATGTGTGATGATTGTTCAGTGGTTATAATAATATGATCATGTGTGATGATTGTTCAGTGGTTATAATAATATGATCATGTGTGATGATTGTTCAGTGGTTATAATAATATGATCATGTGTGATGATTGTTCAGTGGTTATAATAATATGATCATGTGTGATGATTGTTCAGTGGTTATAATAATATGATCATGTGTGATGATTGTTCAGTGGTTATAATAATATGATCACGTGTGATGATTGTTCAGCGGTTATAATAATATGATCATGTGTGATGATTGTTCAGTGGTTATAATAATATGATCATGTGTGATGATTGTTCAGTGGTTATAATAATATGATCATGTGTGATGATTGTTCAGTGGTTATAATAATATGATCACGTGTGATGATTGTTCAGCGGTTATAATAATATGATCACGTGTGATGTTTGTTCAGCGGTTATAATAATATGATCATGTCTGATGATTGTTCAGTGGTTATAATAATATGATCATGTGTGATGATTGTTCAGCGGTTATAATAATATGATCATGTCTGATGATTGTTCAGCGGTTATAATAATATGATCATGTGTGATGTTTGTTCAGCGGTTATAATAATATGATCATGTCTGATGATTGTTCAGTGGTTATAATAATATGATCACGTGTGATGATTGTTCAGCGGTTATAATAATATGATCACGTGTGATGATTGTTCAGCGGTTATAATAATATGATCATGTCTGATGATTGTTCAGCGGTTATAATAATATGATCATGTGTGATGATTGTTCAGCGGTTATAATAATATGATCATGTCTGATGATTGTTCAGCGGTTATAATAATATGATCATGTGTGATGATTGTTCAGCGGTTATAATAATATGATCACGTGTGATGTTTGTTCAGCGGTTATAATAATATGATCATGTGTGATGATTGTTCAGTGGTTATAATAATATGATCATGTCTGATGATTGTTCAGTGGTTATAATAATATGATCATGTGTGATGATTGTTCAGCGGTTATAATAATATGATCACGTGTGATGTTTGTTCAGCGGTTATAATAATATGATCATGTGTGATGATTGTTCAGCGGTTATAATAATATGATCATGTGTGATGATTGTTCAGCGGTTATAATAATATGATCACGTGTGATGATTGTTCAGCGGTTATAATAATATGATCATGTGTGATGATTGTTCAGTGGTTATAATAATATGATCATGTGTGATGATTGTTCAGCGGTTATAATAATATGATCATGTGTGATGATTGTTCAGCGGTTATAATAATATGATCATGTGTGATGATTGTTCAGCGGTTATAATAATATGATCACGTGTGATGATTGTTCAGCGGTTATAATAATATGATCATGTGTGATGATTGTTCAGCGGTTATAATAATATGATCATGTGTGATGATTGTTCAGCGGTTATAATAATATGATCATGTGTGATGATTGTTCAGCGGTTATAATAATATGATCACGTGTGATGATTGTTCAGCGGTTATAATAATATGATCACGTGTGATGATTGTTCGGCGGTTATAATAATATGATCACGTGTGATGATTGTTCAGCGGTTATAATAATATGATCACGTGTGATGATTGTTCAGCGGTTATAATAATATGATCATATGTGATGATTGTTCAGCGGTTATAATAATATGATCATGTCTGATGATTGTTCAGCGGTTATAATAATATGATCATGTCTGATGATTGTTCAGCGGTTATAATAATATGATCATGTGTGATGATTGTTCAGCGGTTATAATAATATGATCACGTGTGATGATTGTTCAGCGGTTATAATAATATGATCACGTGTGATGATTGTTCAGGGGTTATAATAATATGATCACGTGTGATGATTGTTCAGCGGTTATAATAATATGATCACGTGTGATGATTGTTCAGCGGTTATAATAATATGATCATGTGTGATGATTGTTCAGTGGTTATAATAATATGATCATGTGTGATGATTGTTCAGTGGTTATAATAATATGATCATGTGTGATGATTGTTCAGTGGTTATAATAATATGATCACGTGTGATGATTGTTCAGCGGTTATAATAATATGATCACGTGTGATGATTGTTCAGTGGTTATAATAATATGATCATGTGTGATGATTGTTCAGTGGTTATAATAATATGATCATGTGTGATGATTGTTCAGTGGTTATAATAATATGATCACGTGTGATGATTGTTCAGCGGTTATAATAATATGATCATGTGTGATGATTGTTCAGTGGTTATAATAATATGATCATGTGTGATGATTGTTCAGTGGTTATAATAATATGATCATGTGTGATGATTGTTCAGTGGTTATAATAATATGATCATGTGTGATGATTGTTCAGCGGTTATAATAATATGATCATGTGTGATGATTGTTCAGTGGTTATAATAATATGATCATGTGTGATGATTGTTCAGTGGTTATAATAATATGATCATGTGTGATGATTGTTCAGTGGTTATAATAATATGATCATGTGTGATGATTGTTCAGCGGTTATAATAATATGATCATGTGTGATGATTGTTCAGTGGTTATAATAATATGATCATGTGTGATGATTGTTCAGTGGTTATAATAATATGATCATGTGTGATGATTGTTCAGTGGTTATAATAATATGATCATGTGTGATGATTGTTCAGTGGTTATAATAATATGATCATGTGTGATGATTGTTCAGTGGTTATAATAATATGATCATGTGTGATGATTGTTCAGTGGTTATAATAATATGATCACGTGTGATGATTGTTCAGCGGTTATAATAATATGATCATGTGTGATGATTGTTCAGTGGTTATAATAATATGATCATGTGTGATGATTGTTCAGTGGTTATAATAATATGATCATGTGTGATGATTGTTCAGTGGTTATAATAATATGATCACGTGTGATGATTGTTCAGCGGTTATAATAATATGATCACGTGTGATGTTTGTTCAGCGGTTATAATAATATGATCATGTCTGATGATTGTTCAGTGGTTATAATAATATGATCACGTGTGATGATTGTTCAGCGGTTATAATAATATGATCACGTGTGATGATTGTTCAGCGGTTATAATAATATGATCATGTCTGATGATTGTTCAGCGGTTATAATAATATGATCATGTGTGATGATTGTTCAGCGGTTATAATAATATGATCATGTGTGATGATTGTTCAGCGGTTATAATAATATGATCATGTGTGATGATTGTTCAGCGGTTATAATAATATGATCACGTGTGATGTTTGTTCAGCGGTTATAATAATATGATCATGTGTGATGATTGTTCAGTGGTTATAATAATATGATCATGTCTGATGATTGTTCAGTGGTTATAATAATATGATCATGTGTGATGATTGTTCAGCGGTTATAATAATATGATCACGTGTGATGTTTGTTCAGCGGTTATAATAATATGATCATGTGTGATGATTGTTCAGCGGTTATAATAATATGATCATGTGTGATGATTGTTCAGCGGTTATAATAATATGATCATGTGTGATGATTGTTCAGCGGTTATAATAATATGATCATGTGTGATGATTGTTCAGCGGTTATAATAATATGATCATGTGTGATGATTGTTCAGCGGTTATAATAATATGATCATGTGTGATGATTGTTCAGCGGTTATAATAATATGATCATGTGTGATGATTGTTCAGCGGTTATAATAATATGATCACGTGTGATGATTGTTCAGCGGTTATAATAATATGATCATGTGTGATGATTGTTCAGCGGTTATAATAATATGATCATGTGTGATGATTGTTCAGCGGTTATAATAATATGATCATGTGTGATGATTGTTCAGCGGTTATAATAATATGATCACGTGTGATGATTGTTCAGCGGTTATAATAATATGATCACGTGTGATGTTTGTTCAGCGGTTATAATAATATGATCACGTGTGATGTTTGTTCAGCGGTTATAATAATATGATCACGTGTGATGATTGTTCAGCGGTTATACTAATATGATCACGTGTGATGTTTGTTCAGCGGTTA
Organism: Moxostoma hubbsi; assembly: GCA_032164185.1. NCBI lineage: Eukaryota > Metazoa > Chordata > Actinopteri > Cypriniformes > Catostomidae > Moxostoma > Moxostoma hubbsi. The sequence goes on from JAVLUX010000048.1 coordinate 23,521,687, forward strand.
TAATAATATGATCATGTCTGATGATTGTTCAGCGGCTATAATAATATGATCGTGTGTGATGATTGTTCAGCGGTTATAATAATATGATCACGTGTGATGTTTGTTCAGCGGTTATAATAATATGATCACGTGTGATGATTGTTCAGCGGTTATACTAATATGATCACGTGTGATGTTTGTTCAGCGGTTATAATAATATGATCATGTCTGATGATTGTTCAGCGGTTATAATAATATGATCGTGTGTGATGATTGTTCAGTGGTTATAATAATATGATCGTGTGTGATGTTTGTTCAGCGGTTATAATAATATGATCGTGTGTGATGATTGTTCAGCGGTTATAATAATATGATCGTGTGTGATGATTGTTCAGCGGTTATAATAATATGATCACGTGTGATGTTTGTTCAGCGGTTATAATAATATGATCACGTGTGATGATTGTTCAGCGGTTATAATAATATGATCACGTGTGATGTTTGTTCAGCGGTTATAATAATATGATCACGTGTGATGTTTGTTCAGCGGTTATAATAATATGATCACGTGTGATGATTGTTCAGCGGTTATACTAATATGATCACGTGTGATGTTTGTTCAGCGGTTATAATAATATGATCATGTCTGATGATTGTTCAGCGGCTATAATAATATGATCGTGTGTGATGATTGTTCAGCGGTTATAATAATATGATCGTGTGTGATGATTGTTCAGTGGTTATAATAATATGATCGTGTGTGATGTTTGTTCAGCGGTTATAATAATATGATCGTGTGTGATGATTGTTCAGCGGTTATAATAATATGATCGTGTGTGATGATTGTTCAGCGGTTATAATAATATGATCGTGTGTGATGATTGTTCAGTGGTTATAATAATATGATCGTGTGTGATGATTGTTCAGCGGTTATAATAATATGATCGTGTGTGATGATTGTTCAGTGGTTATAATAATATGATCGTGTGTGATGATTGTTCAGTGGTTATAATAATATGATCGTGTGTGATGATTGTTCAGCGGTTATAATAATATGATCGTGTGTGATGATTGTTCAGTGGTTATAATAATATGATCGTGTGTGATGATTGTTCAGTGGTTATAATAATATGATCGTGTGTGATGTTTGTTCAGCGGTTATAATAATATGATCGTGTGTGATGATTGTTCAGCGGTTATAATAATATGATCATGTGTGATGATTGTTCAGCGGTTATAATAATATGATCATGTGTGATGTTTGTTCAGCGGTTATAATAATATGATCATGTGTGATGTTTGTTCAGCGGTTATAATAATATGATCATGTGTGATGTTTGTTCAGCGGTTATAATAATATGATCACGTGTGATGTTTGTTCAGCGGTTATAATAATATGATCATGTGTGATGATTGTTCAGCGGTTATAATAATATGATCACGTGTGATGATTGTTCAGCGGTTATAATAATATGATCACGTGTGATGTTTGTTCAGCGGTTATAATAATATGATCACGTGTGATGATTGTTCAGCGGTTATAATAATATGATCACGTGTGATGTTTGTTCAGCGGTTATAATAATATGATCACGTGTGATGTTTGTTCAGCGGTTATAATAATATGATCACGTGTGATGATTGTTCAGCGGTTATAATAATATGATCGCGTGTGATGTTTGTTCAGTGGTTATAATAATATGATCACGTGTGATGATTGTTCAGCGGTTATAATAATATGATCATGTGTGATGTTTGTTCAGCGGTTATAATAATATGATCGCGTGTGATGATTGTTCAGCGGTTATAATAATATGATCACGTGTGATGATTGTTCAGCGGTTATAATAATATGATCATGTGTGATGATTGTTCAGCGGTTATAATAATATGATCATGTGTGATGATTGTTCAGCGGTTATAATAATATGATCATGTGTGATGTTTGTTCAGCGGTTATAATAATATGATCATGTGTGATGTTTGTTCAGCGGTTATAATAATATGATCATGTGTGATGTTTGTTCAGCGGTTATAATAATATGATCACGTGTGATGTTTGTTCAGCGGTTATAATAATATGATCACGTGTGATGATTGTTCAGCGGTTATAATAATATGATCACGTGTGATGTTTGTTCAGCGGTTATAATAATATGATCACGTGTGATGATTGTTCAGCGGTTATAATAATATGATCACGTGTGATGTTTGTTCAGCGGTTATAATAATATGATCACGTGTGATGTTTGTTCAGCGGTTATAATAATATGATCACGTGTGATGATTGTTCAGCGGTTATAATAATATGATCACGTGTGATGATTGTTCAGTGGTTATAATAATATGATCACGTGTGATGATTGTTCAGCGGTTATAATAATATGATCACGTGTGATGATTGTTCAGTGGTTATAATAATATGATCGTGTGTGATGTTTGTTCAGCGGTTATAATAATATGATCATGTGTGATGATTGTTCAGCGGTTATAATAATATGATCACGTGTGATGATTGTTCAGCGGTTATAATAATATGATCACGTGTGATGATTGTTCAGTGGTTATAATAATATGATCATGTGTGATGTTTGTTCAGTGGTTATAATAATATGATCATGTGTGATGATTGTTCAGCGGTTATAATAATATGATCGTGTGTGATGTTTGTTCAGTGGTTATAATAATATGATCATGTGTGATGATTGTTCAGCGGTTATAATAATATGATCACGTGTGATGATTGTTCAGCGGTTATAATAATATGATCATGTGTGATGTTTGTTCAGTGGTTATAATAATATGATCATGTGTGATGATTGTTCAGCGGTTATAATAATATGATCACGTGTGATGATTGTTCAGCGGTTATAATAATATGATCATGTGTGATGTTTGTTCAGCGGTTATAATAATATGATCATGTGTGATGTTTGTTCAGCGGTTATAATAATATGATCACGTGTGATGATTGTTCAGCGGTTATAATAATATGATCACGTGTGATGATTGTTCAGCGGTTATAATAATATGATCACGTGTGATGTTTGTTCAGCGGTTATAATAATATGATCACGTGTGATGATTGTTCAGCGGTTATAATAATATGATCACGTGTGATGTTTGTTCAGCGGTTATAATAATATGATCACGTGTGATGTTTGTTCAGCGGTTATAATAATATGATCACGTGTGATGATTGTTCAGCGGTTATAATAATATGATCGCATGTGATGTTTGTTCAGTGGTTATAATAATATGATCACGTGTGATGATTGTTCAGCGGTTATAATAATATGATCATGTGTGATGTTTGTTCAGCGGTTATAATAATATGATCGCGTGTGATGATTGTTCAGCGGTTATAATAATATGATCACGTGTGATGATTGTTCAGCGGTTATAATAATATGATCATGTGTGATGTTTGTTCAGCGGTTATAATAATATGATCACGTGTGATGATTGTTCAGCGGTTATAATAATATGATCGTGTGTGATGATTGTTCAGCGGTTATAATAATATGATCGTGTGTGATGTTTGTTCAGCGGTTATAATAATATGATCATGTGTGATGATTGTTCAGCGGTTATAATAATATGATCACGTGTGATGATTGTTCAGCGGTTATAATAATATGATCACGTGTGATGATTGTTCAGCGGTTATAATAATATGATCATGTGTGATGATTGTTCAGCGGTTATAATAATATGATCACGTGTGATGATTGTTCAGCGGTTATAATAATATGATCACGTGTGATGATTGTTCAGCGGTTATAATAATATGATCATGTGTGATGTTTGTTCAGCGGTTATAATAATATGATCATGTGTGATGATTGTTCAGCGGTTATAATAATATGATCACGTGTGATGATTGTTCAGCGGTTATAATAATATGATCATGTGTGATGTTTGTTCAGCGGTTATAATAATATGATCATGTGTGATGATTGTTCAGCGGTTATAATAATATGATCACGTGTGATGATTGTTCAGCGGTTATAATAATATGATCACGTGTGATGATTGTTCAGTGGTTATAATAATATGATCACGTGTGATGATTGTTCAGCGGTTATAATAATATGATCACGTGTGATGATTGTTCAGTGGTTATAATAATATGATCGTGTGTGATGTTTGTTCAGCGGTTATAATAATATGATCATGTGTGATGATTGTTCAGCGGTTATAATAATATGATCACGTGTGATGATTGTTCAGCGGTTATAATAATATGATCACGTGTGATGATTGTTCAGTGGTTATAATAATATGATCATGTGTGATGTTTGTTCAGTGGTTATAATAATATGATCATGTGTGATGATTGTTCAGCGGTTATAATAATATGATCGTGTGTGATGTTTGTTCAGTGGTTATAATAATATGATCATGTGTGATGATTGTTCAGCGGTTATAATAATATGATCACGTGTGATGATTGTTCAGCGGTTATAATAATATGATCATGTGTGATGTTTGTTCAGTGGTTATAATAATATGATCATGTGTGATGTTTGTTCAGTGGTTATAATAATATGATCATGTGTGATGATTGTTCAGCGGTTATAATAATATGATCATGTGTGATGTTTGTTCAGTGGTTATAATAATATGATCATGTGTGATGTTTGTTCAGTGGTTATAATAATATGATCATGTGTGATGTTTGTTCAGTGGTTATAATAATATGATCACGTGTGATGATTGTTCAGCGGTTATAATAATATGATCATGTGTGATGATTGTTCAGCGGTTATAATAATATGATCGTGTGTGATGTTTGTTCAGCGGTTATAATAATATGATCATGTGTGATGATTGTTCAGCGGTTATAATAATATGATCGTGTGTGATGTTTGTTCAGTGGTTATAATAATATGATCATGTGTGATGATTGTTCAGTGGTTATAATAATATGATCGTATGTGATGTTTGTTCAGTGGTTATAATAATATGATCATGTGTGATGATTGTTCAGCGGTTATAATAATATGATCGTGTGTGATGTTTGTTCAGTGGTTATAATAATATGATCATGTGTGATGATTGTTCAGCGGTTATAATAATATGATCACGTGTGATGATTGTTCAGCGGTTATAATAATATGATCATGTGTGATGTTTGTTCAGTGGTTATAATAATATGATCATGTGTGATGTTTGTTCAGTGGTTATAATAATATGATCATGTGTGATGATTGTTCAGCGGTTATAATAATATGATCATGTGTGATGTTTGTTCAGTGGTTATAATAATATGATCATGTGTGATGATTGTTCAGCGGTTATAATAATATGATCACGTGTGATGATTGTTCAGTGGTTATAATAATATGATCACGTGTGATGTTTGTTCAGTGGTTATAATAATATGATCGTGTGTGATGTTTGTTCAGTGGTTATAATAATATGATCGTGTGTGATGATTGTTCAGTGGTTATAATAATATGATCGTGTGTGATGATTGTTCAGTGGTTATAATAATATGATCACGTGTGATGTTTGTTCAGTGGTTATAATAATATGATCGTGTGTGATGTTTGTTCAGTGGTTATAATAATATGATCGTGTGTGATGATTGTTCAGCGGTTATAATAATATGATCACGTGTGATGATTGTTCAGCGGTTATAATAATATGATCACGTGTGATGATTGTTCAGCGGTTATAATAATATGATCACGTGTGATGATTGTTCAGCGGTTATAATAATATGATCATGTCTGATGATTGTTCAGCGGTTATAATAATATGATCATGTCTGATGATTGTTCAGCGGTTATAATAATATGATCACGTGTGATGATTGTTCAGCGGTTATAATAATATGATCACGTGTGATGATTGTTCAGCGGTTATAATAATATGATCACGTGTGATGATTGTTCAGCGGTTATAATAATATGATCATGTGTGATGATTGTTCAGTGGTTATAATAATATGATCATGTCTGATGATTGTTCAGCGGTTATAATAATATGATCACGTGTGATGATTGTTCAGCGGTTATAATAATATGATCATGTGTGATGATTGTTCAGCGGTTATAATAATATGATCACGTGTGATGATTGTTCAGCGGTTATAATAATATGATCATGTCTGATGATTGTTCAGCGGTTATAATAATATGATCATGTGTGATGATTGTTCAGCGGTTATAATAATATGATCATGTGTGATGATTGTTCAGCGGTTATAATAATATGATCATGTCTGATGATTGTTCAGCGGTTATAATAATATGATCATGTGTGATGATTGTTCAGCGGTTATAATAATATGATCACGTGTGATGATTGTTCAGCGGTTATAATAATATGATCACGTGTGATGATTGTTCAGTGGTTATAATAATATGATCACGTGTGATGATTGTTCAGCGGTTATAATAATATGATCACGTGTGATGATTGTTCAGCGGTTATAATAATATGATCACGTGTGATGATTGTTCAGTGGTTATAATAATATGATCACGTGTGATGTTTGTTCAGTGGTTATAATAATATGATCACGTGTGATGATTGTTCAGCGGTTATAATAATATGATCACGTGTGATGATTGTTCAGCGGTTATAATAATATGATCACGTGTGATGATTGTTCAGCGGTTATAATAATATGATCATGTCTGATGATTGTTCAGCGGTTATAATAATATGATCATGTCTGATGATTGTTCAGCGGTTATAATAATATGATCACGTGTGATGATTGTTCAGCGGTTATAATAATATGATCACGTGTGATGATTGTTCAGCGGTTATAATAATATGATCATGTCTGATGATTGTTCAGCGGTTATAATAATATGATCACGTGTGATGATTGTTCAGCGGTTATAATAATATGATCACGTGTGATGATTGTTCAGCGGTTATAATAATATGATCACGTGTGATGATTGTTCAGCGGTTATAATAATATGATCACGTGTGATGATTGTTCGGCGGTTATAATAATATGATCACGTGTGATGATTGTTCAGCGGTTATAATAATATGATCACGTGTGATGATTGTTCAGCGGTTATAATAATATGATCACGTGTGATGATTGTTCAGCGGTTATAATAATATGATCACGTGTGATGATTGTTCAGCGGTTATAATAATATGATCACGTGTGATGATTGTTCAGCGGTTATAATAATATGATCACGTGTGATGATTGTTCGGCGGTTATAATAATATGATCACGTGTGATGATTGTTCAGCGGTTATAATAATATGATCACGTGTGATGATTGTTCAGCGGTTATAATAATATGATCATATGTGATGATTGTTCAGCGGTTATAATAATATGATCATGTCTGATGATTGTTCAGCGGTTATAATAATATGATCATGTCTGATGATTGTTCAGCGGTTATAATAATATGATCATGTGTGATGATTGTTCAGCGGTTATAATAATATGATCACGTGTGATGATTGTTCAGCGGTTATAATAATATGATCACGTGTGATGATTGTTCAGGGGTTATAATAATATGATCACGTGTGATGATTGTTCAGCGGTTATAATAATATGATCACGTGTGATGATTGTTCAGCGGTTATAATAATATGATCATGTGTGATGATTGTTCAGTGGTTATAATAATATGATCATGTGTGATGATTGTTCAGTGGTTATAATAATATGATCATGTGTGATGATTGTTCAGTGGTTATAATAATATGATCACGTGTGATGATTGTTCAGCGGTTATAATAATATGATCACGTGTGATGATTGTTCAGCGGTTATAATAATATGATCATGTGTGATGATTGTTCAGTGGTTATAATAATATGATCATGTGTGATGATTGTTCAGTGGTTATAATAATATGATCATGTGTGATGATTGTTCAGTGGTTATAATAATATGATCACGTGTGATGATTGTTCAGCGGTTATAATAATATGATCACGTGTGATGTTTGTTCAGCGGTTATAATAATATGATCATGTCTGATGATTGTTCAGTGGTTATAATAATATGATCACGTGTGATGATTGTTCAGCGGTTATAATAATATGATCATGTCTGATGATTGTTCAGCGGTTATAATAATATGATCATGTGTGATGATTGTTCAGCGGTTATAATAATATGATCATGTGTGATGATTGTTCAGCGGTTATAATAATATGATCATGTGTGATGATTGTTCAGCGGTTATAATAATATGATCACGTGTGATGTTTGTTCAGCGGTTATAATAATATGATCATGTGTGATGATTGTTCAGTGGTTATAATAATATGATCATGTCTGATGATTGTTCAGTGGTTATAATAATATGATCATGTGTGATGATTGTTCAGCGGTTATAATAATATGATCACGTGTGATGTTTGTTCAGCGGTTATAATAATATGATCATGTGTGATGATTGTTCAGCGGTTATAATAATATGATCATGTGTGATGATTGTTCAGCGGTTATAATAATATGATCACGTGTGATGATTGTTCAGCGGTTATAATAATATGATCATGTGTGATGATTGTTCAGTGGTTATAATAATATGATCATGTGTGATGATTGTTCAGTGGTTATAATAATATGATCATGTGTGATGATTGTTCAGTGGTTATAATAATATGATCACGTGTGATGATTGTTCAGTGGTTATAATAATATGATCGTGTGTGATGATTGTTCAGCGGTTATAATAATATGATCACGTGTGATGATTGTTCAGCGGTTATAATAATATGATCATGTGTGATGATTGTTCAGTGGTTATAATAATATGATCATGTGTGATGATTGTTCAGTGGTTATAATAATATGATCACGTGTGATGATTGTTCAGCGGTTATAATAATATGATCACGTGTGATGTTTGTTCAGCGGTTATAATAATATGATCATGTCTGATGATTGTTCAGTGGTTATAATAATATGATCACGTGTGATGATTGTTCAGCGGTTATAATAATATGATCACGTGTGATGATTGTTCAGCGGTTATAATAATATGATCATGTCTGATGATTGTTCAGCGGTTATAATAATATGATCATGTCTGATGATTGTTCAGCGGTTATAATAATATGATCATGTGTGATGATTGTTCAGCGGTTATAATAATATGATCATGTGTGATGATTGTTCAGCGGTTATAATAATATGATCATGTGTGATGATTGTTCAGCGGTTATAATAATATGATCATGTGTGATGATTGTTCAGCGGTTATAATAATATGATCACGTGTGATGATTGTTCAGCGGTTATAATAATATGATCATGTGTGATGATTGTTCAGCGGTTATAATAATATGATCATGTGTGATGATTGTTCAGCGGTTATAATAATATGATCACGTGTGATGATTGTTCAGCGGTTATAATAATATGATCATGTGTGATGATTGTTCAGCGGTTATAATAATATGATCATGTGTGATGATTGTTCAGCGGTTATAATAATATGATCATGTGTGATGATAGTTCAGCGGTTATAATAATATGATCATGTGTGATGATTGTTCAGCGGTTATAATAATATGATCACGTGTGATGATTGTTCAGCGGTTATAATAATATGATCATGTGTGATGATTGTTCAGCGGTTATAATAATATGATCATGTGTGATGATTGTTCAGCGGTTATAATAATATGATCATGTGTGATGATTGTTCAGCGGTTATAATAATATGATCACGTGTGATGATTGTTCAGCGGTTATAATAATATGATCACGTGTGATGTTTGTTCAGCGGTTATAATAATATGATCACGTGTGATGTTTGTTCAGCGGTTATAATAATATGATCACGTGTGATGATTGTTCAGCGGTTATAATAATATGATCACGTGTGATGTTTGTTCAGCGGTTATAATAATATGATCATGTCTGATGATTGTTCAGCGGCTATAATAATATGATCGTGTGTGATGATTGTTCAGCGGTTATAATAATATGATCGTGTGTGATGTTTGTTCAGCGGTTATAATAATATGATCGTGTGTGATGATTGTTCAGCGGTTATAATAATATGATCATGTGTGATGATTGTTCAGCGGTTATAATAATATGATCATGTGTGATGTTTGTTCAGCGGTTATAATAATATGATCATGTGTGATGTTTGTTCAGCGGTTATAATAATATGATCATGTGTGATGTTTGTTCAGCGGTTATAATAATATGATCACGTGTGATGTTTGTTCAGCGGTTATAATAATATGATCACGTGTGATGATTGTTCAGCGGTTATAATAATATGATCACGTGTGATGTTTGTTCAGCGGTTATAATAATATGATCACGTGTGATGATTGTTCAGCGGTTATAATAATATGATCACGTGTGATGTTTGTTCAGCGGTTATAATAATATGATCACGTGTGATGTTTGTTCAGCGGTTATAATAATATGATCACGTGTGATGATTGTTCAGCGGTTATAATAATATGATCGCGTGTGATGTTTGTTCAGTGGTTATAATAATATGATCACGTGTGATGATTGTTCAGCGGTTATAATAATATGATCATGTGTGATGTTTGTTCAGCGGTTATAATAATATGATCGCGTGTGATGATTGTTCAGCGGTTATAATAATATGATCACGTGTGATGATTGTTCAGCGGTTATAATAATATGATCATGTGTGATGATTGTTCAGCGGTTATAATAATATGATCATGTGTGATGATTGTTCAGCGGTTATAATAATATGATCATGTGTGATGATTGTTCAGCGGTTATAATAATATGATCATGTGTGATGTTTGTTCAGCGGTTATAATAATATGATCATGTGTGATGTTTGTTCAGCGGTTATAATAATATGATCATGTGTGATGTTTGTTCAGCGGTTATAATAATATGATCACGTGTGATGTTTGTTCAGCGGTTATAATAATATGATCACGTGTGATGATTGTTCAGCGGTTATAATAATATGATCACGTGTGATGTTTGTTCAGCGGTTATAATAATATGATCACGTGTGATGATTGTTCAGCGGTTATAATAATATGATCACGTGTGATGTTTGTTCAGCGGTTATAATAATATGATCACGTGTGATGTTTGTTCAGCGGTTATAATAATATGATCACGTGTGATGATTGTTCAGCGGTTATAATAATATGATCGCATGTGATGTTTGTTCAGTGGTTATAATAATATGATCACGTGTGATGATTGTTCAGCGGTTATAATAATATGATCATGTGTGATGTTTGTTCAGCGGTTATAATAATATGATCGCGTGTGATGATTGTTCAGCGGTTATAATAATATGATCACGTGTGATGATTGTTCAGCGGTTATAATAATATGATCATGTGTGATGTTTGTTCAGCGGTTATAATAATATGATCACGTGTGATGATTGTTCAGCGGTTATAATAATATGATCGTGTGTGATGATTGTTCAGCGGTTATAATAATATGATCGTGTGTGATGTTTGTTCAGCGGTTATAATAATATGATCATGTGTGATGATTGTTCAGCGGTTATAATAATATGATCACGTGTGATGATTGTTCAGCGGTTATAATAATATGATCACGTGTGATGATTGTTCAGCGGTTATAATAATATGATCACGTGTGATGTTTGTTCAGCGGTTATAATAATATGATCACGTGTGATGATTGTTCAGCGGTTATAATAATATGATCACGTGTGATGTTTGTTCAGCGGTTATAATAATATGATCACGTGTGATGATTGTTCAGCGGTTATAATAATATGATCACGTGTGATGTTTGTTCAGCGGTTATAATAATATGATCACGTGTGATGTTTGTTCAGCGGTTATAATAATATGATCACGTGTGATGATTGTTCAGCGGTTATAATAATATGATCGCATGTGATGTTTGTTCAGTGGTTATAATAATATGATCACGTGTGATGATTGTTCAGCGGTTATAATAATATGATCATGTGTGATGTTTGTTCAGCGGTTATAATAATATGATCGCGTGTGATGATTGTTCAGCGGTTATAATAATATGATCACGTGTGATGATTGTTCAGCGGTTATAATAATATGATCATGTGTGATGTTTGTTCAGCGGTTATAATAATATGATCACGTGTGATGATTGTTCAGCGGTTATAATAATATGATCGTGTGTGATGATTGTTCAGCGGTTATAATAATATGATCGTGTGTGATGTTTGTTCAGCGGTTATAATAATATGATCATGTGTGATGATTGTTCAGCGGTTATAATAATATGATCACGTGTGATGATTGTTCAGCGGTTATAATAATATGATCACGTGTGATGATTGTTCAGCGGTTATAATAATATGATCATGTGTGATGATTGTTCAGCGGTTATAATAATATGATCACGTGTGATGATTGTTCAGCGGTTATAATAATATGATCACGTGTGATGATTGTTCAGCGGTTATAATAATATGATCATGTGTGATGTTTGTTCAGCGGTTATAATAATATGATCATGTGTGATGATTGTTCAGCGGTTATAATAATATGATCACGTGTGATGATTGTTCAGCGGTTATAATAATATGATCACGTGTGATGATTGTTCAGTGGTTATAATAATATGATCACGTGTGATGATTGTTCAGCGGTTATAATAATATGATCACGTGTGATGATTGTTCAGTGGTTATAATAATATGATCGTGTGTGATGTTTGTTCAGCGGTTATAATAATATGATCATGTGTGATGATTGTTCAGCGGTTATAATAATATGATCACGTGTGATGATTGTTCAGCGGTTATAATAATATGATCACGTGTGATGATTGTTCAGTGGTTATAATAATATGATCATGTGTGATGATTGTTCAGTGGTTATAATAATATGATCATGTGTGATGATTGTTCAGTGGTTATAATAATATGATCATGTGATGATTGTTCAGTGGTTATAATAATATGATCACGTGTGATGATTGTTCAGCGGTTATAATAATATGATCATGTGTGATGATTGTTCAGCGGTTATAATAATATGATCATGTGTGATGATTGTTCAGCGGTTATAATAATATGATCATGTGTGATGATTGTTCAGCGGTTATAATAATATGATCATGTGTGATGATTGTTCAGCGGTTATAATAATATGATCATGTGTGATGATTGTTCAGCGGTTATAATAATATGATCATGTGTGATGATTGTTCAGCGGTTATAATAATATGATCATGTGTGATGATTGTTCAGCGGTTATAATAATATGATCATGTGTGATGATTGTTCAGCGGTTATAATAATATGATCATGTGTGATGATTGTTCAGCGGTTATAATAATATGATCATGTGTGATGATTGTTCAGCGGTTATAATAATATGATCACGTGTGATGATTGTTCAGCGGTTATAATAATATGATCATGTGTGATGATTGTTCAGCGGTTATAATAATATGATCATGTGTGATGATTGTTCAGCGGTTATAATAATATGATCATGTGTGATGATTGTTCAGCGGTTATAATAATATGATCACGTGTGATGATTGTTCAGCGGTTATAATAATATGATCACGTGTGATGATTGTTCAGCGGTTATAATAATATGATCATGTGTGATGATTGTTCAGCGGTTATAATAATATGATCACGTGTGATGATTGTTCAGCGGTTATAATAATATGATCATGTGTGATGTTTGTTCAGCGGTTATAATAATATGATCATGTGTGATGTTTGTTCAGCGGTTATAATAATATGATCACGTGTGATGTTTGTTCAGCGGTTATAATAATATGATCACGTGTGATGATTGTTCAGCGGTTATAATAATATGATCACGTGTGATGTTTGTTCAGCGGTTATAATAATATGATCACGTGTGATGATTGTTCAGCGGTTATAATAATATGATCACGTGTGATGTTTGTTCAGCGGTTATAATAATATGATCACGTGTGATGTTTGTTCAGCGGTTATAATAATATGATCACGTGTGATGATTGTTCAGCGGTTATAATAATATGATCGCGTGTGATGTTTGTTCAGTGGTTATAATAATATGATCACGTGTGATGATTGTTCAGCGGTTATAATAATATGATCATGTGTGATGATTGTTCAGCGGTTATAATAATATGATCACGTGTGATGATTGTTCAGCGGTTATAATAATATGATCATGTGTGATGTTTGTTCAGCGGTTATAATAATATGATCATGTGTGATGTTTGTTCAGCGGTTATAATAATATGATCACGTGTGATGTTTGTTCAGCGGTTATAATAATATGATCACGTGTGATGATTGTTCAGCGGTTATAATAATATGATCATGTGTGATGTTTGTTCAGCGTTTATAATAATATGATCACGTGTGATGATTGTTCAGCGGTTATAATAATATGATCACGTGTGATGTTTGTTCAGCGGTTATAATAATATGATCACGTGTGATGATTGTTCAGCGGTTATAATAATATGATCACGTGTGTGATGATTGTTCAGCGGTTATAATAATATGATCATGTGTGATGATTGTTCAGCGGTTATAATAATATGATCATGTGTGATGATTGTTCAGCGGTTATAATAATATGATCATGTGTGATGATTGTTCAGCGGTTATAATAATATGATCATGTGTGATGATTGTTCAGCGGTTATAATAATATGATCATGTGTGATGATTGTTCAGCGGTTATAATAATATGATCATGTGTGATGATTGTTCAGCGGTTATAATAATATGATCATGTGTGATGATTGTTCAGCGGTTATAATAATATGATCATGTGTGATGATTGTTCAGCGGTTATAATAATATGATCATGTGTGATGATTGTTCAGCGGTTATAATAATATGATCATGTGTGATGATTGTTCAGCGGTTATAATAATATGATCATGTGTGATGATTGTTCAGCGGTTATAATAATATGATCACGTGTGATGATTGTTCAGCGGTTATAATAATATGATCATGTGTGATGATTGTTCAGCGGTTATAATAATATGATCATGTGTGATGATTGTTCAGCGGTTATAATAATATGATCATGTGTGATGATTGTTCAGCGGTTATAATAATATGATCACGTGTGATGATTGTTCAGCGGTTATAATAATATGATCACGTGTGATGTTTGTTCAGCGGTTATAATAATATGATCACGTGTGATGTTTGTTCAGCGGTTATAATAATATGATCACGTGTGATGATTGTTCAGCGGTTATAATAATATGATCACGTGTGATGTTTGTTCAGCGGTTATGATAATATGATCATGTCTGATGATTGTTCAGCGGTTATAATAATATGATCGTGTGTGATGATTGTTCAGCGGTTATAATAATATGATCGTGTGTGATGTTTGTTCAGCGGTTATAATAATATGATCGTGTGTGATGATTGTTCAGCGGTTATAATAATATGATCATGTGTGATGATTGTTCAGCGGTTATAATAATATGATCATGTGTGATGTTTGTTCAGCGGTTATAATAATATGATCATGTGTGATGTTTGTTCAGCGGTTATAATAATATGATCATGTGTGATGTTTGTTCAGCGGTTATAATAATATGATCACGTGTGATGTTTGTTCAGCGGTTATAATAATATGATCACGTGTGATGTTTGTTCAGCGGTTATAATAATATGATCATGTGTGATGTTTGTTCAGCGGTTATAATAATATGATCATGTGTGATGTTTGTTCAGCGGTTATAATAATATGATCACGTGTGATGATTGTTCAGCGGTTATAATAATATGATCACGTGTGATGTTTGTTCAGCGGTTATAATAATATGATCACGTGTGATGATTGTTCAGCGGTTATAATAATATGATCACGTGTGATGTTTGTTCAGCGGTTATAATAATATGATCACGTGTGATGTTTGTTCAGCGGTTATAATAATATGATCACGTGTGATGATTGTTCAGCGGTTATAATAATATGATCGCGTGTGATGTTTGTTCAGTGGTTATAATAATATGATCACGTGTGATGATTGTTCAGCGGTTATAATAATATGATCATGTGTGATGTTTGTTCAGCGGTTATAATAATATGATCGCGTGTGATGATTGTTCAGCGGTTATAATAATATGATCACGTGTGATGATTGTTCAGCGGTTATAATAATATGATCATGTGTGATGATTGTTCAGCGGTTATAATAATATGATCACGTGTGATGATTGTTCAGCGGTTATAATAATATGATCATGTGTGATGTTTGTTCAGCGGTTATAATAATATGATCATGTGTGATGTTTGTTCAGCGGTTATAATAATATGATCACGTGTGATGTTTGTTCAGCGGTTATAATAATATGATCACGTGTGATGATTGTTCAGCGGTTATAATAATATGATCACGTGTGATGTTTGTTCAGCGGTTATAATAATATGATCACGTGTGATGATTGTTCAGCGGTTATAATAATATGATCACGTGTGATGTTTGTTCAGCGGTTATAATAATATGATCACGTGTGATGTTTGTTCAGCGGTTATAATAATATGATCACGTGTGATGATTGTTCAGCGGTTATAATAATATGATCGCGTGTGATGTTTGTTCAGTGGTTATAATAATATGATCACGTGTGATGATTGTTCAGCGGTTATAATAATATGATCATGTGTGATGATTGTTCAGCGGTTATAATAATATGATCACGTGTGATGATTGTTCAGCGGTTATAATAATATGATCATGTGTGATGTTTGTTCAGCGGTTATAATAATATGATCATGTGTGATGTTTGTTCAGCGGTTATAATAATATGATCACGTGTGATGTTTGTTCAGCGGTTATAATAATATGATCACGTGTGATGATTGTTCAGCGGTTATAATAATATGATCACGTGTGATGTTTGTTCAGCGTTTATAATAATATGATCACGTGTGATGATTGTTCAGCGGTTATAATAATATGATCACGTGTGATGTTTGTTCAGCGGTTATAATAATATGATCACGTGTGATGATTGTTCAGCGGTTATAATAATATGATCACGTGTGATGTTTGTTCAGCGGTTATAATAATATGATCACGTGTGATGTTTGTTCAGCGGTTATAATAATATGATCACGTGTGATGATTGTTCAGCGGTTATAATAATATGATCGCGTGTGATGTTTGTTCAGTGGTTATAATAATATGATCACGTGTGATGATTGTTCAGCGGTTATAATAATATGATCATGTGTGATGATTGTTCAGCGGTTATAATAATATGATCACGTGTGATGATTGTTCAGCGGTTATAATAATATGATCATGTGTGATGTTTGTTCAGCGGTTATAATAATATGATCATGTGTGATGTTTGTTCAGCGGATATAATAATATGATCACGTGTGATGTTTGTTCAGCGGTTATAATAATATGATCACGTGTGATGATTGTTCAGCGGTTATAATAATATGATCACGTGTGATGTTTGTTCAGCGGTTATAATAATATGATCACGTGTGATGATTGTTCAGCGGTTATAATAATATGATCACGTGTGATGATTGTTCAGTGGTTATAATAATATGATCGTGTGTGATGATTGTTCAGCGGTTATAATAATATGATCATGTGTGATGTTTGTTCAGTGGTTATAATAATATGATCATGTGTGATGATTGTTCAGTGGTTATAATAATATGATCACGTGTGATGTTTGTTCAGCGGTTATAATAATATGATCACGTGTGATGTTTGTTCAGCGGTTATAATAATATGATCACGTGTGATGATTGTTCAGCGGTTATAATAATATGATCGCGTGTGATGTTTGTTCAGTGGTTATAATAATATGATCACGTGTGATGATTGTTCAGCGGTTATAATAATATGATCATGTGTGATGTTTGTTCAGCGGTTATAATAATATGATCGCGTGTGATGATTGTTCAGCGGTTATAATAATATGATCACGTGTGATGATTGTTCAGCGGTTATAATAATATGATCATGTGTGATGTTTGTTCAGCGGTTATAATAATATGATCACGTGTGATGATTGTTCAGCGGTTATAATAATATGATCGTGTGTGATGATTGTTCAGCGGTTATAATAATATGATCGTGTGTGATGTTTGTTCAGCGGTTATAATAATATGATCATGTGTGATGATTGTTCAGCGGTTATAATAATATGATCACGTGTGATGATTGTTCAGCGGTTATAATAATATGATCACGTGTGATGATTGTTCAGCGGTTATAATAATATGATCACGTGTGATGATTGTTCAGTGGTTATAATAATATGATCACGTGTGATGATTGTTCAGCGGTTATAATAATATGATCACGTGTGATGATTGTTCAGTGGTTATAATAATATGATCGTGTGTGATGTTTGTTCAGCGGTTATAATAATATGATCATGTGTGATGATTGTTCAGCGGTTATAATAATATGATCACGTGTGATGATTGTTCAGCGGTTATAATAATATGATCACGTGTGATGATTGTTCAGTGGTTATAATAATATGATCATGTGTGATGATTGTTCAGTGGTTATAATAATATGATCATGTGTGATGATTGTTCAGTGGTTATAATAATATGATCATGTGATGATTGTTCAGTGGTTATAATAATATGATCATGTGATGATTGTTCAGTGGTTATAATAATATGATCACGTGTGATGTTTGTTCAGCGGTTATAATAATATGATCACGTGTGATGATTGTTCAGTGGTTATAATAATATGATCACGTGTGATGATTGTTCAGTGGTTATAATAATATGATCACGTGTGATGATTGTTCAGTGGTTATAATAATATGATCATGTGATGATTGTTCAGTGGTTATAATAATATGATCACGTGTGATGATTGTTCAGCGGTTATAATAATATGATCACGTGTGATGATTGTTCAGTGGTTATAATAATATGATCACGTGTGATGATTGTTCAGCGGTTATAATAATATGATCACGTGTGATGATTGTTCAGTGGTTATAATAATATGATCGTGTGTGATGTTTGTTCAGCGGTTATAATAATATGATCATGTGTGATGATTGTTCAGCGGTTATAATAATATGATCACGTGTGATGATTGTTCAGCGGTTATAATAATATGATCACGTGTGATGATTGTTCAGTGGTTATAATAATATGATCATGTGTGATGATTGTTCAGTGGTTATAATAATATGATCATGTGTGATGATTGTTCAGTGGTTATAATAATATGATCATGTGATGATTGTTCAGTGGTTATAATAATATGATCATGTGATGATTGTTCAGTGGTTATAATAATATGATCACGTGTGATGATTGTTCAGTGGTTATAATAATATGATCACGTGTGATGTTTGTTCAGCGGTTATAATAATATGATCGTGTG
The DNA here is from genome assembly GCA_032164185.1 of Moxostoma hubbsi. Classification (NCBI taxonomy): domain Eukaryota; kingdom Metazoa; phylum Chordata; class Actinopteri; order Cypriniformes; family Catostomidae; genus Moxostoma; species Moxostoma hubbsi. The sequence goes on from JAVLUX010000048.1 coordinate 23,540,999, forward strand.
TGATGATTGTTCAGCGGTTATAATAATATGATCATGTGTGATGTTTGTTCAGCGGTTATAATAATATGATCACGTGTGATGATTGTTCAGCGGTTATAATAATATGATCACGTGTGATGATTGTTCAGCGGTTATAATAATATGATCATGTGTGATGATTGTTCAGCGGTTATAATAATATGATCACGTGTGATGTTTGTTCAGCGGTTATAATAATATGATCATGTGTGATGTTTGTTCAGCGGTTATAATAATATGATCATGTGTGATGTTTGTTCAGCGGTTATAATAATATGATCACGTGTGATGATTGTTCAGCGGTTATAATAATATGATCATGTGTGATGTTTGTTCAGCGGTTATAATAATATGATCATGTGTGATGTTTGTTCAGCGGTTATAATAATATGATCATGTGTGATGTTTGTTCAGCGGTTATAATAATATGATCATGTGTGATGATTGTTCAGTGGTTATAATAATATGATCATGTGTGATGATTGTTCAGTGGTTATAATAATATGATCATGTGTGATGATTGTTCAGTGGTTATAATAATATGATCATGTGATGATTGTTCAGTGGTTATAATAATATGATCATGTGATGATTGTTCAGTGGTTATAATAATATGATCACGTGTGATGATTGTTCAGTGGTTATAATAATATGATCACGTGTGATGTTTGTTCAGCGGTTATAATAATATGATCGTGTGTGATGATTGTTCAGCGGTTATAATAATATGATCATGTGTGATGTTTGTTCAGCGGTTATAATAATATGATCACGTGTGATGATTGTTCAGCGGTTATAATAATATGATCACGTGTGATGATTGTTCAGCGGTTATAATAATATGATCATGTGTGATGATTGTTCAGCGGTTATAATAATATGATCACGTGTGATGTTTGTTCAGCGGTTATAATAATATGATCATGTGTGATGTTTGTTCAGCGGTTATAATAATATGATCATGTGTGATGTTTGTTCAGCGGTTATAATAATATGATCACGTGTGATGATTGTTCAGCGGTTATAATAATATGATCATGTGTGATGTTTGTTCAGCGGTTATAATAATATGATCATGTGTGATGTTTGTTCAGCGGTTATAATAATATGATCATGTGTGATGATTGTTCAGCGGTTATAATAATATGATCGTGTGTGATGATTGTTCAGTGGTTATAATAATATGATCATGTGTGATGATTGTTCAGCGGTTATAATAATATGATCGTGTGTGATGTTTGTTCAGCGGTTATAATAATATGATCGTGTCTGATGATTGTTCAGCGGTTATAATAATATGATCATGTGTGATGATTGTTCAGCGGTTATAATAATATGATCGTGTGTGATGTTTGTTCAGCGGTTATAATAATATGATCACGTGTGATGATTGTTCAGCGGTTATAATAATATGATCATGTGTGATGTTTGTTCAGCGGTTATAATAATATGATCACGTGTGATGATTGTTCAGCGGTTATAATAATATGATCATGTGTGATGATTGTTCAGCGGTTATAATAATATGATCACGTGTGATGATTGTTCAGCGGTTATAATAATATGATCACGTGTGATGTTTGTTCAGCGGTTATAATAATATGATCATGTGTGATGATTGTTCAGTGGTTATAATAATATGATCATGTGTGATGATTGTTCAGTGGTTATAATAATATGATCATGTGTGATGATTGTTCAGTGGTTATAATAATATGATCATGTGTGATGATTGTTCAGCGGTTATAATAATATGATCATGTGTGATGATTGTTCAGCGGTTATAATAATATGATCACGTGTGATGATTGTTCAGCGGTTATAATAATATGATCACGTGTGATGTTTGTTCAGCGGTTATAATAATATGATCGTGTGTGATGTTTGTTCAGCGGTTATAATAATATGATCATGTGTGATGATTGTTCAGTGGTTATAATAATATGATCATGTGTGATGTTTGTTCAGCGGTTATAATAATATGATCATGTGTGATGATTGTTCAGCGGTTATAATAATATGATCACGTGTGATGATTGTTCAGTGGTTATAATAATATGATCATGTGTGATGTTTGTTCAGCGGTTATAATAATATGATCATGTGTGATGATTGTTCAGTGGTTATAATAATATGATCATGTGTGATGTTTGTTCAGCGGTTATAATAATATGATCATGTGTGATGATTGTTCAGTGGTTATAATAATATGATCATGTGTGATGTTTGTTCAGCTGTTATAATAATATGATCATATGTGATGATTGTTCAGCGGTTATAATAATATGATCATGTGTGATGTTTGTTCAGCGGTTATAATAATATGATCATGTGTGATGTTTGTTCAGCGGTTATAATAATATGATCATGTGTGATGATTGTTCAGTGGTTATAATAATATGATCATGTGTGATGATTGTTCAGTGGTTATAATAATATGATCATGTGTGATGATTGTTCAGTGGTTATAATAATATGATCATGTGATGATTGTTCAGTGGTTATAATAATATGATCATGTGATGATTGTTCAGTGGTTATAATAATATGATCACGTGTGATGATTGTTCAGTGGTTATAATAATATGATCACGTGTGATGTTTGTTCAGCGGTTATAATAATATGATCGTGTGTGATGATTGTTCAGCGGTTATAATAATATGATCATGTGTGATGTTTGTTCAGCGGTTATAATAATATGATCACGTGTGATGATTGTTCAGCGGTTATAATAATATGATCACGTGTGATGATTGTTCAGCGGTTATAATAATATGATCACGTGTGATGATTGTTCAGCGGTTATAATAATATGATCACGTGTGATGATTGTTCAGCGGTTATAATAATATGATCACGTGTGATGATTGTTCAGCGGTTATAATAATATGATCACGTGTGATGATTGTTCAGCGGTTATAATAATATGATCACGTGTGATGTTTGTTCAGCGGTTATAATAATATGATCATGTGTGATGTTTGTTCAGCGGTTATAATAATATGATCATGTGTGATGTTTGTTCAGCGGTTATAATAATATGATCACGTGTGATGATTGTTCAGCGGTTATAATAATATGATCATGTGTGATGTTTGTTCAGCGGTTATAATAATATGATCATGTGTGATGTTTGTTCAGCGGTTATAATAATATGATCATGTGTGATGATTGTTCAGCGGTTATAATAATATGATCGTGTGTGATGATTGTTCAGTGGTTATAATAATATGATCATGTGTGATGATTGTTCAGCGGTTATAATAATATGATCGTGTGTGATGTTTGTTCAGCGGTTATAATAATATGATCGTGTCTGATGATTGTTCAGCGGTTATAATAATATGATCATGTGTGATGATTGTTCAGCGGTTATAATAATATGATCGTGTGTGATGTTTGTTCAGCGGTTATAATAATATGATCACGTGTGATGATTGTTCAGCGGTTATAATAATATGATCATGTGTGATGTTTGTTCAGCGGTTATAATAATATGATCACGTGTGATGATTGTTCAGCGGTTATAATAATATGATCATGTGTGATGATTGTTCAGCGGTTATAATAATATGATCACGTGTGATGATTGTTCAGCGGTTATAATAATATGATCACGTGTGATGTTTGTTCAGCGGTTATAATAATATGATCATGTGTGATGATTGTTCAGTGGTTATAATAATATGATCATGTGTGATGATTGTTCAGTGGTTATAATAATATGATCATGTGTGATGATTGTTCAGTGGTTATAATAATATGATCATGTGTGATGATTGTTCAGCGGTTATAATAATATGATCATGTGTGATGATTGTTCAGCGGTTATAATAATATGATCACGTGTGATGATTGTTCAGCGGTTATAATAATATGATCACGTGTGATGTTTGTTCAGCGGTTATAATAATATGATCGTGTGTGATGTTTGTTCAGCGGTTATAATAATATGATCATGTGTGATGATTGTTCAGTGGTTATAATAATATGATCATGTGTGATGTTTGTTCAGCGGTTATAATAATATGATCATGTGTGATGATTGTTCAGCGGTTATAATAATATGATCACGTGTGATGATTGTTCAGTGGTTATAATAATATGATCATGTGTGATGTTTGTTCAGCGGTTATAATAATATGATCATGTGTGATGATTGTTCAGTGGTTATAATAATATGATCATGTGTGATGTTTGTTCAGCGGTTATAATAATATGATCATGTGTGATGATTGTTCAGTGGTTATAATAATATGATCATGTGTGATGTTTGTTCAGCTGTTATAATAATATGATCATATGTGATGATTGTTCAGCGGTTATAATAATATGATCACGTGTGATGATTGTTCAGCTGTTATAATAATATGATCACGTGTGATGATTGTTCAGTGGTTATAATAATATGATCATGTGTGATGATTGTTCAGTGGTTATAATAATATGATCATGTGTGATGTTTGTTCAGCGGTTATAATAATATGATCATGTGTGATGATTGTTCAGTGGTTATAATAATATGATCATGTGTGATGTTTGTTCAGCGGTTATAATAATATGATCATGTGTGATGATTGTTCAGTGGTTATAATAATATGATCATGTGTGATGTTTGTTCAGCGGTTATAATAATATGATCATATGTGATGATTGTTCAGCGGTTATAATAATATGATCACGTGTGATGATTGTTCAGCTGTTATAATAATATGATCACGTGTGATGATTGTTCAGTGGTTATAATAATATGATCATGTGTGATGATTGTTCAGTGGTTATAATAATATGATCATGTGTGATGTTTGTTCAGCGGTTATAATAATATGATCATGTGTGATGATTGTTCAGTGGTTATAATAATATGATCATGTGTGATGTTTGTTCAGCGGTTATAATAATATGATCATGTGTGATGATTGTTCAGCGGTTATAATAATATGATCATGTGTGATGATTGTTCAGCGGTTATAATAATATGATCGTGTGTGATGTTTGTTCAGCGGTTATAATAATATGATCATGTGTGATGATTGTTCAGTGGTTATAATAATATGATCATGTCTGATGATTGTTCAGCGGTTATAATAATATGATCGCGTGTGATGATTGTTCAGCGGTTATAATAATATGATCATGTGTGATGATTGTTCAGCGGTTATAATAATATGATCGCGTGTGATGATTGTTCAGCGGTTATAATAATATGATCGCGTGTGATGATTGTTCAGCGGTTATAATAATATGATCATGTGTGATGTTTGTTCAGCGGTTATAATAATATGATCATGTGTGATGATTGTTCAGCGGTTATAATAATATGATCATGTGTGATGATTGTTCAGCGGTTATAATAATATGATCATGTCTGATGTTTGTTCAGCGGTTATAATAATATGATCACGTGTGATGATTGTTCAGCGGTTATAATAATATGATCACGTGTGATGATTGTTCAGCGGTTATAATAATATGATCATGTGTGATGTTTGTTCAGCGGTTATAATATTATGATCACGTGTGATGATTGTTCAGCGGTTATAATAATATGATCATGTGTGATGATTGTTCAGCGGTTATAATAATATGATCACGTGTGATGTTTGTTCAGCGGTTATAATAATATGATCATGTGTGATGTTTGTTCAGCGGTTATAATAATATGATCATGTGTGATGTTTGTTCAGCGGTTATAATAATATGATCACGTGTGATGATTGTTCAGCGGTTATAATAATATGATCATGTGTGATGTTTGTTCAGCGGTTATAATAATATGATCATGTGTGATGTTTGTTCAGCGGTTATAATAATATGATCACGTGTGATGATTGTTCAGCGGTTATAATAATATGATCATGTGTGATGTTTGTTCAGCGGTTATAATAATATGATCATGTGTGATGATTGTTCAGCGGTTATAATAATATGATCATGTGTGATGTTTGTTCAGCGGTTATAATAATATGATCCTGTGTGATGTTTGTTCAGCGGTTATAATAATATGATCATGTGTGATGATTGTTCAGCGGTTATAATAATATGATCATGTGTGATGATTGTTCAGCGGTTATAATAATATGATCATGTGTGATGTTTGTTCAGCGGTTATAATAATATGATCATGTGTGATGATTGTTCAGCGGTTATAATAATATGATCATGTGTGATGATTGTTCAGCGGTTATAATAATATGATCATGTGTGATGTTTGTTCAGCGGTTATAATAATATGATCACGTGTGATGATTGTTCAGTGGTTATAATAATATGATCATGTGTGATGTTTGTTCAGCGGTTATAATAATATGATCATGTGTGATGATTGTTCAGCGGTTATAATAATATGATCGTGTGTGATGTTTGTTCAGCGGTTATAATAATATGATCACGTGTGATGATTGTTCAGCGGTTATAATAATATGATCGTGTGTGATGTTTGTTCAGCGGTTATAATAATATGATCGTGTCTGATGATTGTTCAGCGGTTATAATAATATGATCGTGTGTGATGTTTGTTCAGCGGTTATAATAATATGATCACGTGTGATGATTGTTCAGTGGTTATAATAATATGATCATGTGTGATGATTGTTCAGCGGTTATAATAATATGATCGTGTGTGATGTTTGTTCAGCGGTTATAATAATATGATCACGTGTGATGATTGTTCAGCGGTTATAATAATATGATCACGTGTGATGATTGTTCAGTGGTTATAATAATATGATCACGTGTGATGATTGTTCAGTGGTTATAATAATATGATCACGTGTGATGATTGTTCAGCGGTTATAATAATATGATCACGTGTGATGATTGTTCAGTGGTTATAATAATATGATCACGTGTGATGATTGTTCAGTGGTTATAATAATATGATCACGTGTGATGATTGTTCAGCGGTTATAATAATATGATCATGTGTGATGATTGTTCAGTGGTTATAATAATATGATCACGTGTGATGTTTGTTCAGCGGTTATAATAATATGATCATGTGTGATGATTGTTCAGTGGTTATAATAATATGATCACGTGTGATGATTGTTCAGTGGTTATAATAATATGATCACGTGTGATGATTGTTCAGCGGTTATAATAATATGATCGTGTGTGATGTTTGTTCAGCGGTTATAATAATATGATCGTGTCTGATGATTGTTCAGCGGTTATAATAATATGATCATGTGTGATGATTGTTCAGCGGTTATAATAATATGATCGTGTGTGATGTTTGTTCAGCGGTTATAATAATATGATCACGTGTGATGATTATTCAGCGGTTATAATAATATGATCATGTCTGATGATTGTTCAGTGGTTATAATAATATGATCGTGTGTGATGTTTGTTCAGCGGTTATAATAATATGATCACGTGTGATGATTGTTCAGCGGTTATAATAATATGATCATGTGTGATGATTGTTCAGCGGTTATAATAATATGATCACGTGTGATGATTGTTCAGCGGTTATAATAATATGATCGCGTGTGATGTTTGTTCAGCAGTTATAATAATATGATCATGTGTGATGTTTGTTCAGCGGTTATAATAATATGATCATGTGTGATGTTTGTTCAGTGGTTATAATAATATGATCATGTGTGATGATTGTTCAGCGGTTATAATAATATGATCATGTGTGATGATTGTTCAGCGGTTATAATAATATGATCATGTCTGATGTTTGTTCAGCGGTTATAATAATATGATCACGTGTGATGATTGTTCAGCGGTTATAATAATATGATCACGTGTGATGATTGTTCAGCGGTTATAATAATATGATCATGTGTGATGTTTGTTCAGCGGTTATAATAATATGATCATGTGTGATGTTTGTTCAGCGGTTATAATAATATGATCATGTGTGATGATTGTTCAGCGGTTATAATAATATGATCATGTGTGATGTTTGTTCAGCGGTTATAATAATATGATCATGTGTGATGTTTGTTCAGTGGTTATAATAATATGATCATGTGTGATGATTGTTCAGCGGTTATAATAATATGATCATGTGTGATGATTGTTCAGCGGTTATAATAATATGATCATGTCTGATGTTTGTTCAGCGGTTATAATAATATGATCACGTGTGATGATTGTTCAGCGGTTATAATAATATGATCACGTGTGATGATTGTTCAGCGGTTATAATAATATGATCATGTGTGATGTTTGTTCAGCGGTTATAATAATATGATCGCGTGTGATGATTGTTCAGCGGTTATAATAATATGATCGCGTGTGATGATTGTTCAGCGGTTATAATAATATGATCACGTGTGATGATTGTTCAGCGGTTATAATAATATGATCGCGTGTGATGATTGTTCAGCGGTTATAATAATATGATCACGTGTGATGATTGTTCAGCGGTTATAATAATATGATCGCGTGTGATGTTTGTTCAGCGGTTATAATAATATGATCACGTGTGATGATTGTTCAGCGGTTATAATAATATGATCGTGTGTGATGATTGTTCAGCGGTTATAATAATATGATCATGTGTGATGATTGTTCAGCGGTTATAATAATATGATCGTGTGTGATGATTGTTCAGCGGTTATAATAATATGATCGTGTGTGATGTTTGTTCAGCGGTTATAATAATATGATCATGTGTGATGATTGTTCAGCGGTTATAATAATATGATCACGTGTGATGATTGTTCAGCGGTTATAATAATATGATCACGTGTGATGATTGTTCAGCGGTTATAATAATATGATCACGTGTGATGATTGTTCAGCGGTTATAATAATATGATCACGTGTGATGATTGTTCAGTGGTTATAATAATATGATCACGTGTGATGATTGTTCAGCGGTTATAATAATATGATCACGTGTGATGATTGTTCAGCGGTTATAATAATATGATCACGTGTGATGATTGTTCAGTGGTTATAATAATATGATCACGTGTGATGATTGTTCAGTGGTTATAATAATATGATCACGTGTGATGATTGTTCAGCGGTTATAATAATATGATCACGTGTGATGATTGTTCAGCGGTTATAATAATATGATCACGTGTGATGATTGTTCAGCGGTTATAATAATATGATCATGTGTGATGATTGTTCAGCGGTTATAATAATATGATCATATCTGATGATTGTTCAGCGGTTATAATAATATGATCATGTCTGATGATTGTTCAGCGGTTATAATAATATGATCATGTGTGATGTTTGTTCAGCGGTTATAATAATATGATCATATCTGATGATTGTTCAGCGGTTATAATAATATGATCATGTGTGATGATTGTTCAGCGGTTATAATAATATGATCATATCTGATGATTGTTCAGTGGTTATAATAATATGATCATGTCTGATGATTGTTCAGCGGTTATAATAATATGATCATGTCTGATGATTGTTCAGCGGTTATAATAATATGATCATGTGTGATGATTGTTCAGCGGTTATAATAATATGATCATGTGTGATGTTTGTTCAGCGGTTATAATAATATGATCATGTGTGATGTTTGTTCAGCGGTTATAATAATATGATCACGTGTGATGATTGTTCAGCGGTTATAATAATATGATCACGTGTGATGATTGTTCAGCGGTTATAATAATATGATCACGTGTGATGATTGTTCAGCGGTTATAATAATATGATCACGTGTGATGATTGTTCAGCGGTTATAATAATATGATCACGTGTGATGATTGTTCAGCGGTTATAATAATATGATCACGTGTGATGATTGTTCAGTGGTTATAATAATATGATCATGTGTGATGATTGTTCAGCGGTTATAATAATATGATCACGTGTGATGATTGTTCAGCGGTTATAATAATATGATCACGTGTGATGATTGTTCAGCGGTTATAATAATATGATCACGTGTGATGATTGTTCAGCGGTTATAATAATATGATCACGTGTGATGATTGTTCAGCGGTTATAATAATATGATCACGTGTGATGATTGTTCAGCGGTTATAATAATATGATCACGTGTGATGATTGTTCAGCGGATATAATAATATGATCACGTGTGATGATTGTTCAGCGGTTATAATAATATGATCATGTGTGATGATTGTTCAGTGGTTATAATAATATGATCACGTGTGATGATTGTTCAGTGGTTATAATAATATGATCACGTGTGATGATTGTTCAGCGGTTATAATAATATGATCACGTGTGATGATTGTTCAGCGGTTATAATAATATGATCACGTGTGATGATTGTTCAGCGGTTATAATAATATGATCGTGTGTGATGATTGTTCAGCGGTTATAATAATATGATCACGTGTGATGATTGTTCAGTGGTTATAATAATATGATCACGTGTGATGATTGTTCAGCGGTTATAATAATATGATCACATGTGATGATTGTTCAGCGGTTATAATAATATGATCGTGTGTGATGATTGTTCAGCGGTTATAATAATATGATCATGTGTGATGATTGTTCAGTGGTTATAATAATATGATCACGTGTGATGATTGTTCAGTGGTTATAATAATATGATCATGTGTGATGATTGTTCAGTGGTTATAATAATATGATCGCGTGTGATGATTGTTCAGCGGTTATAATAATATGATCGCGTGTGATGTTTGTTCAGCGGTTATAATAATATGATCATATGTGATGATTGTTCAGCGGTTATAATAATATGATCATGTGTGATGATTGTTCAGCGGTTATAATAATATGATCATATCTGATGATTGTTCAGCGGTTATAATAATATGATCATGTGTGATGATTGTTCAGCGGTTATAATAATATGATCATGTGTGATGATTGTTCAGCGGTTATAATAATATGATCATATCTGATGATTGTTCAGTGGTTATAATAATATGATCATGTCTGATGATTGTTCAGCGGTTATAATAATATGATCATGTGTGATGTTTGTTCAGCGGTTATAATAATATGATCATATCTGATGATTGTTCAGTGGTTATAATAATATGATCATGTGTGATGATTGTTCAGCGGTTATAATAATATGATCATATCTGATGATTGTTCAGTGGTTATAATAATATGATCATGTCTGATGATTGTTCAGCGGTTATAATAATATGATCATGTCTGATGATTGTTCAGCGGTTATAATAATATGATCATGTGTGATGATTGTTCAGCGGTTATAATAATATGATCATGTGTGATGATTGTTCAGCGGTTATAATAATATGATCATGTGTGATGATTGTTCAGCGGTTATAATAATATGATCATGTGTGATGTTTGTTCAGCGGTTATAATAATATGATCATGTGTGATGTTTGTTCAGCGGTTATAATAATATGATCATGTGTGATGATTGTTCAGTGGTTATAATAATATGATCATGTGTGATGATTGTTCAGCGGTTATAATAATATGATCATGTGTGATGTTTGTTCAGCGGTTATAATAATATGATCATGTGTGATGATTGTTCAGCGGTTATAATAATATGATCATGTGTGATGATTGTTCAGTGGTTATAATAATATGATCATGTGTGATGTTTGTTCAGCGGTTATAATAATATGATCATGTGTGATGATTGTTCAGCGGTTATAATAATATGATCATGTGTGATGTTTGTTCAGCGGTTATAATAATATGATCATGTGTGATGATTGTTCAGCGGTTATAATAATATGATCATGTGTGATGATTGTTCAGTGGTTATAATAATATGATCATGTGTGATGATTGTTCAGCGGTTATAATAATATGATCATGTGTGATGTTTGTTCAGCGGTTATAATAATATGATCATGTGTGATGTTTGTTCAGCGGTTATAATAATATGATCACGTGTGATGATTGTTCAGCGGTTATAATAATATGATCACGTGTGATGATTGTTCAGCGGTTATAATAATATGATCACGTGTGATGATTGTTCAGCGGTTATAATAATATGATCACGTGTGATGATTGTTCAGTGGTTATAATAATATGATCATGTGTGATGATTGTTCAGCGGTTATAATAATATGATCATGTGTGATGATTGTTCAGCGGTTATAATAATATGATCATATGTGATGATTGTTCAGTGGTTATAATAATATGATCACGTGTGATGATTGTTCAGCGGTTATAATAATATGATCACGTGTGATGATTGTTCAGCGGTTATAATAATATGATCACGTGTGATGATTGTTCAGTGGTTATAATAATATGATCACGTGTGATGATTGTTCAGCGGTTATAATAATATGATCATGTGTGATGATTGTTCAGCGGTTATAATAATATGATCATGTGTGATGATTGTTCAGCGGTTATAATAATATGATCGTGTGTGATGATTGTTCAGCGGTTATAATAATATGATCGTGTGTGATGATTGTTCAGCGGTTATAATAATATGATCGTGTGTGATGATTGTTCAGCGGTTATAATAATATGATCGTGTGTGATGATTGTTCAGCGGTTATAATAATATGATCGTGTGTGATGATTGTTCAGCGGTTATAATAATATGATCGTGTGTGATGATTGTTCAGCGGTTATAATAATATGATCACGTGTGATGATTGTTCAGCGGTTATAATAATATGATCGTGTGTGATGATTGTTCAGCGGTTATAATAATATGATCGTGTGTGATGATTGTTCAGCGGTTATAATAATATGATCGTGTGTGATGATTGTTCAGCGGTTATAATAATATGATCGTGTGTGATGATTGTTCAGCGGTTATAATAATATGATCACGTGTGATGTTTGTTCAGCGGTTATAATAATATGATCACGTGTGATGATTGTTCAGCTGTTATAATAATATGATCGTGTGTGATGATTGTTCAGCTGTTATAATAATATGATCGTGTGTGATGATTGTTCAGCTGTTATAATAATATGATCATGTGTGATGATTGTTCAGCTGTTATAATAATATGATCACGTGTGATGATTGTTCAGCTGTTATAATAATATGATCGTGTGTGATGATTGTTCAGCGGTTATAATAATATGATCGTGTGTGATGATTGTTCAGTGGTTATAATAATATGATCACGTGTGATGATTGTTCAGTGGTTATAATAATATGATCACGTGTGATGATTGTTCAGTGGTTATAATAATATGATCATGTGTGATGTTTGTTCAGTGGTTATAATAATATGATCACGTGTGATGATTGTTCAGTGGTTATAATAATATGATCATGTGTGATGTTTGTTCAGTGGTTATAATAATATGATCACGTGTGATGATTGTTCAGTGGTTATAATAATATGATCACGTGTGATGTTTTTTCAGTGGTTATAATAATATGATCGTGTCTGATGATTGTTCAGCGGTTATAATAATATGATCATGTGTGATGATTGTTCAGTGGTTATAATAATATGATCGTGTCTGATGATTGTTCAGTGGTTATAATAATATGATCGTGTCTGATGATTGTTCAGCGGTTATAATAATATGATCATGTGTGATGATTGTTCAGCGGTTATAATAATATGATCGTGTCTGATGATTGTTCAGCGGTTATAATAATATGATCGTGTCTGATGATTGTTCAGCGGTTATAATAATATGATCGTGTCTGATGATTGTTCAGCGGTTATAATAATATGATCATGTCTGATGATTGTTCAGCGGTTATAATAATATGATCACGTGTGATGATTGTTCAGTGGTTATAATAATATGATCGTGTCTGATGATTGTTCAGCGGTTATAATAATATGATCACGTGTGATGATTGTTCAGTGGTTATAATAATATGATCGTGTCTGATGATTGTTCAGCGGTTATAATAATATGATCGTGTCTGATGATTGTTCAGCGGTTATAATAATATGATCATGTCTGATGATTGTTCAGCGGTTATAATAATATGATCACGTGTGATGATTGTTCAGTGGTTATAATAATATGATCACGTGTGATGATTGTTCAGCGGTTATAATAATATGATCGTGTGTGATGATTGTTCAGCGGTTATAATAATATGATCATGTGTGATGATTGTTCAGCGGTTATAATAATATGATCATGTGTGATGATTGTTCAGCGGTTATAATAATATGATCGTGTGTGATGTTTGTTCAGCGGTTATAATAATATGATCATGTGTGATGTTTGTTCAGCGGTTATAATAATATGATCATGTGTGATGATTGTTCAGCGGTTATAATAATATGATCATGTGTGATGATTGTTCAGCGGTTATAATAATATGATCGTGTGTGATGTTTGTTCAGCGGTTATAATAATATGATCGTGTGTGATGTTTGTTCAGCGGTTATAATAATATGATCGTGTGTGATGTTTGTTCAGCGGTTATAATAATATGATCGTGTGTGATGTTTGTTCAGCGGTTATAATAATATGATCATGTGTGATGTTTGTTCAGCGGTTATAATAATATGATCGTGTGTGATGTTTGTTCAGCGGTTATAATAATATGATCGTGTGTGATGTTTGTTCAGCGGTTATAATAATATGATCGTGTGTGATGTTTGTTCAGCGGTTATAATAATATGATCGTGTGTGATGTTTGTTCAGCGGTTATAATAATATGATCATGTGTGATGATTGTTCAGCGGTTATAATAATATGATCATGTGTGATGATTGTTCAGCGGTTATAATAATATGATCGTGTGTGATGTTTGTTCAGCGGTTATAATAATATGATCATGTGTGATGATTGTTCAGCGGTTATAATAATATGATCGTGTGTGATGTTTGTTCAGCGGTTATAATAATATGATCATGTGTGATGTTTGTTCAGCGGTTATAATAATATGATCATGTGTGATGATTGTTCAGCGGTTATAATAATATGATCATGTGTGATGATTGTTCAGCGGTTATAATAATATGATCATGTGTGATGATTGTTCAGCGGTTATAATAATATGATCATGTGTGATGATTGTTCAGCGGTTATAATAATATGATCACGTGTGATGATTGTTCAGCGGTTATAATAATATGATCGTGTGTGATGATTGTTCAGCGGTTATAATAATATGATCATGTGTGATGATTGTTCAGCGGTTATAATAATATGATCACGTGTGATGATTGTTCAGCGGTTATAATAATATGATCATGTGTGATGATTGTTCAGCGGTTATAATAATATGATCATGTGTGATGATTGTTCAGCGGTTATAATAATATGATCACGTGTGATGATTGTTCAGCGGTTATAATAATATGATCGTGTGTGATGATTGTTCAGCGGTTATAATAATATGATCACGTGTGATGATTGTTCAGCGGTTATAATAATATGATCATGTGTGATGATTGTTCAGCGGTTATAATAATATGATCATGTGTGATGATTGTTCAGCGGTTATAATAATATGATCGTGTGTGATGATTGTTCAGTGGTTATAATAATATGATCGTGTGTGATGATTGTTCAGCGGTTATAATAATATGATCATGTGTGATGTTTGTTCAGCGGTTATAATAATATGATCATGTGTGATGATTGTTCAGCGGTTATAATAATATGATCATGTGTGATGTTTGTTCAGCGGTTATAATAATATGATCATGTGTGATGTTTGTTCAGCGGTTATAATAATATGATCATGTGTGATGATTGTTCAGCGGTTATAATAATATGATCATGTGTGATGATTGTTCAGCGGTTATAATAATATGATCGTGTGTGATGATTGTTCAGTGGTTATAATAATATGATCGTGTGTGATGATTGTTCAGCGGTTATAATAATATGATCATGTGTGATGATTGTTCAGCGGTTATAATAATATGATCATGTGTGATGATTGTTCAGTGGTTATAATAATATGATCATGTGTGATGATTGTTCAGCGGTTATAATAATATGATCATGTGTGATGATTGTTCAGCGGTTATAATAATATGATCATGTGTGATGATTGTTCAGCGGTTATAATAATATGATCACGTGTGATGATTGTTCAGCGGTTATAATAATATGATCGCGTGTGATGATTGTTCAGCGGTTATAATAATATGATCACGTGTGATGATTGTTCAGCGGTTATAATAATATGATCACGTGTGATGATTGTTCAGCGGTTATAATAATATGATCATGTGTGATGATTGTTCAGCGGTTATAATAATATGATCGTGTGTGATGATTGTTCAGCGGTTATAATAATATGATCATGTGTGATGTTTGTTCAGCGGTTATAATAATATGATCATGTGTGATGATTGTTCAGCGGTTATAATAATATGATCATGTGTGATGATTGTTCAGCGGTTATAATAATATGATCATGTGATGATTGTTCAGCGGTTATAATAATATGATCATGTGTGATGATTGTTCAGCGGTTATAATAATATGATCATGTGTGATGTTTGTTCAGCGGTTATAATAATATGATCATGTGTGATGATTGTTCAGCGGTTATAATAATATGATCATGTGTGATGTTTGTTCAGCGGTTATAATAATATGATCATGTGTGATGTTTGTTCAGCGGTTATAATAATATGATCACGTGTGATGATTGTTCAGCGGTTATAATAATATGATCATGTGTGATGTTTGTTCAGCGGTTATAATAATATGATCACGTGTGATGATTGTTCAGCGGTTATAATAATATGATCATGTGATGATTGTTCAGCGGTTATAATAATATGATCATGTGTGATGATTGTTCAGCGGTTATAATAATATGATCATGTGTGATGATTGTTCAGCGGTTATAATAATATGATCATGTGTGATGATTGTTCAGCGGTTATAATAATATGATCATGTGTGATGATTGTTCAGTGGTTATAATAATATGATCATGTGATGTTTGTTCAGCGGTTATAATAATATGATCACGTGTGATGTTTGTTCAGCGGTTATAATAATATGATCATGTGTGATGTTTGTTCAGCGGTTATAATAATATGATCATGTGTGATGATTGTTCAGCGGTTATAATAATATGATCATGTGTGATGTTTGTTCAGCGGTTATAATAATATGATCACGTGTGATGTTTGTTCAGCGGTTATAATAATATGATCGTGTGTGATGTTTGTTCAGCGGTTATAATAATATGATCATGTGTGATGATTGTTCAGTGGTTATAATAATATGATCATGTGTGATGATTGTTCAGTGGTTATAATAATATGATCATGTGTGATGATTGTTCAGCGGTTATAATAATATGATCATGTGTGATGATTGTTCAGTGGTTATAATAATATGATCATGTGTGATGATTGTTCAGCGGTTATAATAATATGATCATGTGTGATGATTGTTCAGTGGTTATAATAATATGATCATGTGTGATGATTGTTCAGCGGTTATAATAATATGATCGCGTGTGATGATTGTTCAGTGGTTATAATAATATGATCATGTGTGATGATTGTTCAGCGGTTATAATAATATGATCATGTGTGATGATTGTTCAGTGGTTATAATAATATGATCATGTGTGATGATTGTTCAGCGGTTATAATAATATGATCATGTGTGATGATTGTTCAGCGGTTATAATAATATGATCATGTGTGATGATTGTTCAGTGGTTATAATAATATGATCATGTGTGATGATTGTTCAGTGGTTATAATAATATGATCATGTGTGATGATTGTTCAGTGGTTATAATAATATGATCATGTGTGATGATTGTTCAGCGGTTATAATAATATGATCATGTGTGATGATTGTTCAGTGGTTATAATAATATGATCATGTGTGATGATTGTTCAGTGGTTATAATAATATGATCATGTGTGATGATTGTTCAGCGGTTATAATAATATGATCATGTGTGATGATTGTTCAGTGGTTATAATAATATGATCATGTGTGATGATTGTTCAGCGGTTATAATAATATGATCATGTGTGATGATTGTTCAGCGGTTATAATAATATGATCATGTGTGATGATTGTTCAGTGGTTATAATAATATGATCATGTGTGATGATTGTTCAGTGGTTATAATAATATGATCATGTGTGATGATTGTTCAGCGGTTATAATAATATGATCATGTGTGATGATTGTTCAGCGGTTATAATAATATGATCATGTGTGATGATTGTTCAGCGGTTATAATAATATGATCATGTGTGATGATTGTTCAGCGGTTATAATAATATGATCATGTGTGATGATTGTTCAGCGGTTATAATAATATGATCATGTGTGATGATTGTTCAGCGGTTATAATAATATGATCATGTGTGATGATTGTTCAGTGGTTATAATAATATGATCATGTGTGATGATTGTTCAGCGGTTATAATAATATGATCATGTGTGATGATTGTTCAGTGGTTATAATAATATGATCATGTGTGATGATTGTTCAGTGGTTATAATAATATGATCATGTGTGATGATTGTTCAGCTGTTATAATAATATGATCATATGTGATGATTGTTCAGCGGTTATAATAATATGATCATGTGTGATGATTGTTCAGTGGTTATAATAATATGATCATGTGTGATGATTGTTCAGCGGTTATAATAATATGATCATGTGTGATGATTGTTCAGCGGTTATAATAATATGATCATGTGTGATGATTGTTCAGCGGTTATAATAATATGATCATGTGTGATGATTGTTCAGTGGTTATAATAATATGATCATGTGTGATGATTGTTCAGCGGTTATAATAATATGATCATATGTGATGATTGTTCAGCGGTTATAATAATATGATCATGTGTGATGATTGTTCAGTGGTTATAATAATATGATCATGTGTGATGATTGTTCAGCGGTTATAATAATATGATCACGTGTGATGATTGTTCAGCGGTTATAATAATATGATCATGTGTGATGATTGTTCAGCGGTTATAATAATATGATCATGTGTGATGATTGTTCAGCGGTTATAATAATATGATCATGTGTGATGATTGTTCAGTGGTTATAATAATATGATCATGTGTGATGATTGTTCAGCGGTTATAATAATATGATCGTGTGTGATGATTGTTCAGCTGTTATAATAATATGATCATGTGTGATGATTGTTCAGCGGTTATAATAATATGATCATGTGTGATGATTGTTCAGCTGTTATAATAATATGATCATATGTGATGATTGTTCAGCGGTTATAATAATATGATCATGTGTGATGATTGTTCAGTGGTTATAATAATATGATCACGTGTGATGATTGTTCAGTGGTTATAATAATATGATCACGTGTGATGTTTGTTCAGTTGTTATAATAATATGATCGTGTGTGATGATTGTTCAGTGGTTATAATAATATGATCATGTGTGATGATTGTTCAGTGGTTATAATAATATGATCACGTGTGATGATTGTTCAGTGGTTATAATAATATGATCATATGTGATGATTGTTCAGTGGTTATAATAATATGATCATGTGTGATGATTGTTCAGTGGTTATAATAATATGATCACGTGTGATGATTGTTCAGTGGTTATAATAATATGATCACGTGTGATGATTGTTCAGTGGTTATAATAATATGATCACGTGTGATGATTGTTCAGTGGTTATAATAATATGATCACGTGTGATGATTGTTCAGTGGTTATAATAATATGATCATGTGTGATGATTGTTCAGCGGTTATAATAATATGATCACGTGTGATGTTTGTTCAGCGGTTATAATAATATGATCGTGTGTGATGATTGTTCAGCGGTTATAATAATATGATCATGTGTGATGATTGTTCAGCGGTTATAATAATATGATCGTGTGTGATGATTGTTCAGCGGTTATAATAATATGATCGTGTGTGATGATTGTTCAGTGGTTATAATAATATGATCATGTGTGATGATTGTTCAGTGGTTATAATAATATGATCACGTGTGATGTTTGTTCAGCGGTTATAATAATATGATCATGTGTGATGATTGTTCAGTGGTTATAATAATATGATCACGTGTGATGATTGTTCAGTGGTTATAATAATATGATCACGTGTGATGATTGTTCAGTGGTTATAATAATATGATCATGTGTGATGATTGTTCAGCGGTTATAATAATATGATCACGTGTGATGTTTGTTCAGCGGTTATAATAATATGATCGTGTGTGATGATTGTTCAGCGGTTATAATAATATGATCGTGTGTGATGATTGTTCAGTGGTTATAATAATATGATCATGTGTGATGATTGTTCAGTGGTTATAATAATATGATCACGTGTGATGTTTGTTCAGCGGTTATAATAATATGATCATGTGTGATGATTGTTCAGTGGTTATAATAATATGATCATGTGTGATGATTGTTCAGCGGTTATAATAATATGATCATGTGTGATGATTGTTCAGCGGTTATAATAATATGATCATGTGTGATGATTGTTCAGCGGTTATAATAATATGATCATGTGTGATGATTGTTCAGCGGTTATAATAATATGATCATGTGTGATGATTGTTCAGTGGTTATAATAATATGATCACGTGTGATGATTGTTCAGTGGTTATAATAATATGATCACGTGTGATGATTGTTCAGCGGTTATAATAATATGATCATGTCTGATGATTGTTCAGTGGTTATAATAATATGATCACGTGTGATGATTGTTCAGTGGTTATAATAATATGATCATGTGTGATGATTGTTCAGCGGTTATAATAATATGATCATGTGTGATGTTTGTTCAGTGGTTATAATAATATGATCATGTGTGATGATTGTTCAGCGGTTATAATAATATGATCATGTGTGATGATTGTTCAGTGGTTATAATAATATGATCACGTGTGATGATTGTTCAGCGGTTATAATAATATGATCATGTGTGATGATTGTTCAGCGGTTATAATAATATGATCATGTGTGATGATTGTTCAGCGGTTATAATAATATGATCATGTGTGATGATTGTTCAGCGGTTATAATAATATGATCATGTGTGATGATTGTTCAGTGGTTATAATAATATGATCACGTGTGATGATTGTTCAGTGGTTATAATAATATGATCATGTGTGATGATTGTTCAGCGGTTATAATAATATGATCATGTGTGATGTTTGTTCAGCGGTTATAATAATATGATCATGTGTGATGATTGTTCAGTGGTTATAATAATATGATCATGTGTGATGATTGTTCAGTGGTTATAATAATATGATCACGTGTGATGATTGTTCAGTGGTTATAATAATATGATCATGTGTGATGATTGTTCAGCGGTTATAATAATATGATCATGTGTGATGTTTGTTCAGCGGTTATAATAATATGATCATGTGTGATGATTGTTCAGTGGTTATAATAATATGATCATGTGTGATGATTGTTCAGTGGTTATAATAATATGATCGTGTGTGATGATTGTTCAGTGGTTATAATAATATGATCATGTGTGATGATTGTTCAGTGGTTATAATAATATGATCATGTGTGATGATTGTTCAGTGGTTATAATAATATGATCATGTGTGATGATTGTTCAGTGGTTATAATAATATGATCATGTGTGATGATTGTTCAGTGGTTATAATAATATGATCGTGTGTGATGATTGTTCAGTGGTTATAATAATATGATCACGTGTGATGATTGTTCAGTGGTTATAATAATATGATCACGTGTGATGATTGTTCAGTGGTTATAATAATATGATCATGTGTGATGATTGTTCAGCGGTTATAATAATATGATCATGTGTGATGTTTGTTCAGTGGTTATAATAATATGATCATGTGTGATGATTGTTCAGTGGTTATAATAATATGATCATGTGTGATGATTGTTCAGCGGTTATAATAATATGATCATGTGTGATGATTGTTCAGTGGTTATAATAATATGATCACGTGTGATGATTGTTCAGCGGTTATAATAATATGATCGTGTGTGATGATTGTTCAGCGGTTATAATAATATGATCGTGTGTGATGATTGTTTAGCGGTTATAATAATATGATCGTGTGTGATGATTGTTCAGCGGTTATAATAATATGATCATGTGTGATGATTGTTCAGCGGTTATAATAATATGATCGTGTGTGATGATTGTTCAGCGGTTATAATAATATGATCGTGTGTGATGATTGTTCAGCGGTTATAATAATATGATCGTGTGTGATGATTGTTCAGCGGTTATAATAATATGATCATGTGTGATGATTGTTCAGTGGTTATAATAATATGATCATGTGTGATGATTGTTCAGTGGTTATAATAATATGATCGTGTGTGATGATTGTTCAGCGGTTATAATAATATGATCACGTGTGATGTTTGTTCAGTGGTTATAATAATATGATCATGTGTGATGATTGTTCAGCGGTTATAATAATATGATCATGTGTGATGATTGTTCAGTGGTTATAATAATATGATCACGTGTGATGATTGTTCAGTGGTTATAATAATATGATCACGTGTGATGATTGTTCAGCGGTTATAATAATATGATCATGTCTGATGATTGTTCAGTGGTTATAATAATATGATCACGTGTGATGATTGTTCAGTGGTTATAATAATATGATCATGTGTGATGTTTGTTCAGCGGTTATAATAATATGATCATGTGTGATGATTGTTCAGCGGTTATAATAATATGATCATGTGTGATGATTGTTCAGCGGTTATAATAATATGATCATGTGTGATGTTTGTTCAGCGGTTATAATAATATGATCATGTGTGATGATTGTTCAGCGGTTATAATAATATGATCATGTGTGATGTTTGTTCAGCGGTTATAATAATATGATCATGTGTGATGATTGTTCAGCGGTTATAATAATATGATCATGTGTGATGATTGTTCAGCGGTTATAATAATATGATCATGTGTGATGATTGTTCAGCGGTTATAATAATATGATCATGTGTGATGATTGTTCAGCGGTTATAATAATATGATCATGTGTGATGATTGTTCAGTGGTTATAATAATATGATCATGTGTGATGATTGTTCAGCGGTTATAATAATATGATCATGTGTGATGATTGTTCAGTGGTTATAATAATATGATCATGTGTGATGATTGTTCAGTGGTTATAATAATATGATCATGTGTGATGATTGTTCAGCGGTTATAATAATATGATCATGTGTGATGATTGTTCAGTGGTTATAATAATATGATCATGTGTGATGATTGTTCAGCGGTTATAATAATATGATCATGTGTGATGATTGTTCAGTGGTTATAATAATATGATCATGTGTGATGATTGTTCAGCGGTTATAATAATATGATCATGTGTGATGATTGTTCAGTGGTTATAATAATATGATCATGTGTGATGATTGTTCAGCGGTTATAATAATATGATCGTGTGTGATGATTGTTCAGCGGTTATAATAATATGATCATGTGTGATGATTGTTCAGCGGTTATAATAATATGATCACGTGTGATGATTGTTCAGTGGTTATAATAATATGATCATGTGTGATGATTGTTCAGCGGTTATAATAATATGATCATGTGTGATGATTGTTCAGCGGTTATAATAATATGATCACGTGTGATGATTGTTCAGCTGTTATAATAATATGATCATGTGTGATGATTGTTCAGCGGTTATAATAATATGATCATGTGTGATGATTGTTCAGCGGTTATAATAATATGATCATGTGTGATGATTGTTCAGCTGTTATAATAATATGATCATATGTGATGATTGTTCAGCGGTTATAATAATATGATCATGTGTGATGATTGTTCAGTGGTTATAATAATATGATCACGTGTGATGATTGTTCAGTGGTTATAATAATATGATCACGTGTGATGTTTGTTCAGTTGTTATAATAATATGATCGTGTGTGATGATTGTTCAGTGGTTATAATAATATGATCATGTGTGATGATTGTTCAGTGGTTATAATAATATGATCACGTGTGATGATTGTTCAGTGGTTATAATAATATGATCATATGTGATGATTGTTCAGTGGTTATAATAATATGATCATGTGTGATGATTGTTTAGTGGTTATAATAATATGATCATGTGTGATGATTGTTCAGTGGTTATAATAATATGATCGTGTGTGATGATTGTTCAGTGGTTATAATAATATGATCGTGTGTGATGATTGTTCAGTGGTTATAATAATATGATCATGTGTGATGTTTGTTCAGCGGTTATAATAATATGATCACGTGTGATGATTGTTCAGTGGTTATAATAATATGATCACGTGTGATGATTGTTCAGTGGTTATAATAATATGATCACGTGTGATGATTGTTCAGTGGTTATAATAATATGATCACGTGTGATGATTGTTCAGTGGTTATAATAATATGATCATGTGTGATGATTGTTCAGCGGTTATAATAATATGATCACGTGTGATGTTTGTTCAGCGGTTATAATAATATGATCGTGTGTGATGATTGTTCAGCGGTTATAATAATATGATCATGTGTGATGTTTGTTCAGCGGTTATAATAATATGATCATGTGTGATGATTGTTCAGTGGTTATAATAATATGATCATGTGTGATGATTGTTCAGCGGTTATAATAATATGATCATGTGTGATGATTGTTCAGCGGTTATAATAATATGATCATGTGTGATGATTGTTCAGCGGTTATAATAATATGATCATGTGTGATGATTGTTCAGCGGTTATAATAATATGATCATGTGTGATGATTGTTCAGCGGTTATAATAATATGATCGTGTGTGATGATTGTTCAGCGGTTATAATAATATGATCGTGTGTGATGATTGTTCAGTGGTTATAATAATATGATCATGTGTGATGATTGTTCAGTGGTTATAATAATATGATCACGTGTGATGTTTGTTCAGCGGTTATAATAATATGATCATATGTGATATTTGTTCAGCGGTTATAATAATATGATCATATGTGATATTTGTTCAGCGGTTATAATAATATGATCATATGTGACGATTGTTCAGTGGTTATAATAATATGATCACGTGTGATGATTGTTCAGCGGTTATAATAATATGATCGCGTGTGATGATTGTTCAGCGGTTATAATAATATGATCGCGTGTGATGATTGTTCAGCGGTTATAATAATATGATCACGTGTGATGATTGTTCAGTGGTTATAATAATATGATCACGTGTGATGATTGTTCAGTGGTTATAATAATATGATCACGTGTGATGATTGTTCAGTGGTTATAATAATATGATCACGTGTGATGATTGTTCAGTGGTTATAATAATATGATCACGTGTGATGATTGTTCAGCGGTTATAATAATATGATCACGTGTGATGATTGTTCAGTGGTTATAATAATATGATCACGTGTGATGATTGTTCAGTGGTTATAATAATATGATCATGTGTGATGATTGTTCAGTGGTTATAATAATATGATCATGTGTGATGATTGTTCAGTGGTTATAATAATATGATCGTGTGTGATGATTGTTCAGCGGTTATAATAATATGATCGTGTGTGATGATTGTTCAGTGGTTATAATAATATGATCACGTGTGATGATTGTTCAGCGGTTATAATAATATGATCATGTGTGATGATTGTTCAGCGGTTATAATAATATGATCATGTGTGATGATTGTTCAGTGGTTATAATAATATGATCACGTGTGATGATTGTTCAGCGGTTATAATAATATGATCATGTGTGATGATTGTTCAGTGGTTATAATAATATGATCATGTGTGATGATTGTTCAGTGGTTATAATAATATGATCATGTGTGATGATTGTTCAGTGGTTATAATAATATGATCATGTGTGATGATTGTTCAGCGGTTATAATAATATGATCGTGTGTGATGATTGTTCAGTGGTTATAATAATATGATCACGTGTGATGATTGTTCAGCGGTTATAATAATATGATCATATGTGATGATTGTTCAGCGGTTATAATAATATGATCATGTGTGATGATTGTTCAGCGGTTATAATAATATGATCATGTGTGATGATTGTTCAGCGGTTATAATAATATGATCATGTGTGATGATTGTTCAGCGGTTATAATAATATGATCATATGTGATGATTGTTCAGCGGTTATAATAATATGATCACGTGTGATGATTGTTCAGCGGTTATAATAATATGATCATGTGTGATGATTGTTCAGTGGTTATAATAATATGATCACGTGTGATGATTGTTCAGTGGTTATAATAATATGATCACGTGTGATGATTGTTCAGCGGTTATAATAATATGATCATGTGTGATGATTGTTCAGCGGTTATAATAATATGATCATATGTGATGTTTGTTCATAAATATATTTGATGTTCAGTGAAACATTCACATGTTTTAATATCAATATTTCTCTGTATTTCTCTCTTCTGTGTTCATACAGATAAATGGAGGACAGTGATAGTGATGGTGGGAGAACCTGTCACTCTGAGCACTGGTGATGATCATATAAAGAAAGATGATGTGAACGTGTATTACGGAGAGACTCGCATAGCTGAAATCAGAAGAGGGAAGATCACACGTGTTAAAGAGGAAATCAGAGAGAGACTGAAACTGAATCAGACTGGATCTCTCATCATCAGTAATGGCAGACGCACAGATGCTGGAATTTATCAACTGAAGATCATCAACAGCACTGATGAGATCACATATAAGAGAGTAATTGTTAATGTCAGAGGTGAGTAAATCAACTCTTTTAATGTAATAATGATCAGATTTACATCAGAAATGTGCAGGACTCCCCGAGTCACATGATGCACTTTTATTTCTGTCACTCTTTTGATATCAAATGTAAATTGTTGGTGAATATTTCCATGACAGATTTCCCACAATACATCAGAAAAGATTCATTGGTACAAACGTTTCAATGATTTGTTTGAACTTAAATTCAGTATTTGTGATTTTATGTGTCAATCATCAAACTGAAACTCCGAGTGAACAAACAGAAGTTTATAATGTTCAGTGTTTGATTTGTGGACTTTATCAACAACATCTGAATATCTGTGAATATTGTAGAAATGAAATGTAGACTGTAAGTGACATGAGGGATAATAATCTCAGTTTAATGTTTCCTGATGTTACTGACCGTGTCTGAGTAACTGTGATTCATTCTTCTACAGGTGATGTGATCTCAAAGATGGTAAAGGAGGGAGATTCTGTCAATCTATCCAGTGATGTTACTGAACTACAGGAAGATGCTGAAGTAGAGTGGAAATTTGAAAACACTGTCAAAGAAAACACTGTCATAGCTCACAAAAAACAAAAGGACAAAACGATCTCATTAAATCAGGATGCTTTTAATGGGAAATTCAGAGGAAGACTGAAGGTGGACCAACAAACTGGAACTCTCACCATCACAAACAGCAGAACGGATCAATCTGGAGATTATGAACTGAAGATCACCAGCAGGAGAGCAACTGTATACCAGAGATTAAATGTTTCTGTCTTTGGTGAGTAACTCAAGTTTTCAGTGCAGTAATCATCATATTTAAATGAGTTTAATGTCCTGATGTTTTCAGTGCAGTAATTATCATATTTAAATGAGTTTAATATCCTGATGTTTTCAGTGCAGTAATTATCATATTTAAATGAGTTTAATATCCTGATGTTTTCAGTGCAGTAATTATCATATTTAAATGAGTTTAACATCCTGATGTTTTCAGTGCAGTAATTATCATATTTAAATGAGTTTAACATCCTGATGTTTTCAGTGCAGTAATTATCATATTTAAATGAGTTTAACATCCTGATGTTTTCAGTGCAGTAATTATCATATTTAAATGAGTTTAACATCCTGATGTTTTCAGTGCAGTAATTATCATATTTAAATGAGTTTAATGTCCTGATGTTTTCAGTGCAGTAATTATCATATTTAAATGAGTTTATTGTCCTGATGTTTTCAGAGCAGTAATTATCATATTTAAATGAGATTAATGTCCTAATGTTTTCAGTGCAGTAATTATCATATTTAAACGAGTTTAACGTCCTGATGTTTTCAGTGCAGTAATTATCATATTTAAATGAGATTAATGTCCTGATGTTTTCAGTGCAGTAATTATCGTATTATCGTAAATTCAGTTTCCAGCAAAAAAATGTGCAGGACTCCCCAAGTCACATGATGCACTTTTATTTCTGTCACTCTTTTGATATCAAATGTAAATTGTTGGTGAATATTTCCATGACAGATTTCCCTCAATACATCAGAAAAGATTCATTGGTACAAACGTTTCAATGATTTGTTTGAACTTAAATTCAGTATTTGTGATTTTCTGTGTGAATCATCAAACTGAACCTCCGAGTGAACAAACAGAAGTTTATAATGTTCAGTGTTTGATTTGTGGACTTTATCAACAACATCTGAATATCTGTGAATATTGTAGAAATGAAATGTAGACTGTAAGTGACATGAGGGATAATAATCTCAGTTTAATGTTTCCTGATGTTACTGACCGTGTCTGAGTAACTGTGATTCATTCTTCTACAGGTGATGTGATCTCAAAGATGGTAAAGGAGGGAGATTCTGTCGATCTATTCAGTGGTGTTACTGAATTACAGGAAGATGCTGAAGTAGAGTGGAAATTTGAAACCACTGTCATAGCTCACAAAAAACAAAAGGACAAAAAGATCTCAATACATCAGGATGCTTTTAATGAGGATTTCATACAGAATCTGAAGGTGGACCAACACACTGGATCTCTCGTCATCACAGCCATCACACCGGATCACTCTGGAGTTTATGAAATGAAGATCACCAGCAGCAGAGAAACTGTACACCAGATAATCAATGTTTCTGTCTTTGGTGAGTAACTCAAGTTTTCAGAGCAGTAATCATCATATTTAAATGAGATTAATGTCCTGATGTTTTCAGCGCAGTAATTATCGTATTTAAATGAGTTTAACGTCCTGATGTTTTCAGTGCAGTAATTATCATATTTAAATGAGTTTAATGTCCTGATGTTTTCAGTGCAGTAATTATCATATTTAAATGAGTTTAATGTCCTGATGTTTTCAGTGCAGTAATTATCGTATTTAAATGAGTTTAACGTCCTGATGTTTTCAGTGCAGTAATTATCATATTTAAATGAGTTTAATGTCCTGATGTTTTCAGCGTGGTAATTATCATATTTAAATGAGTTTAATGTCCTGATGTTTTCAGTGTATTATCATATTTAAACGAGTTTATTGTCCTGATGTTTTCAGTGCAGTAATTATCGTATTTAAACGAGTTTAACGTCCTGATGTTTTCAGAGCAGTAATTATCATATTTAAATGAGTTTAATGTCCTGATGTTTTCAGTGTATTAATTATAATATTTAAATGAGTTTAATGTCCTGATGTTTTCAGTGTAGTAATTATCATATTTAAATGAGTTTATTGTCCTGATGTTTTCAGCACAGTAATTATCATATTTAAATGAGTTTAATGTCCTGAAGTTTCCTCAGTTTACATTAAATGAAACTTAATTTTAATTACGATTCATTCTTGTAATCGGGGGTGAAAGAACGATCTGAAAACTGAGACACATTGTAAAGCTCAAATGTTTGACTCATGAATATTAATGATCTGATATTTGCTCATTAGTTCTAGTAGATTAGTGTTCACTCCAGTCAGTAATCATGGGAGATTCAGTCACTTTAAACGCTGATAATACTGAAATACAGAGAGATGATTCAGTGGATTAATAATGATTTACAGTCATCGCTGACATCACTACTTTTAACAATTAAGATTAATATTACAGTCATATTAAATGTCTAAGCTGTTAGTTATATTAATAGTTTATTTGCCCTTCTCAATGTTCTGTGTATGTTGTGTTAATTCAGTGAAAATCGGCTCATTTCTCATGTTTATTGCTCGTGGATATAAAATGAACATCTTGAATATTTGATTTGATCAGAATAAGAGTTCAACACAATACAGCTCTGCAGATAGATTAGTCTCGTCTTTCATTAACAACATTAACATTCTCCAAACCTTTGACAATTTATTACAACTTTGCTCTCGCACGAATACAAGCAACAAATAATGAATTTATCTGACAGTCACCAACTGAACAGAAAGACTCAAAAGTGTTTTAAAAGAGTCCATGTGACTAATGCATCATATTCCAAGTCTTCTGCAGGCATACGATAGGTTTATTAAGAAATGGACTAAAAACATACAAGACCTCACAAAGACTGTAAACATCCTGCAGTTATTAGAATTAGGATTATTTTCACATTTATCGGACCAGAAGTGAGAAATTCAAATTCAGTTTCCAGCAAAAAAATGTGCAGGATGTCGTGGAATATTCAAGATGAATCTCTCTAAGTTGTAAGAAAGCTCTCGGAGTCCCAAGTTCCAGATGCCAAAGTTATAGTTTATTGAACACCAACAAACTACATGAGACCAGTCAGCTGTCCGTTCTACTTTCGTTTTCCTAAGTTCCCAATTATATACCCATTTTTGTTGTCTTTCTGCTCCTTATCTCTAGCCAATGGGATTATTTCCCTCAATTCTTTCCCTAGCCACCAATATGTTTTATGTTGCTTGCTAATTAACTATTGGTGGAAAATCCCTTGCTCATCTATTTTTAAAAACACGTGTATCTTTCACATTCAGCCAATTACCTCATATTTTGGACATATTCCATAGTTCACAGAAAGGGCTCTTTCATTCAGAAACATCTGTGTATGAGAAAAAACAGCCATGTCCTCATCTCACCTTCTTAGCCTTTGATCTACAGGTCAGTGTACCCTCTTGATACCACAATATTATTATATCCATGTGCTCACACACTCAATATTATTATTATTTCCATGAAAAGGAGTACAAGCTCTAAAGATATTCATTATACTTTCAGTTTGTTAGAGCAGTCACCGTGACCGGTCGAGAGATATACAACACAGAAATACACCATATATTTGTTTTCAGAGAAGTACACAGAGAAACACAGAGAAATACACCATAAGGACTCCCTGAGTCACATGATGCACTTTTATTTCTGTCACTCTTTTGATATCAAATGTAAATTGTTGGTGAATATTTCCATGACAGATTTCCCACAATACATCAGAAAAGATTCATTGGTACAAACGTTTCAATGATTTGTGCAGGAGAGCAAAATGCAGGACAGTTTTCACAGTCGGAAATATTCACTTTAAGAGAGAATGTTCCATGGAAAACATCATTTATTAAACATGATTACTGTTAATTTATTAAAAATGATTACTGATCACTTATTACACATGATTACTCTTCAGATGCAGTGAGATCCAGCAGATGGTAAATTGCTTCAATAAATCAGATGATTTTTAGAAGGAATAACAAATTTTATTTTACAGAAATTAATAAAATTATAAAATAATGAGAATAAATGTAATAATACAGAAAAATGTATTATTGATTATAAAAGAAATGTGAAGTACATATATCTTAAGGATATACCTAAGGACTAAGTCCTGGAATTAACCTAATAATAGTACAATTCCTTTATCTAATGAACGAAGTTTTAAAAGAAAGAAGTTAAAGTACAGATAATAAGATGAGGCCTCACAGTTGGAGATCAGATGTGAAGAGCGAGAGAGTTGAGGTGTCAGTCTGACAATCAAAGATCAATTAAGGGTTTTATACCCAACCAGTACACAATGTACCAGACAACTCCTCTCTTAGGCACAACGAGTGCTGTACAAGTTGAGGTTGTAATTCAGGCTGTCAGGTCATACTGTTATGACCAATTGAAGTGTGAAAGCCGCAGTTGGAAAATCCAAGATTCATTCTGAGCAAAAGCGCTCGTAAATATCATGCTCAGCACAGAACGCACATACAGATGCCGGCAACATCCTGTGTATGCGGCTGACCGAACAAATAACAATAATTATAAATGATTAATCTCTCTGCCACCTGCTCTGAGCCCTCATTGGGTCAAAAAGGCAACCTATCCATATACTCAAAATCCCAAAGTATATACATTGCTTCATGCGACATCTCAGTTTCCCATGGGAACGTTTGTACAGCAATGCTACAACCCTTATAAGGATGGAGAAGAAACATGGAAGAATCTTCTAGCACGTACATTGGACATGTGAGGCCTCGGCACATAAGCATACATGCATAAACAAAGGAATACAAGGATAACATATGCAGTGATGATGTCTTACAGCTGGTTACAGGAATGTGAACATAAATGTGAATACATGGATATGCTTGTATAATTTCAATAAGAAACGGTATAAAATATAGAAATAACTCTAGTCACTTGCATCATGTTCACATTGTCTATCGAGATCATTTGATAAATTACTCCAGCAGATATTTCATTACAGCTGCTTAAATTCAGTATTTGTGATTTTATGTGTGAATGTCGTGGAAAATCTTTGAGAGGTTTCTTGCATCTTAAGAGAGATTCTTCAGAGTCCCGGGTTCCAGATGCCAAAGTTAAAGTTTATTGTGTCACCAACAAACATGAGACCGGTCAGCTGTCCGTTCTGACTCTCTTATTCCAAAACCTGATCTTATATACAGTTTGTTATCTGGCATTACCTCATTTCTACACCCCTTCATTATTTTTGTAACCAATGGATACTATTCACCACCATTATCTCACAGAGCCTTTTGATGTCTTTTTACTGGTAGAAACTTGGCTTTTAATCTTTTTAATTACTTTGACCACTTCTTGTTTTTACTCCTTATCTTCAGCTGTGTTTCAAGGTCCATAGCCTCATTATTTTGTTACAGCTGGTGCTCATTGTGGTTTTTGCAGCATCAACACTTTTAGTAACCTCATATGCTCTCTCCTGGGTCACACAAAGGCCAGGAAACTCATTTAACTACTTTGATATAAAAACATACTAGAATATTGAAAATATATACTATATGAATCATCAAACTGAACCTCCGAGTGAACAAACAGAAGTTTATAATGTTCAGTGTTTGATTTGTGGACTTTATCAACAACATCTGAATATCTGTGAATATTGTAGAAATGAAATGTAGACTGTAAGTGACATGAGGGATAATAATCTCAGTTTATTGTTTCCTGATGTTACTGACCGTGTCTGAGTAACTGTGATTCATTCTTCTACAGGTGAATATATCGTAAACCCTGTAAAGGATGGAGATTCTGCCATTGGTGAGTATCTCAAGTTTTCACTGCAGAAATTATCATATTTAAATGAGTTTATTGTCCTGATGTTTTCAGTGCAGTAATTATCATATTTAAATGAGTTTATTGTCCTGATGTTTTCAGTGCAGTAATTATCATATTTAAATGAGTTTATTGTCCTGATGTTTTCAGTGCAGTAATTATCATATTTAAATGAGTTTATTGTCCTGATGTTTTCAGTGCAGTAATTATCATATTTAAATGAGTTTATTGTCCTGATGTTTTCAGTGCGGTAATTATCGTATTTAAATGAGTTTATTGTCCTGATGTTTTCAGTGCAGTAATTATCATATTTAAATGAGGTTAACGTCCTGATGTTTTCAGTGCAGTAATTATCATATTTAAATGAGTTTAATGTTCTGATGTTTTCAGTGCAGTAATTATATATTTAAATGAGTTTAACGTCCTGATGTTCTCAGCGCAGTAATTATCATATTTAAATGAGTTTAACGTCCTGATGTTTTCAGTGCAGTAATTATCATATTTAAATGAGTTTAATGTTCTGATGTTTTCAGTGCAGTAATTATCATATTTAAATGAGTTTAACGTCCTGATGTTCTCAGCGCAGTAATTATCATATTTAAATGAGTTTAACGTCCTGATGTTTTCAGTGCAGTAATTATCATATTTAAATGAGGTTAACGTCCTGATGTTTTCAGTGCAGTAATTATCATATTTAAATGAGTTTAATGTTCTGATGTTTTCAGTGCAGTAATTATCATATTTAAATGAGTTTAACGTCCTGATGTTCTCAGCGCAGTAATTATCATATTTAAATGAGTTTAATGTTCTGATGTTTTCAGTGCAGTAATTATCATATTTAAATGAGTGTAATGTCCTGATGTTTTCAGTGCAGTAATTATCATATTTAAATGAGGTTAACGTCCTGATGTTTTCAGTGCAGTAATTATCATATTTAAATGAGTTTAACGTCCTGATGTTCTCAGCGCAGTAATTATCATATTTAAATGAGTTTAATGAACGATCTGAAAACTGACACACATTGTAAAGCTCAAATGTTTGACTCATGAATATTAATTATCTGACATTTGCTCATTAGTTCTAGTAGATTAGTGTTCACTCCTGTCAGTAATCATGGGAGATTCTGTCACTTTAAACGCTGATAATACTGAAATACAGAGAGATGATTCAGTGGATTAATAATGATTTACAGTCATCGCTGACATCACTACTTTTAACAATTAAGATTAATATTACAGTCATATTAAATGTCTAAGCTGTTAGTTATATTAATAGTTTATTTGCCCTTCTCAATGTTCTGTGTATGTTGTGTTAATTCAGTGAAAATCGGCTCATTTCTCATGTTTATTGCTCGTGGATATAAAATGAACATCTTGAATATTTGATTTGATCAGAATAAGAGTTCAACACAATACAGCTCTGCAGATAGATTAGTCTCGTCTTTCATTAACAACATTAACATTCTCCAAACCTTTGACAATTTATTACAACTTTGCTCTCGCACGAATACAAGCAACAAATAATGAATTTATCTGACAGTCACCAACTGAACAGAAAGACTCAAAAGTGTTTTAAAAGAGTCCATGTGACTAATGCATCATATTCCAAGTCTTCTGCAGGCATACGATAGGTTTATTAAGAAATGGACTAAAAACATACAAGACCTCACAAAGACTGTAAACATCCTGCAGTTATTAGAATTAGGATTATTTTCACATTTATCGGACCAGAAGTAAGAAATTCAAATTCAGTTTCCAGCAAAAGAGATCCAGAGTCTCAGAGCAGATATCGGATGTGTGTTTTAGTGACGGATCAATGAGTTTAACATTTCAAATAACTTTATTTCCTAAATTCTCAGTTGATTTGTTCATGTTTTGTTCATTCTGAATGTTTCTGTGATTTCCATCATGTTTACTGAACTCTTTTTCATTGAGTAGCTGCAGCATTACACACTAACTTTTCTTTCTTTTTGCCTTCTGTTTTTTTTACCAGCCACTTCAACTATTGACGAAGTGAATGATGGTTTGATATCTGTAGATGATGTGGTGGGTGTGGGGGCTTTATATGAAAAGTTGGAGAATATCAAGGCTGATGACGGAGTGAACGAGTCTGATGGATTGCTGAATGAGAAACAGGTCACGAGTCCAGTTTAAGTTAAAGAGACTCTCATCATCACTGGTGTAAATCACTGTTACATCATCAACATTCAAATCACATCTACAAAAACATATTTCACATTTGAATGAGTCTCGATAAACTCGTCCTGTAAAATGAGAGATCAACATACGCTGTTAAACTCTCAAACTAAAGTGTAAAAAGTGTCTTTGGTTTTTGATGAACCATTTTCAATATGTTTGAGCCATTCACACGTATTAATAATCAAATCCTGCTCAATGATATACAGTTTTTATCATTATAATTTTATACATGTACAATAACGTTTGACTCTCATATCTTCTATATCATGAGTGTAGACTGCACGCTTATAATATCTAATATAAGATTATCCACATATACAACATCAGTTTCCCTCAAAGCGTTGTGTTTTTATTCATCTGACACCACTAACAGGTTCATGTTTAGTTTTAGGTCAGTGTATTTTACAGGATACATTTGAACACTCGTGTCCAGTGACTTACACATTGAGTTATTATGCTTTTATTAAAGACATTATCAAACCACAAGTTTATATTCATTTAGTCTTTTTATTTGACTTTGAGCTTGAATAGTTTTCTGCTATATTGAATAATTGTGCTTGTTTATTTGATCTGGTAATATTGAGTGTTTTTGTGAAGTCTGAGAATGTGATCTGGAGTTTTCTGTTTTAAATACGGTCTGAATATTTCTGCTCTAAACTGTAATTTACTCTTTTACTTCTGTATTAACAGCTGATCTGAGGTCAGATACATACAAGCTTTTAACTTCAGCTTCAACTAATCCTGCCAAATATGCATGTGTGTTAATCTGTATTATGACCAAAAAAATAATAAAATAGATTAATCGATGTATGTTGTGTCAGTGTTGTTCATGTGTGTTTTATTTGACAAACAACAAGACAGAGTTTGTACTTGAACACTCGTGATTTACAGTTTGATTTTACACATTTCACAGCCGACGAAACAGACACTTAATTTTCCGGAACAATTCAATTTCACTGAATAATGAAGTACTGTAATATTTTCTGATGATGCATTTATTCAAACTAAATACATTAATTATGAATAATTGTATCTATTGAAACAACATTAGTCATACAAATCCACCATGTAAACCTTTTTCTGTGTTTTATAAGATTTCTAAGTTTTTTCCTCTGGAAAGATGAGAAAGTTTACATGAATAAAAACAGTGCAGTCATGCTCTATTGTATAAGCCCCTGTAAAACAGCACAGATGGGAATTGTGAACATTGATCGCAGACTAATCTCTCTGTTTTGTTGTTGAGATTGAAGTCACTGTACGGCCGTGGCCAAAAGTCTTCGCCTCACTGCGCAGATGCCCTCACGCCAACCTGCTGCCAATATTGTGCTCTGCACTGGTGGTGACACGATTCTGTAGCGGACTCCTCAGGAGGAGACGGTCCTGGCGCTCGCTGGACACTCTGGGACGTCCTGAAGCCTTCATCACTGCAGAACCTCTCTCCTTGAAGTTCTTGATGATCCAGTAAATGGTTCTTTCAGGTGCAATATTCTTTGCAGCAATTTCCTTGCATGTGAGGCCATTTTGATGCAAAGCGATGATCCTTTTATAGCAGTCAGTCTGCTCTTATAATCCAATCAGAATGATCGAGTGATGTCACCTGACTAGTGCTCATTCACACTTTCCCAGGTGCTGATGATATGATTCGTGAAATGATGTTAGCTGGTCATTTTGTGCCAGGACCAAAAAAAAAAAAAAAAAAAACAGTGAAATTTGGGTTTTTGTGATAGTTCATTTTTTTGGCCAATGAAGTTTTGGCTATTGAAAATGTAACTTTTTAATTTAATTCTGCTCAAATTAACAAAATGAATAAAGATTCGTTTGTTTCGCTGAACGAGACTCAAAGATTGAAGTCAGTAAAATGATCCGATCTTCCATCAATGTTTCCAGGTGCAGAAATGAACCATTTAAATTACCAGTCGTGAATACAGTAACCTTATTTCGTAACGAACAGTGATTCCCAGCAGGCACCTTGATATCAATTTGACATCAAATATTAGTCAAGACTTGATCAGGATGCTGTATAACATCATTTGTGGTGATTGGGTGAAAATAGGAAGTTAATCCCACACTGAAACGTGTTTAATGTATATGTAGGCCAATATGTCTGACGTTCAATTTACATCAAATCAATGTGTGATTTTAGACGTCACATTGACATCAATGATTATGTTAATGATATACATTTATGGCATAATATAAATTCATCATCAGCTTGATTAAGTTTAAATAGCATTTTTTCTTAACTAAGGCCTCAAAACGCATGTGGCACATCTCCTTCTGAACCACGTGTAGCCGTTGGGTTTGTGCATGTAATACCTGTAACTAACTGCTGTGGGTGGACTGTAAGCTCAATATTTAAATAAACAAACAAATAAATCTTTATTTATAGTGATACCATACTGTATAATTACAATATAATTGTAATACCACATTACAGTACCATGTCGTACATTTACAGCATTACTAGCAACTACACCTGCCAGTTAACCCTTTCCTGCCAGAGCCAAAAATTCCCTTATGTGCCAGAATATGATATTCATATAACATCACACACCTGAACTGTATATACCATATTGAAGAGAAGGACCAGGGCTTTCATATGATATAAATATATGTATGATTATTTAAGGCTAATCATCCTTTATCAATAAGATATCACACAACCATTTTTACCAAAATAATAAAGAGTGCAGGAACACTGAAAACAGTTCAACGCGCAACAAGCTACTTTAGTTTTATTTTCAGTCCTGCTTTTCCAATAGCAGAGCCCACATCTCTTAGAGACTCTTCACATTTAGGGACATGGGCTGTGTGGAGTGATGACGAGGGAGAGACTGCAGGCTTTAGTGTATGCAAAGGGAAACTTGCGTGAATATCGATATCTCCCCGCTGACGAGACGAGTGTTCTCTGAACTCTATCTGGGTTAAGTTCACCGGTCTACACTCATCCCCTGGTGCAGCATCAATGTGTTGCCATTCCTTAAACAATATGAAACTATTGAAGACGGCAATGTCTGTGAAATGGAGAAAAAGAGTCTTCCACCAGAATCTTCCATCGTTAGATTTTATAATTTGGTCTGGCCTATCAACATCACCCATGTTTTTGATATAATCGCTGATGACGGTGGGCTCGAGGGCTACTTCTGTCCAGTCGCCATCACTTTGTGCAAACCTAGACATTTCGGTTGAGTTAGTATATTCCCCTCAATCCTACACCACCTCATATCCCCACGAGTTGTCTTGCGTTCCCATCTTTTGATGTCTTTAAATTCTGCAGGAAACAGTTTACGATTCACCCTGCGTGTCTCACAGGAAATAGTTCCCATTTCTAACAACTTAACCAGAAGAGCTGGGGACGTTTAAAGGTTGTCAAACCAAACATTGTGGCCCTGGTATTTGAATGGCTGCAGTAATGATTCAATACTTTGGTGGCCGTCAGTCACACCCCCATCATCACTACCCATGTACACATTAAAGTCGAGAGTAGACCACAAGTCTGATGATGCAATTACCCCTCATTTAAAACTCCACCGAGTAGGCTTATAGCCCTTCATGTTTGTTTAAATCCTGACCGAGCTTTAGACTTGACCAAACGTTCATCTATTGCGAGATTGTGGTTATGCTGAAACAGCTGCTGGCATTTTTGTTTGAGGAACTTCATAAGGTGATCCTGATAATCCTCTGTGGTGCGGTCTACAACATGTAGAGCTGCTAAAAGGGCCTTGTAGCAGTCACGCAACATAAATCCCCTCGCAGTAACTACAGCCAGAGTAAAAAACAGCATGAAAAGTCATATTCTCGCAACATCATATAGGAGGTTGACCGCACAGCCTAACGCATGCTACCCCGAGTACTTATGTGACTTTCTTTTAGTGCAGGTGTTTAAATTTGTGTCACATGTCACTGACAGACATGTTTCTATCTGTTTTCCCGTCTTATAAATCAAATTCAGTTTTTTTCAGTGGAGGACATTGAACCAGATCTAAAGCAGACAAGAAGGTCAAGAAGCTGAACTTTGATGATGAGGAGGTTGATGAAGATCAGGGTCAGAACAACATGAAAAACGAGATTAAGCAGGCGGTGGGAGCTCCTGTTCCTGCTTCAGACTCTGAGGATTAGAAAAACAATGTGTCAGAACTTTATACATTATTAATAGTAAAATAGTGCCTGTAGTCTCTCAGTTAATAACTTCATGTATAATAATTACACACTTCATGTCAAAAAGTCACATACAGTACAGCACATATCTTTAGATTTCAAGCCACACAACTCTATTATTGATGCAAAATATCATTCATCTTTTTTTTCCTTTTGAAATTGAGGCGAGATGTGACCCACACATTTCTTCACATGTATGTGTGTGTGTGTGTGTGTGTGTGTGTGTGTGTGTGTGTATTAGTAGTTATACCTATATATTTAAGTGCTTTAAGGAGGCACAAAACTTTTCTTCATATCTGTAGAGAATTTCCGGAACTAGTAACTTCTATAAACCCAGCGGCTAAAGGAGAGCAGCACGATACTGAAATATCCGCCAGAATCTGAAAAAAGGGGAAAAGATCATAATATTTAGTTCAAATGTACATAATACTAGATAATGTTTATTTACAAACTTTATTAAAAAGAAGAGGCGGTCAAGAAAAAAAAATAGCTTCAT
This sequence comes from Moxostoma hubbsi, assembly GCA_032164185.1. NCBI lineage: Eukaryota > Metazoa > Chordata > Actinopteri > Cypriniformes > Catostomidae > Moxostoma > Moxostoma hubbsi. The sequence goes on from JAVLUX010000048.1 coordinate 23,580,932, forward strand.
AACTAAAAAGGTTTGAGTATCTTCCACAAGCCACAAAATTAGTTTTTTTTTTACAGGAGAATTCACATTTGTGCACATACAATTTTGCCACTAAAAGAATCAAATGAATTCTATAAATCTGACTATGCTTGATTCTTCTGTTCTCCCAAAGACCAAATAAAATATGTTTCCAAAACAACATAAATTGGTCATCAATGTTTCTTGTGATAAAATCACATTTTGCCAAAATAAATGCACCACAGTTTCAGGGCAACTGTCACAAAAGCTGCAATTAACATCAATATCACTTTTAAATGTTATAAAGTCATGTTTTACAGGGTATATTCAGTGTATCAATGTGAATGATACCTCCTTAACTTTATAATTAAATATTGATTAGGTATAAGCCAAACCTTTTCCCACACAATATCTTCTGTAAAACGAGTCCAATATGAGTAAAGACACATCATTTCTTTGAAATAACTCTCTTATAGATCTATTCTTTGTGTTAAGGGAAAACAGATATTACCTACATAAGTACTTACTATAGTAGGTTGATGTCTAAACAACATACAGATTTCAGGAGAAATTGCTCCAGAAACTGTTGCATATTCCCCTGCTGTTACAGGAATCTTATCATGCGCCAAAAACTCATTGAATTAAATAACTGATCCACTAATATGATGCCATTATCAAACCAATGCTTGAAAACAAGGAACACCATTATAAGATGCTTCAGAACATTCCTTGATGGCCATAAGCTCACATTTAGCCAAATTGAAGTAAACACCAGATGCCCTTGAACATTCACAGATGAATTCAGTGGCCACTGAGATCTGGTCTTCGTTTTGAATGAAGAGTGTCATCTGCTAACTGGGTTATTTTGATCTCTCTATCAAAGATAGTGATGCTTTCAATGGACTTGATTTAATATGAGAAGAGAGAAGTTGACTCACTAATAGAGAGACAGGGCACTCTTGCCTAATTCCTCTAGTAAGATCAAATCTAGGGGAAGTACCATTTCATCATTTATAATAAGAACAGGTGCCTTTTTTATAAAGGGTTTAAATTGCTGCAGAAAAAAAAATACCAAAATCAAATTTCTTAAGCGTGTCAAAGATGAATTGATGCTCTACCGATATAGTATATAGGATATATAATGCTTTATAAAGATCTAAGGATTATATAAACCCATTATCCTTAATCAATTCTGAATAGTCCAGGACATCCGACACTAATCTTATATTATTCGGTATATGTCGATTTTTCATGAATCCCGAACATGTTGAATAACTAGTCTTACTAGTCCAACGGAAGATGACGATGATGACGATATATGTATTATTCACGCCCAGTAACCCCTTCACCAATCACATGTGCCTTCAGCTGATATTGTCATAAAGTATCTTGGCAGTTTTCAGAAATAAAATCGGTGATTGGACGGAGAAGACACAGAGACAGGAAGTATATAATTATTGTTTTTTTTAATAAACAGAATTCAAATACAAACATTTATGGCATAATTCAATAATCATCCATATGTTTTCCGTGTTGATACAGCATGTAAAAACAAACCACACACAAATAAAATAAATAAATACAAAATAATAAATCTTAATCTAGTAACACAAACAAGTTCAAGGCAGAAAAAAAGTTTCAGGGCATTTCTGTCTGTCATCCATTGAAGAGATTTAGTAAATAGCTTCAGATCATTCATCCATCCGTTGAAATGGGGTTTAATCCATATAATTGTTCCCAGATTTGAACGCTCCGGCTGGAAAGGTGTCATTATTGTAAAATTTACAGTAGGCCTAATTTTTCACAATTAAAAAAACATTGAGATTTTGTGAAATAATAAAGACTTGTCAACAACTTCTCTGAGTGATGTAGAGAGTCAACTGCAGCTGTTTCCTGTTTGAAGGATGTTCTATAGGAATGTGTTTCTTGTCTCTACTCTCACGTTTCACACGTAGCTCAGACATGTATCACAACCAAATAAGGTAATGAGCTATTTCATTGGTGGGGATCCAGTGGAATGTGGTTTTCTGGACCATATAACAAAGTGCTGAACAATAAACATTGAAGAAGGATTTGATAGCATTGGGTGTCTGTGTCATGTCTTTCTTCCCTCAGCTGAGCCGTATCGAGACGGGGATTGCAGATCAAGAAAATAAATTAAATACATTGGTGGACAAAATTATCTAACACATTTCATGTCTGAAAAACAAAAACAGGCACCCCTACAGATTTTAAAATCAAGTCAAGTCAATTTTATTTGTATAGCGCCTTTCACAACACACATCGTTTCAAAGCAGCTTTACAGAAGTTCAGCATTAACAGACGATAAAAATGTAATGTCTATAAAGTCGATAAATCATCATCCTTGTGCAGGGCTCCAAACTGCAACTAAAAATGGTCGCATTTGTGACCAAATAAATTTATTTGCGAGTGTAATTTCTGTCAAGGTCGCCATTGGCGACATTAAAAGTTTACTCCCTTTTGATTTTAAAATTTGCATTACATTTCCCGAAATACATTACAAAACGTCCTGGATTCAAGAGTTTTCTTGGCTGAGGTATGATCACGGGACACAAAAAATGTTTGTGACTTTTGTTCAAGAGCGGGCAAAGAAATAGCGGGGAAAACGGAGTTCATTGCAGGAACTAACCATTTCAAAAAAGAGACTGTTAGAAAACACGGTGACAGTAACAAGCATAAAAAATGCACGTGATCACATAATTGCGAAGAATGCTCCACAGACTACACTGTTAGCGAGCTGCGGGACGAAAAGGAATGGAAGGAGTTAAAAATGAAAATATTTGGCGCCTGTTTTAATTGATTTTTTGTTTGGAGCCCTGTTATTAGATAAGATATGATTCTTTATCGTGTTTAAAAATAATTAAATAATAATTGTATTAATAACCCCAGTGAGCAAGCCGAAGGCGACTGTGGCAAGGAACACAAAACTCCAAAAGATGATTGTTAATGGAGAAAAATAACCTTGGGAGAAACCAGACTCACTGTGGGGGGCCAGTTCCCCTCTGGCTAACATCATGAATAATGTAAATAAGAATTATTTATAGTTAAAAAACATGATTTAAAAAATGATTAAACTTATTAAGTGCTAAGGGTCAGTATTTAGACAGTGATTGTGTTTGAACTGCAAGATTAGTGACCAGTGTCTTTGAAGTCCATCCTTGATTAAATTCCAGAAGTTCACTTAGATGCAATTGTCCTTGTTTGGCTGATGAAGGCTTTTGTTGGCAATAATTAGTCTATGTATCCCATTTTAAGATCCTGGTCCATGGTGATGGGGCATCTGAAGTCTCCGTGAGAGACTGGCGTCCCGAGATAACAGCAGAAAAGCAGATGGGAAATAATTAGCATAGCTGATGTTCATAATATTAATGCATTATAACTGATTCAGCAGTAGTATAAAAAGTAAGCATTATGTGAATGCTTGGTTAAAGAGATGCGTCTTTAATCTAGTTTTAAACTGGGACAGCGAGTCTGAGCCTCGAACAATATCAGGAAGGCTATTCCAGAGTTTAGGAGCTAAATGTGAGAACGCCCTCCCTCCATTAAATTATTAAATTATTCTGCTTTCCTTTTTGCATTTCGCAATGGCCATTGAACGAGACTTGCGCTGCTGTTTAAAACCCCACCTGAAGGGGGCGCTAGTGGCCTCTGGGCAGGTCACTCAGAGGGGACGGAAAACATGGAGGAAGGGTTTATTTAATGCATTTTAACAAGAACAAAAACTACATACATACAAGAGTACATATAACCACACATGTCAAGGGTAAAAAATAAATAAAGAAATATACATTATCAAAGATCAAGAAAGTAAGAAAGGCATTTTACAGAAAAAATTATACCTATTAAATAACTGTAAGGTTTTCATTGCTTTTAAGTTTTTACTTTTGGAAATTGTTTCTAAATATATTTTAACATCAGTTTTAAATTGTTCAAAATTTGGCATTTTTCCATTTGACTTTATGAATATAATAACGGGCAATTATAATAATTAAATCAAATATAAACAGAATATTTTTATCACCATCAAATGAAAAACATTTTAGCATAACATCGACTTCTTCAAAGTTAACAAGAATCAAAGCTTTTCTTTGTAAATAATTCATGAGTTCTTTCCAAAACACTCCCAAAATAAATGAAGAATAGTCACAAAAAACCCAAATATCTTCCGTGTTCAGTTTAAAGTGATTTAACTGGGGAAACACGATGAAACTTTATATGAAACCTCTTTCACTTTATTTGTGATGCAATATTTATGAGGTGTCTCCAAATATTTCTCCAATCAAAACGATTTTAAATGGAGAATTCCAGTGAGTAACAGGAAGTGTTTTTAGATTGAAGAAGAACGCAAGAAAATATTATTACATGCAGAACTTGTGAAATCTTGATACAAGCAGTAAATTCTGCAACTGTTTGTAAAGAATAATTATTATTACAATCTAATAGCCTCAAGATTTCCTTGGGAATTGCCTGTAAAACCCCAAAATATTGGGCAGGATCAACTGAAAACTTATAAATATGAACAAATTCAGGATAATTGAATAAAGCACCGTCCTTTTTGATCAACTGTTTAACCCAAATAAATCCCTTTTCACACCAATATTGATTTGTTCCTCATGTATGTATTCTTGCAAATGGAAAATTTATGGGGGATTATGACTATAAGATTGAAAGTAATGCTTGTTTGTGGAAACTTGCAAGTTTAATGGGTATTTTGTTAATATCATAGTCACATTTCAATATGAACTCTATACCATCTACTTTTTTAACTATAAATGTAGGTATTGTATCATATACTTTGCTTATTTTTTAAATAATTTTGGAGCCATTTTATTTGAAATATCACGTTAGAGGTTTTAAAATCGAAAACATTCAATCCTCCTTCAATTTTTGATCGACAAATATTTTCTTTTTTAATATAGTGTGATTTGTTCTTCCAAATAAATCTAAAAAGTTTGGTGTCTATCATTTGAATTAAAGAGGAGGGTTTATCTAACACTTGAGCAGTAGAAACCAACATAGATAAACCCTTTAACCAGCCAGTAACACACAACCAGTTAAACAGATTCATCAGCCAGTAACACACAACCAGTTAAACAGATTCATCAGCCAGTAACACACGACCAGTTAAACAGATTCATCAACCAGTAACACACGACCAGTTAAACAGATTCATCAACCAGTAACACACGACCAGTTAAACAGATTCATCAACCAGTAACACACGACCAGTTAAACAGATTCATCAACCAGTAACACACGACCAGTTAAACAGATTCATCAACCAGTAACACACGACCAGTTAAACAGATTCATCAGCCAGTAACACACGACCAGTTAAACAGATTCATCAACCAGTAACACACGACCAGTTAAACAGATTCATCAACCAGTAACACACGACCAGTTAAACAGATTCATCAGCCAGTAACACACGACCAGTTAAACAGATTCATCAACCAGTAACACACGACCAGTTAAACAGATTCACCAGCCAGTAACACACGACCAGTTAAACAGATTCATCAGCCAGTAACACACGACCAGTTAAACAGATTCATCAGTCAGTAACACAGGACCAGTTAAACAGATTCATCAACCAGTAACACGCGACCAGTTAAACAGATTCATCAGCCAGTAACACGCGACCAGTTAAACAGATTCATCAACCAGTAACACACGACCAGTTAAACAGATTCATCAACCAGTAACACACGACCAGTTAAACAGATTCATCAGCCAGTAACACACGACCAGTTAAACAGATTCATCAACCAGTAACACACGACCAGTTAAACAGATTCATCAGCCAGTAACACACGACCAGTTAAACAGATTCATCAACCAGTAACACACGACCAGTTAAACAGATTCATCAACCAGTAACACACGACCAGTTAAACAGATTCATCAACCAGTAACACACGACCAGTTAAACAGATTCATCAACCAGTAACACACGACCAGTTAAACAGATTCATCAACCAGTAACACACGACCAGTTAAACAGATTCATCAGCCAGTAACACACGACCAGTTAAACAGATTCATCAACCAGTAACACACGACCAGTTAAACAGATTCATCAGCCAGTAACACACGACCAGTTAAACAGATTCATCAGCCAGTAACACACGACCAGTTAAACAGATTCATCAACCAGTAACACACGACCAGTTAAACAGATTCATCAGCCAGTAACACACGACCAGTTAAACAGATTCATCAACCAGTAACACACGACCAGTTAAACAGATTCATCAGCCAGTAACACACGACCAGTTAAACAGATTCATCAGCCAGTAACACACGACCAGTTAAACAGATTCATCAGCCAGTAACACACGACCAGTTAAACAGATTCATCAGCCAGTAACACACGACCAGTTAAACAGATTCATCAGCCAGTAACACACGACCAGTTAAACAGATTCATCAGCCAGTAACACACGACCAGTTAAACAGATTCATCAGCCAGTAACACACGACCAGTTAAACAGATTCATCAACCAGTAACACACGACCAGTTAAACAGATTCATCAACCAGTAACACACGACCAGTTAAACAGATTCATCAACCAGTAACACACGACCAGTTAAACAGATTCATCAGCCAGTAACACACGACCAGTTAAACAGATTCATCAACCAGTAACACACGACCAGTTAAACAGATTCATCAACCAGTAACACACGACCAGTTAAACAGATTCATCAACCAGTGACACGCGACCAGTTAAACAGATTCATCAACCAGTGACACGCGACCAGTTAAACAGATTCATCAGCCAGTAACACGCGACCAGTTAAACAGATTCATCAGCCAGTAACACGCGACCAGTTAAACAGATTCATCAGCCAGTAACACACGACCAGTTAAACAGATTCATCAGCCAGTAACACATGACCAGTTAAACAGATTCATCAGTCAGTAACACACGACCAGTTAAACAGATTCATCAGTCAGTAACACGCGACCAGTTAAACAGATTCATCAGCCAGTAACACGCGACCAGTTAAACAGATTCATCAGCCAGTAACACATGACCAGTTAAACAGATTCATCAGCCAGTAACACGCGACCAGTTAAACAGATTCATCAGCCAGTAACACACGACCAGTTAAACAGATTCATCAACCAGTAACACACGACCAGTTAAACAGATTCATCAGTCAGTAACACGCGACCAGTTAAACAGATTCATCAACCAGTAACACATGACCAGTTAAACAGATTCATCAGTCAGTAACACACGACCAGTTAAACAGATTCATCAACCAGTAACACATGACCAGTTAAACAGATTCATCAGTCAGTAACACACGACCAGTTAAACAGATTCATCAGCCAGTAACACGCGACCAGTTAAACAGATTCATCAGCCAGTAACACGCGACCAGTTAAACAGATTCATCAGTCAGTAACACGCGACCAGTTAAACAGATTCATCAGCCAGTAACACGCGACCAGTTAAACAGATTCATCAACCAGTAACACACGACCAGTTAAACAGATTCATCAGCCAGTAACACACGACCAGTTAAACAGATTCATCAACCAGTAACACACGACCAGTTAAACAGATTCATCAGCCAGTAACACGCGACCAGTTAAACAGATTCATCAACCAGTAACACACGACCAGTTAAACAGATTCATCAACCAGTAACACACGACCAGTTAAACAGATTCATCAGCCAGTAACACACGACCAGTTAAACAGATTCATAAACCAGTAACACACGACCAGTTAAACAGATTCATCAGCCAGTAACACACGACCAGTTAAACAGATTCATCAACCAGTAACACACGACCAGTTAAACAGATTCATCAACCAGTAACACACGACCAGTTAAACAGATTCATCAACCAGTAACACACGACCAGTTAAACAGATTCATCAACCAGTAACACACGACCAGTTAAACAGATTCATCAACCAGTAACACACGACCAGTTAAACAGATTCATCAGCCAGTAACACACGACCAGTTAAACAGATTCATCAACCAGTAACACACGACCAGTTAAACAGATTCATCAGCCAGTAACACACGACCAGTTAAACAGATTCATCAGCCAGTAACACACGACCAGTTAAACAGATTCATCAACCAGTAACACACGACCAGTTAAACAGATTCATCAGCCAGTAACACACGACCAGTTAAACAGATTCATCAACCAGTAACACACGACCAGTTAAACAGATTCATCAGCCAGTAACACACGACCAGTTAAACAGATTCATCAGCCAGTAACACACGACCAGTTAAACAGATTCATCAGCCAGTAACACACGACCAGTTAAACAGATTCATCAGCCAGTAACACACGACCAGTTAAACAGATTCATCAGCCAGTAACACACGACCAGTTAAACAGATTCATCAGCCAGTAACACACGACCAGTTAAACAGATTCATCAACCAGTAACACACGACCAGTTAAACAGATTCATCAACCAGTAACACACGACCAGTTAAACAGATTCATCAACCAGTAACACACGACCAGTTAAACAGATTCATCAGCCAGTAACACACGACCAGTTAAACAGATTCATCAACCAGTAACACGCGACCAGTTAAACAGATTCATCAACCAGTAACACGCGACCAGTTAAACAGATTCATCAACCAGTGACACGCGACCAGTTAAACAGATTCATCAACCAGTGACACGCGACCAGTTAAACAGATTCATCAGCCAGTAACACGCGACCAGTTAAACAGATTCATCAGCCAGTAACACGCGACCAGTTAAACAGATTCATCAGCCAGTAACACACGACCAGTTAAACAGATTCATCAGCCAGTAACACATGACCAGTTAAACAGATTCATCAGTCAGTAACACATGACCAGTTAAACAGATTCATCAGTCAGTAACACGCGACCAGTTAAACAGATTCATCAGCCAGTAACACGCGACCAGTTAAACAGATTCATCAGCCAGTAACACATGACCAGTTAAACAGATTCATCAGCCAGTAACACGCGACCAGTTAAACAGATTCATCAGCCAGTAACACACGACCAGTTAAACAGATTCATCAACCAGTAACACACGACCAGTTAAACAGATTCATCAGTCAGTAACACGCGACCAGTTAAACAGATTCATCAACCAGTAACACATGACCAGTTAAACAGATTCATCAGTCAGTAACACACGACCAGTTAAACAGATTCATCAACCAGTAACACATGACCAGTTAAACAGATTCATCAGTCAGTAACACACGACCAGTTAAACAGATTCATCAGCCAGTAACACGCGACCAGTTAAACAGATTCATCAGCCAGTAACACGCGACCAGTTAAACAGATTCATCAGTCAGTAACACGCGACCAGTTAAACAGATTCATCAGCCAGTAACACGCGACCAGTTAAACAGATTCATCAGTCAGTAACACATGACCAGTTAAACAGATTCATCAGCCAGTAACACGCGACCAGTTAAACAGATTCATCAGCCAGTAACACGCGACCAGTTAAACAGATTCATCAGCCAGTAACACACGACCAGTTAAACAGATTCATCAGCCAGTAACACAGGACCAGTTAAACAGATTCATCAACCAGTAACACACGACCAGTTAAACAGATTCATCAGCCAGTAACACACGACCAGTTAAACAGATTCATCAACCAGTAACACACGACCAGTTAAACAGATTCATCAGCCAGTAACACACGACCAGTTAAACAGATTCATCAGCCAGTAACACACGACCAGTTAAACAGATTCATCAGCCAGTAACACGCGACCAGTTAAACAGATTCATCAACCAGTAACACACGACCAGTTAAACAGATTCATCAGCCAGTAACACACGACCAGTTAAACAGATTCATCAACCAGTAACACACGACCAGTTAAACAGATTCATCAGCCAGTAACACACGACCAGTTAAACAGATTCATCAACCAGTAACACACGACCAGTTAAACAGATTCATCAACCAGTAACACACGACCAGTTAAACAGATTCATCAGCCAGTAACACACGACCAGTTAAACAGATTCATCAACCAGTAACACACGACCAGTTAAACAGATTCATCAACCAGTAACACACGACCAGTTAAACAGATTCATCAGCCAGTAACACACGACCAGTTAAACAGATTCATCAGCCAGTAACACACGACCAGTTAAACAGATTCATCAACCAGTAACACACGACCAGTTAAACAGATTCATCAGCCAGTAACACACGACCAGTTAAACAGATTCATCAACCAGTAACACACGACCAGTTAAACAGATTCATCAGCCAGTAACACACGACCAGTTAAACAGATTCATCAACCAGTAACACACGACCAGTTAAACAGATTCATCAGCCAGTAACACACGACCAGTTAAACAGATTCATCAACCAGTAACACACGACCAGTTAAACAGATTCATCAACCAGTGACACACGACCAGTTAAACAGATTCACCAGATTTGATGAATGAATGAAAGGAGTTTAACTCACTTCTGACTTCCATATTTTCAGCTGTCTTGATCCCCAGATATTTCACTTCTTTGACGGGAATATTGCATACTGCTGTAAAATTACAGGAACCTTTAGAGCCATAAACTCACATTTGTTAATATTCAGGGAAAGACCAGAGACAGATGAAAATAACTGCAGACAATGAATTGCTTTTTCAGTTTCAGTCTCTTAAGAAAAGGGTGTCATCGGCTAATTGTGTGCATTTAATCTCTGTATCTTCTATTCTGATACCACGAGAAATATCTTTCTTAATATGAATGGCCATAACTTGTGTAACCAACAGAACAAGTAATGGAGTAATGGGGCATCCCGCCGAGTCTATGAGAAGATCCATATGCCAATTTTACAGAGCTGTTAATCTTATTATAAAGGGGTCTGATTACTTTTGAAATTTGTCCCCAAAACCGAAAAATTCAAGGATTTTAAAAATAAAGTCATGTTCGATTGTATCGAAGGCCTTGTAAAAATCGACAAACAGAATAAAACTATTTTCATTGATAATTTCATTATAATCTATAAGATCTAATACAAGTGTAAGGTGCCAGCGAGTCTGGGCTACTCCTCGGGAGAACAAAAGGCTCTCATGAGAATCAACATTTGAACTCTTGCACATGTAACAGTAACATCCGAGACGCAGCCAGCAGGGGCTCGCACCTCACTTCTACCATCTGATTATCTTCCCTTCCTCACTCAAAACTCACTAAAAACCTATACAATGTCAAGTGTGTACAAAAAAGTAACTATAACATGTTTGATATCATTTTAAGTGTCTCAGTGCGCCTGGTAAACTGGTCTCATCCTCCAAGCTATAATGAAAAGCTAAAAGAAGTTATAGAATATGAGAGATGTAGTGTGCCTCTTAAAGGTGTGCCCTCCCCCAGATCCTGTATATGTAAATGTACAGGAACCCCCTCAATAGGGTTTATTGAATTATTTGGGTATTTAAGGAGATCGTTCGGCACATCGTTCGTGGCTCTCTGTAGTCAGACGATCCCGCACAGTTTACTGTGTGTAGTTTATATCAGGCTGGGAGTCGGTAGGTAGACTTCCCACATGATCGCTGTGTGTAGTTTTTCGTTGCCAGGTAATATTTGTGATTATATTGATTGTTTGAGGATTTTGCCTTATGAATTGGATTTTGAATTATTGTTCTATTACCTGGTCAATAAATTGTAAACATTTGATTTGATTCTGACTGACTCTGAAGTTGTTTTCCCAAACAGATTGAGCGATTCGTATGTTACCGCAAGTCTGCGTCAGATTAGTGACGACTAATATTTGGCATCAGTTCAAGTGTACTTGGTTTGCAAAGACAAAGTGTGTTTCCGTTTAGAACAGCTTAATGCTGCTTGACCAATCTAAATTCGGGTGTGTCCAGGCCCGGCTGCAGGATGAAATGACTGAGGGGGCTTAACTTTATACCATCAATAATACACACTGAGATCTCGCTTTAGATTAGAACGACAGATTTTTAAATGCAGCACTCCTTAAAACACTCCATATACAACTGCACAACCAGGTAACCAGAAACTGACTAGCAACGTTTAAACAACGTAATGATGTTAGATCATGTCCTACCTTTTTAGAAGAGCTGCAATCGTCAGGCTTACTCTCAATCACACTTTCAGTGTCCTTCTTCACGTCTGAAATACGCTGCATATACTTTCTTATGTCCATTGTTGAATATTAATAATAATTCACATTTTAGTTGAATTGCAACTGAATTGCTGATGTTATCACAAGTTTGCAACTGATATTTGCTCGGCGGACACCAGACACCGTATTGCGCGGGATCGGATTAAAACCACGCCCCTTTAAATTTTACTGACTGTATTTTTCCACTCACCTCGGGAAATAAGAACGCACACAGTCGACGAAAGATAAGCCAGCATAATTTATTATGCATATATTCACCATTTCACACTTAAATATAAAGTGATTAAAATATTCTAATTGACTACCGAGAGTGTTTTTTTCAAGGCGACCGTTGTCCCCCCTTAATGTTTCCATGGCGACGCGTCATATTTGTCACGTGACACACCGCAGCCACAATAACAATGTATGACAGACCGTGTCGCTTTTATTTCCTTTTTCCTTTTTTATTCAAAATATTCACAAACTTACCATGTCATCATCTATCTGATATTCCGATTCTCAAATATGTGTTAGTGAGTGTGTTTGGTCGTTTAAAACCTTTATAAATAATCTTGATCTATAACGTGAGATGGGGTAAGTTACCACCGTTTCTTTGATGATCCGCAGTTCAGAGTCCTGTCTGTCATCAGTTTCTCCCGAAATACATGTAAGAAAATGGCCGGTGAACTGTGAGAACAATAGAGTTAACTTTATAGTTACTTCCACTGTTTTTGTCTGTTATGAATAACACACGTCGGCAAATTATATTTGAATGTTATTGCTGCTTCCACAGACATCATCATTGTGTATTTTACAAACTCCAAATGTATTGTTTTACTAGTGCTTATGTGTATTTGAATGTATGAAACCTAAAATAAACATTATTACGTTGAAAACACTACATAGTTGTGATAGGCTATGACAGCGCTGAGCTCGTCCGTCTCTGGCTCAGCGCCAGCCAACACGCGAAAGCAGTTTGAATCTGGCAGTTATGTCACGTCAATGAATATTCTAAATCCCAAGGCATATGGGACCGTCCGTACCGCTCAAAAGGTTAAACATTTTATTTGTATCCATGAATACAAAAATGAAACTGAGGGGGCACAAATCAGATCTGAGGGGGCAATGCCCCCTTTTGCCCCCTCGTGGCGCCGGGCCTGGGTGTGTCTTACCTCTGTTTTGACTTGAGGTTTCTTCAGATAAGTGTACGTGGGAAACCACGACATGGCCAATCCAAAGCTATTATAAGAGAAGTTATGTTGGTCAACTTACATCTGTAATAGTGGTCGTGACCTCTACTGAAGAAAACGTTCAGTTAAATTCAAGTGCATGCAATTCCATGGGGGCTATACTGAAGTATCTTTGATTGTGTATACGTGACCGTGACTAGGGTTGCCACCTTCAATACAGAAAAATAAGGGCCACGATGACCACAGGTCCGATGACTTGCCAGTGGTGGTAAATCGTAACTTAAAACATGTTTTCATAAAAATATTAAGATTGATACATGGGCATTATAAATTATTGGGCTATTGAACTTTAGTAATTGTATAAGGTGGCGTGAACACAGATTTTGGATAAAATTATTGTCATTGTTTGCAGACAGTAACACCATCCAAACAGTGAAACCACATAATAAATAACCGATCTACAAACATTTCTAAATTAATGTAAAGCACAATTTTTTTATTATTATTGGTAAGTTAATCTATTTTATATAGTCTATTGTTAATTCTACAGTAGCCTATTGAAGAATGCAATCATTTAAATAAGTTGTTTATTTGCTTCACATAGGCACTATATTTTTATTATTAAATATATCTCTCTTATCTGTCATTAAAATAATGCATATGTGTCTGACTGTACGCCTTAACCGTAATAAACAAATCGGTAACACTTTACAATAAGGTTCATTAGTTAACTACATTAACTAACATTAACTAATAATGAACTGCATTTATACAGCAATTGTTCATCTTTGTTCATGTTAATTTCCACATTTAATAATACTTTATTAAAATCTTGTTAATATTAGTTAATGCACTGTGAACTAACATGAACAAACAATGAACAGCTTTATTTCTATTAACTAACATTAACAAAGATTAATAAATACTGTAACAAATGTATTACTTACTCATTGTTAGTTCATGTTAGTTAATACACTAATGTTTAATAAATGAACCTTATTGTAAAGTGTTACCAACAAATCATACCATAACATGATTCATTAACATTTTTAACATTATTTCTTAACAAATAGGCAGCCTATGAAATCTAATGTAATCAATCAGAAAATTATTGAGGTGATTAAAAAACTGTCATTACACTATCTGCCTCAGGAGATGATTGAGGTATGAAGAACTGTGAGACGGTGATTTCTGTGACCTCTAGCATTGCGGGAATGTTGTTCTCCCGAGGCATGCTGTCGCACATCTGACAAGCCACCGCGCGCAACAGAGAACACTCGCCGACAAATTGTGCAACTGGCTTGATACTCATTTCCGCTGACACTTTCCAGCCAAGTATTTGATTCCTCTCACTCTCGTCGGTACTTTTGCATCCGCTTTCGTTTCAGCGCTGGACGCGGGGGTGTATCTGGAGCAGCCTCCGCCATTCTTTCAAATCGACTCTCTGCCAAGAGACCCGCCCTCCTCTGACTCTGATTGGCCGTCAACCTGAAACAAACCAATCAATCCAACGATGGCAGCGAGTATTACCCAATCAGGGGCAGAATAGGACGAGTCTTCACAGAATGCCGGTGGGATGATGATTTGCATGAGATGCTGCATTGAAGACAACTCCGAAAATACGGGACAAACCCCGTCCCGTTTTGAATGAAAACGGGACGCGCTATTTTATTGTCAAATACGGGACGATTCCGTATTTTAAGGGACGGGTGGCAACCCTAACCGTGACCGATCTCAGGTATATAGCAATTACCTCTGTTTGATGATCCAATACTGGCCGCTTGTGATCGTGAGACCCGCAGTCTAGAGAAAACACGCGAGGACCTCAAAGCCACATAGTTTCCTAATCTGAACAGGTAAAATATAATTAAAGGAGTTAAAAGAATAATCAAACATTCGCTCACTTTTAATGATGCTCAGATATCATTAAAACCTTTTTCATTTATGGAGTCAGATGAAATAACGAGGTAATACATGAGAGAAAATGTATTTCATTGAATCTGGTTGTGTTGCGTAAAAGAAAGACAGTAACGGGCAGAGACCTTCACCCGTATTATTGGAGACCGCCATTGGACCGATAAACGGGCTTACACAAGTCTAATATTATTACAAATATGTCCTTTTATAAAACCTGACTGACCTCATCAATAATACACTCTAATCCTGATTTTAACCTTTCAGTGAATATGAAAGCAATAATTCTACTATCATTATTGATTAAGGTGCAGTAATAAAAGGTCTTTATCAGACTTTGGATTTAAGGATATTAAACCTTGTGTCATGGAGGAACATGGACAGGTGAAACATCCTGATCAATAGATTCTTTAAAGACCATTAACAGAAATTCAACTAAACATCAGCAGTTATGACGTCATTTCCGGGGGACTTGATTAATTTAAGTTTATTTATAGCTGTTCTGATCTCTAAAATGGATATTTCCTTATCACAAAGGTCTTTAAATTCTTCATGGATACGATCTATATTATGTTTTAGGGGCTTTAATAATCCTCTATTGTGTCTCTGAACAGGCACTACTGGAATATAATTGACCATAAACATTTGAGACATATTTTGAAATAATATCAGGGTCTTGTGTTTCATTAATATGAAGCTTTCTGATAGATTTGTAATTTGTGGTTGATGCATATATAGTTGAGCCATATCACAAATGAATCATTTAACTGTTTTTCATATACACCAAAATTAATAAGTAACATGATGGAATATAGAATATCTTTTGTGCGGGTCTCCATAAAATTACTTAATTTTACAAATGTTCATGAAAAATGTAACTTCCCTTTTGGACTGGGCAATATGAACAAATATATTAATAATAATCGCATTTAAAATATTGCGATGTCCGATTATATCGTCAATCGCCAAGTTCGGTGAATATTTATGCTTTAAAAAGTACATTAATTTAATGAAACACGAAAAACTTAAAAGACATTAAAATTGCACTTTAAACCAAAAAGCAATTAAATTAACGAAGTGATTAAGTAATATTGAATATAACCACCTCCCAAAATCCAAACATTTACCATCACACAAGCATCAGCGACGGGCGAAAATGAAGAACTAAAGACAATTAAAAATATAAAGATTATTATTATAATCATCATAATAAATAATCCTAATAAATGTGTAATTAAATGTGTTTGTAGTTTCTGCTGCCTGAAGAAAATAAAATATAACTCAATTTCACGAGCACTGACGGCTTTTCTTTTGTCTATTCTTAATAATATAATCAGGCCCGGCGCCACGAGGGGGCAAAAGGGGGCATTGCCCCCTCAGATCTGATTTGTGCCCCCTCAGTTTCATTTTTGTATTCATGGATACAAATAAAATGTTTAACCTTTTGAGCGGTACGGACGGTCCCATATGCCTTGGGATTTAGAATATTCATTGACGTGACATAACTGCCAGATTCAAACTGCTTTCACGTGTTGGCTGGCGCTGAGCCAGAGACGGACGAGCTCAGCGCTGTCATAGCCTATCACAACTATGTAGTGTTTTCAACGTAATAATGTTTATTTTAGGTTTCATACATTCAAATACACATAAGCACTAGTAAAACAATACATTTGGAGTTTGTAAAATACACAATGATGATGTCTGTGGAAGCAGCAATAACATTCAAATATAATTTGCCAACGTGTGTTATTCATAACAGACAAAAACAGTGGAAGTAACTATAAAGTTAACTCTATTGTTCTCACAGTTCACCGGCCATTTTCTTACATGTATTTCGGGAGAAACTGATGACAGACAGGACTCTGAACTGCGGATCATCAAAGAAACGGTGGTAACTTACCCCATCTCACGTTATAGATCAAGATTATTTATAAAGGTTTTAAACGACCAAACACACTCACTAACACATATTTGAGAATCGGAATATCAGATAGATGATGACATGGTAAGTTTGTGAATATTTTGAATAAAAAAGGAAAAAGGAAATAAAAGCGACACGGTCTGTCATACATTGTTATTGTGGCTGCGGTGTGTCACGTGACAAATATGACGCGTCGCCATGGAAACATTAAGGGGGGACAACGGTCGCCTTGAAAAAAACACTCTCGGTAGTCAATTAGAATATTTTAATCACTTTATATTTAAGTGTGAAATGGTGAATATATGCATAATAAATTATGCTGGCTTATCTTTCGTCGACTGTGTGCGTTCTTATTTCCCGAGGTGAGTGGAAAAATACAGTCAGTAAAATTTAAAGGGGCGTGGTTTTAATCCGATCCCGCGCAATACGGTGTCTGGTGTCCGCCGAGCAAATATCAGTTGCAAACTTGTGATAACATCAGCAATTCAGTTGCAATTCAACTAAAATGTGAATTATTATTAATATTCAACAATGGACATAAGAAAGTATATGCAGCGTATTTCAGACGTGAAGAAGGACACTGAAAGTGTGATTGAGAGTAAGCCTGACGATTGCAGCTCTTCTAAAAAGGTAGGACATGATCTAACATCATTACGTTGTTTAAACGTTGCTAGTCAGTTTCTGGTTACCTGGTTGTGCAGTTGTATATGGAGTGTTTTAAGGAGTGCTGCATTTAAAAATCTGTCGTTCTAATCTAAAGCGAGATCTCAGTGTGTATTATTGATGGTATAAAGTTAAGCCCCCTCAGTCATTTCATCCTGCAGCCGGGCCTGAATATAATAAAGTGTTTCATCAAACAGCGTTTCTGTCACGTGTCACTCTGAGATGTCTTACAGGTCACCGGTACATCAGCAAAATACTGAACAATCTGCATATGGGGGGTGTTCACTTCAAACCTTCACCAGTGTACATTGATCATTTGAACAGAAATTATGAAATTGATTGAATTAATATTATTTTAGTGATTTACTGAAACACAAGATCATTTGGGATGGGGGAGGGGGGAGGGGTTACTCAGACTACTAATTTAATGTCTTTAATTGGCATAACATGTCAAGATCATTTGATACTTTTTCCCCATATTAAATATATATATATATATAAAATAAACTGATAAACATTGTGTACATACGCACTTAATTAGTTTACTAAGTTTAACCACTAATAGTTGTGAACATAACTAATATTAGCATTATATTCATTCATTTTCTCTTATAGCATAATTTCATGAACAGCTGCTTTGAAACGATGTCTGTTGTGAAAAGTGATAATAAATGTGACTCATAAGACTGAAGTAATGGAGGTGTAATGGACTTAATTAAGAATTTGACACAATGGGAACTACTTAAAGAAGTAATTATATCATATTCTTTCTGTTTAACAGAAATATAATAAGCAATGATAGTTCTGACTGAAACAGGTCTCTTATCATTTGTCCGGTGGCAGACGAGTTTGTGAAAATACAGTAACAACAAAATCCACAACATTCTCAGTTTCAGTGTTAGTTCATGAGTTTGGCCTTTGTAGGGTAGAAAAGTATGGAGTTTCCTTTGTGTCTTTTTTATTCAATCAAACATACTGTGTTTGAGAGTAAAGCTAATTATTTTGTAACAAAAAAAATAAAAGAGTGCAAAAATAAAGAAGTTGATAACAAAATTATTTGCAGAGCGTGTAATCTTTTGAAAACTTTTTTTTATTATTGTTTTGTGCACTTCAAAAACTTTTCATCACAAACCCACACATTTTGCTCTCTTTTCTGCTGTCTTTTTTGCGGGTGTAAATATTTTGCTTGCGCGTGAAGCTGTACCTCAGTGGGCGGTCTCTAATAACCAGATGAAAGGGCTTTTTCTATTGGTCACCCTCGATTGAAGTGACAGGTTGGCCACGCCCACTACAGTTTCGCGCCGCTGCTGGCTGCTGCCATCACCGTCGCCAGTCTGTCATTCTGTCTGAGAGAAAAGCGTCAGCGAGCGAACTTCTAGAATGGCGAGCAACAGGTCGTTTACTGGGTAAGTAAGATAATTTAATATCATAAACAGTGACAAGTGAACTGAATGATTCTCTCTTCTTATGCTGTCCCATTTAAATACGTTGCGTCGGATAGACCAGTCTGTAGTTAGTGTTACCGCTGACTAGATTGTATTAGCCAACACCAAATAGTACCGTTTGCCGTGCGATTGATGTCCAATGTTGCTATCTGAGCAGACATACATAATACATACATACATAATCACATTGGATTTTCTCAGCGTAACGTTAAATGTTAAAGAGGCCACTATTTTCGCTGTTCGTATAGTTAGTTTCTGGAGTAAATATATAGGCTATATATTCTGTATTTACACGACTTTGGCCAATCAGCGTGCACTAAAGTCACTGGTTACGTTAGTTCCTATAACGTTAGTAGTTCGAGGAACTAACGTTATAATAAGATTCCTCCGGTGCACCAGCCCCTCAGTCATAGGCACGTTAGTATTTTCACCCAAAAAATAAGTTTTATTGCGGAATAGCATGTTATGGAATCTGCAATATATTCAGTCACTAAGCTAATTCAGCTAATTCCATTTATTAGTTATGCAAACTATGCATATTAATTTCTGTTCAATACTTTTCACATTATTTATTAATTATGCATGTTAATTTCTATAAATTCTAGGTACAGCAGATGTGCCAAATCTCAGGAGAGGGATATTTTGACTCAAGGAATCCCTGCACAAGATGCACCAATGACAGCACCAGACAGGCTTCCATCAGCCCTCCAAAAAAAAGTGTGACTGCAGAGTGGTTGTGATGATGACCCACACATTTTCAGCTTGCCACCAAATACAGCTGGTATGGCCAAAACCAGATCTGGGCCACACATACCACAAAATGCACTGCAACAAGCACCAGCACCTGCACGTCCTCAGCCAGGGCCATTGTCTAGGGCTCTCCCAGTTATCCTTCCAGCCACTGCTGCATCCCAGCCAATGATGCTATTTGTGGCGTTACCTGCACAAAGTATGGAAACATCACCAGCAGCGCCACAGCCTTCTGTGCCATACACCACTCAGTACTATAGGAGGAAAAAGCCGGAAAGGGAGCAGAAGGAATCACTAAAAAGGAAATATGTGCATAAGACTGAAGTCATCCTTTGCAAGAAGTGCAACAATGAAAGGAAACCACCATCTCATCTCCAGTATTTTGGAAACTGGCACTGTGAGGAGACAGCTACAGAACCATTTGCAGAGAGGAGGGCAGCTCTGCAGACACGAGACTATGGCAAGAAGAGGGCACACACTGAAGATTAGAAGGGGAAACACTTGACTAAACTGCATCAAAGTTCTTTTGATTGATTATTTTTCTTGCATAATATTGGTATATTTATACAGTATATATTATTGTTATTATTAATCTACACATTTTCCCTCACATTTTTGTTAAGATTACGTGTATTTGCACTTTATTTAAAGTTGTATATTTTTATATGATTCTTCTAATTATTATTATTCATACATTATTCATTAAGCATTGTAATGGTGGTGACTACTCATATTTGCACAATTTTAATTTGTATTATTTTATATAGTATATGTAATTTGGTTGATTATCTAAAGAATACCTAATTCTGCAAATAGTATATTATTATGTATACAAATTACGTTACTGTAAATAGATAACCTGTAAAATGTGTTTTTGACTCAGCAAAAACTGTAAATTATTATTATTGCATTTACTGTTATACATCTGTCCTCATTTTATTGTTATTATTGTAATAATTAGAGGTGTACATTTTAATATTATTATTATTTTAAATCTTCTATTACACATTTTAATTCAAATAAACAGATTTGTTACTATGTCTGCTCACCTTATTATTATTTTTAATAAGCCCTTTTATTTACAATACACTTACAGTTGTATAGCAAGTATTTTAATGGTGGAAGCATTTTCCAGTATTATTGATATATCAAACTAAACCATTGATATCATACATCAATAGAGTAATACTTAAAAAACATTTGACAATATTTATGACACAACAGAAGAATTGTTACACCATTTAAATCATTCCATGGATCATTAATTATCATTTATACTAGTTTTAATAGCAACACAAACAATACGAACTGTACAGATAATTCTTAATTGTGTACCATAAGGCACGAAACATCACCAGATTGAATTCACATGATTAAAATCACATATAATATAATTATATGAAGATAATTTCATAAATAGGTTTATACTCCAGAGCTGGATTCGAACCCACGTCTCTATGTCGATTTATGATAGCTCTACCACGACGGACACGCGATGGCCTCCAGCGCAGTAAACGACCTGTTGCTCGCCATTCTAGAAGTTCGCTCGCTGACGCTTTTCTCTCAGACAGAATGACAGACTGGCGACGGTGATGGCAGCAGCCAGCAGCGGCGCGAAACTAGTGGGCGTGGCCAACCTGTCACTTCAATCGAGGGTGACCAATAGAAAAAGCCCTTTCATCTGGTTGTTAGAGACCGCCCACTGAGGTACAGCTTCACGCGCAAGCAAAATATTTACACCCGCAAAAAAGACAGCAGAAAAGAGAGCAAAATGTGTGGGTTTGTGATGAAAAGTTTTTGAAGTGCACAAAACAATAAAAAAAAGTTTTCAAAAGATTACACGCTCTGCAAATAATTTTGTTATCAACTTCTTTATTTTTGCACTCTTTTATTTTTTTTTTTGTTACAAAATAATTAGCTTTACTCTCAAACACAGTATGTTTGATTGAATAAAAAAGACACAAAGGAAACTCCATAGCAAAGAGTATTTCTATTTTTACCAGTGAAACTATGTGCAAAGTCATTTTGGGAACAGAAATGTGGATGGATGGAAAGTGATGCCGTGTCAGCACCAAAGGTTATTTTCATGGCAAAAATAGAGTACTTTAAAAAGCAGTGACAAACAATACACAAAAAACGATGACAGCACTGTAAACAGATGTAGAAGAGATGTGAGACACGTGGAGACGGACCAACACATTCTCACACCCCAACTCGTCACATATGGACGCTTGGCCAGGACCCCTTGGCGTCACTTTTTAACGCACTGGGTATACCTTTGGCGTCATTTTTCAACGTGCAGGTTAGTCCGATAGACTTCTATAGAACTCTGAACCGGAGCCTGTAGCGTTGAAATTTGACGTCTTGGGTAAGCTCAAGCTCACCGCAACCCGTTGTCTGGTGTGAATGGCTCGAGACTACAATAAATAAAAATAAAAAGGAATTGGCTACAATAAATGATCTATGCCAGGGCTAGTATAATGGTGGCACCCAGATCATCTTTATCTGGCCCTCCAACTGTTTTTTTTTATGTTTAAAAACCCTCGCAATCTGATATCAAACTGCCCTCTGTTTTAGCGCGTCCATAGGCAACAGCATTCTGCGGTGAGTTTAACAACGCATCTGGTGTGCAACCGCATTCAGCGGTGAGTTTAACAACGCTCAACTGCAGGTAAAGGGGCATTCAGAGGTGAGTTTAACCAAAACAACGCTAAACTGCAGGTAAAACGGCATTCAAAGGTGAGTTTAACAACGCTCCACGGCGTGTGCAAGTAAGCAGTTTAAGCGTTTTCTTGTCATAGGTACTGGTATACATAGGTAGGCCTACACTGCTTTAACTAGAGCATGCTGGATAACGTATTTTTATCGGAGGTTTGTTGATGTTAATAAATATATATAATATGCTACGATTGTTGTTCAATTAATCAAAGTTTTTTTTATTTTAATTGTTTAAATCCTCTAAATCAGTGGTTCTCAAACTTTTTACACCAAGTACCACCTCAGAAAATATTTGGTTCTCCAA
Organism: Moxostoma hubbsi; assembly: GCA_032164185.1. Lineage (NCBI taxonomy): Eukaryota > Metazoa > Chordata > Actinopteri > Cypriniformes > Catostomidae > Moxostoma > Moxostoma hubbsi. Next base: position 23,604,005 of record JAVLUX010000048.1, read on the forward strand.
GTACCACCATAACGACCAGCATTAAAATACAGTAGTAGTAGGCCTAACTATTCAGCTACAGTTATGCAAAGCTCAAAAACCAGGCGGTTTTATTTATAATAAGAACATTTATTATTGTCAGCCACTTTGAACATTGTAATAACACAGTTTTAACATCAACAATGCACTGTGCTGCTGACATAGAGGTAAATAAAATACAAATTAAATAATGATTCAATTAAAATTGCACCTAAAAGTGAAATAAAAACTGTACTTAAAGATTAAATGAAAATGTATTGCTTCAGTTCATCACGTTTTCACAAAAAAAAAAAAAAAAAAAAATCCACTGTCTTGTCCTTCAGCGCCGTGTGTTTGGTGACAAGATGCCGTTTGAGATGCGACGGTTTCATGCATTCATTGCTAATAACTTTGGTGCATACCACACACTGTGGCCTGGGCTCTTCCTCTCTCCCGCTCCAAATAAATCCAAATTTGATATAGTTTGGGTCAAAATTTCTCACTATTTTGAAGCGTTTATCAAAGTTGCCACTGTTTGCACCTGTGCTCGGTTCACTCTCGTCCTCTTCAGTTCTTGTACTTGAAACATTCTCCTCCTGATCCGAACATCTCTTGCCAGATTGAAGCCACGATAGCAGTTTTGAACTTTTCATAATTTTATCATCCACCTAACATTCATTTATATTGAACCTTTTCATAAAATTCGCTGCCCTCAAGTCTGCGTTTTTCAAGGCAACCGTTATAGAACGGTCACTTTATTGTTTCCATGGTGACGCGTCATTGCTTGTCACGTGACCACAGACGCTGAACGACTGATGATCTGCTTTTATTTCTTTTTTTATTCAAAATATTCACAAATTTGTTCGCTATACTATAGCATTACCTTTATAAACATCACCTTTATAAACATCGCCATTATAAACATCACCTTTATAATTATCACGTTAGTTGAGCTCTATGCGCGATGGGCGCAGATTATAATGGATAGGAATATTATTGCCGCTTCCATAGACATCAGTGTGTATTTTACAAACTCTAAATGTATTGTTTTTTTTTTAGTATTTATGAGAATTTAAATGTCTGAAACCTAAAATAAACATTATGTGGATGAAAACACTGAATAGTTGTGAATGATATGACTCCGCTGAGCGGGTACGTCTCTGGCTCAGCGTCAGCCAACGCGCGAAAGCACAGTTTGAATTTATCAGTTGGTCAGGTCACGCACTCACCGCTCTACTCACACCGGTGACATCGAAATTTAGTGGTTCCTCTGCGTACCACACTTTGAGAACCACTGCTCTAAATTAATAACGCTGACGTCACCAACGGTCACTTGGGGCGATCCCAAGGTCCATTGCGATTTTCCCCTCGGTAAGTAGAAGAGTTAATTAATAGAGATGGAAACTATTCTTAAATGTACACATCAAAAACTCTTGAATCAGGACAAGAAGTTGTGTTTAGAACCTTTAGATGTGTAAGGTGGCAATTTCTTATGACAGTAAATGATAGAAGACATTATAAAGATATAGCTTGCTGCAGCAAATGTGCAGGCTAGCAAAGTTAGCTCATTGAATTCAAGTTTTTGTTCAATTTTCTCGCATATAATCATGTAAGGTACAATAATAAGGGAGATTTTAAGATTTTCAGTATTACATTAGCACACAACTATTATCCAACATTATGTTAATGTTCAGATGAAGAATGGTGTTGCCAGATTGGTTTGTTTAACTGCCTAATTGTATAAAATCCACGAAAAATTATATAATAAACACCCAAATAAATCTATAATTAACAATACAAATTAATTCATAACTACAACATTATTGTGGCTCATCACAATATGAAACCATAAATAATTTGTGTTCTTTCAGAGACAATTTAGGAGGCTAGAGTGAACAGTGCAACTGTACAATTATTTTCCATTTCTGCCCTTTGCCTTAAAATAATAAAATTCCACTTGCCCAAGCCTTTTTTTATCACACATAGTGCAACCCAAAACCAACCAAATGACTGGAAAACTATCCAATCTGGCAACATGAAGAATACTGCTGTAAAATATAAGGTGTTCAATTCTGAATTGCTTTTTTCTCTCTCATCAGGTCCTTCAATTTTGCCTGCTCTTTATTCTAACCCCCCACCACACATACACACACAGAAACACACACAATAAAGGCAGTTTTAAGAGCCACGTCTGTCTTGTTTAACTAATGTGTGATAACTGCTTTTGTTCATTTCAGGTGAGTAAATTTGAAGCTGTAGGATACAAGCCAATTTTATTTATTGGCAAGTCAGATAAAAGGGCTTCAAATAAATGGGTTACGGATATAATTACCCATCTGCACCCCACTCCTGTCACTAAAACTCTTTTGGAGAAGATGCGGAGGGCCTATGAATTTATCTTGACCAAATGTAAGTTATGTTTTGGTTTAGAAATTATGAATATTTAAGATACATGTATATTTCTTTATTAATATGTACAGATTTTAAATGAAAGTAAACTTTATTTGTATTATAGCAAACACTGATTCCGAAATTTTCGTATGCGTTTTTTCGTATTCGTCATTTGGTGGCCATGAATTGTCAAAACACCATTCAAAATTCTTGCTACTGATCCAAAAATGCATTTTTTTTATGACGGACGAAAGTTTCGTAGGCAGTGTGTAAACGTGATTGACTAAATATTTATTTGTCATATTTATTTTGTAACGTGCGAAAATTTCAGAGTCAGTGTGCAAGAACCTTTAAGAGGGCTTTGGGAAAACCATTCCTGTACATTTTGCTTGATTGACAAAAACAGGGACAAATTTACTTGACATGAATGGAAAGGACTGCATATCACCTCACATGTGAAATTATACATTTGGACTGATGCAGGTACAACGCATGGCATCATGGCTTAATTCACTTTCCTTGTCTTTTCATCATTTCAGGTTGCCGAAAATGTAGTAGGCAGAAGGTTTTCCAGTTTGATCGAATAACTGGGGAACGGATAAATGAGGTAAAATATGTTCTGTTAGGCTGCTTACTTGTCTAAATGACTGATTCTGACCTTTCAAAGATAATAAAACAATATGTTATTCCCTATTTAGTGATTGCTTAAACAGTTAAAATAATTATTATTCGTGTTTGTGTGTAGGGGAAAGCTGAACTGAAAGTCCACTGGTTGCCATGCACTGTGTGGTAAGTCATGTTTTATTAATTATTCAATTCCATTGCAATGTTGCAATGCAATTTAGTCTATTCCATGATTAATGTGATGAAGGCAAAGTTCAACTGGTGTCTTGCAAGCAGCGTGGAAGTTCATGTCAGTGTTTTCTGTGACAAGAGAAAACTCCCTGGTCCTGTAGTTGTTCCTGTCAGTAACTCATTCTCTGAGGTAGCCTTTAGAAAAACTGGAGTGAGGTCGATTGTCAGTACTCAGAAGCAAATAGCGATGAGGTGGAGGCATTTGGAAGAGCTAGATCCGGCAGGTAGGCCCTTGTAACCTAGGACATGCATTCCCATGATGAAACGTTATGGAATAGTCTTCCGAGCATTTCAAATTCAGACACAGTCTCTCAGTCCAGATTAAAGACTAATATCTGTGATATAATATCTTTTAAAGACACATCTGGACTGAGAGACTGTGTCTGAATTTGGAATCCTCGGAAGACTATTCCATAATTTTAAAGACAAATGGGAGAATAATCTACCTCCTTGTTTTTATTTAGAATATTCTATTTTTTACATCCTGGAATTGTGTGATTAACACAATGGATTGTGGGTAATGAGGAGCTGAACCATTCAGTACTTTCTGAGTAATTAATATCATTCTAAAATTAGCTGACAGACAGCCAATGTATGGACAATAAAATGGTCCTGTGTGATCATGTAAGTGCTGTATAAATGTACAAATGATTATTATTATCATGTTTTCTGTTTCTAGTAAGTACTCTAGTGGCTAGCTCTAGCTCTGAACTAGCTTATTTATTGAGCCTGCAGGACATGCACTCGGTAATGCATTAACATTATATGTTAAAGTAACAGTGTTTCATGCACACATAAATTAATCTTTCAGCATCTGAAACACTTATGTGTCATCATTTAGTATTTTTAAAATGGATAATCCTGTCGTACATGTGCTGGAAATGTGATTTTCCTCATCCCACTAATGACAACTTAATCCCTCAGTTTATCAGAAACATATTGAAATCAGTATATTTTCAGATACATGGCTTTCAGTGTACAGAAACTGTATGGGACATTGTGTAACTAGAGCTGCCAGACAATTGTAGTTTAGTAAAAAGTACAATATTTTCCTTGAGATGCAATGTTGTATAAAAATGTGTAAAATGAAAATACACCAATTAAGTCCAAGTACCTCCAATGTGTTATTAAGTAAATTGAGTAATGTATTCAGTTACATTCCACCACTGGGCTTAACCAGGGTTAATGCTACTTTAACAAACATAAATACATTTTGATGAATATCTAAATTTAACCCAACAGTGATTTTGATTTTTTTTCTCTGTGTTCTAATGCATTTTTTTGCACTTATGATATTTTACAGTGGCAAAACCTGGGATGATACATGGGAGCCTGCCAGTGAATTCCTACATGTTTTGCCTAATTCCCCACAGCCCAACCAGCTTTCAGCATGACAGCCTTGTCACCTGGACTCATCAAGCAGTTTTTTTTTCTTTTTTTTTTCTTTTCTTTTTTTCTTACTTTTGTTCAATAAAGTTTTTTGCACAATACACAGTCTCTTTTTGTGTTTATTTTCTTAATAGTGTTTAAAAAAAAAAAAAAAAAAAAAACTTTTTTATGAACTGCACAACAGCCATGAAGTGTACCATGGAGAGATCATAAGGGAGAACATTTGTGCTGTTTGTCATAATGGCATTATTATACATACATGATCATGTAAATGAAGTTGTATTTCATTCAATGAAAAAGAACAACAACAAAATAAATAAATATCCTGGATCTGCGTACATCAAAAGTCGGACGAGCCTGTAAATACCATATATGGACAAGTGTGACGTAGCTTTGACATTAGTTGGACTAATGTTTAGGTCAGAATAAAAAGCGCTCCATATCGCAAACTATGTTTTGCTGTCGTTATGACGTCAGTAATACTATCAGTTAACAATGAGGTATTGCTATATTGAAAGAAATTACACGTTTACCGAGATCCTAACCCTAACCCTATAGTGTAACTACACACTTCAATGAACTACAATTTACAGCGCCCGTCCCATCGACACAATGATAGAGGCTTATGGGTAATGTAGTTTAAAAACGTTTTGTAATGGAATTAAATAAATACAATCTTTAATGAACAAAGGGACATCTAAATATGTTCATTATACAAATCTCTTGGACATATTTGAGAGCCAGACTGAAATTTGGTATTTTAATGTGAGCACTTTTTAAAATGCTTTTATAACACCTTTCCATGTATGCCAGACATCTCTGTTCAACATTATGTATTAAACATAGCAAAAATAATTGTCCTACCAATTTTCACTTCGATACGCTTATCAGACTTTGCATTTGAGACTTTGCAGGATGTGCATTTGTTTTGCTCTTCCAGGGGTACTACGGGACCCCTGAGGGAGGAAGGGCAGTAAAACCTACACAGATATACTCTCTTCATCATGGACAACAAACTGTATTGAGTCACATTTATATCTGAACATGCTTTTTCTTTCCCACCTTTTCTATATTTACATCATGCTTGTGTTAGGTGTTGATTATATTGCAAGACTCTGAACTTGGAATACAAAAATACAGTAATATTTTACAAATGTTTTAGAATACACTTTTTCTGAATTGCTAAAACACTAAACCCCCCAAATTCTCAATAGCCTAATCTTTTTTGTCGAATAAATCACTCTTTCTGTAAAACATGAAACAAGTTCAGGTAGTTAAAACACTGTTTGCAAATCTCATGCAATCTTTTTGCAAAACTCTAAACACATTCTCACTCATTAAAACACATTTCGCACTGTGATGTATTTATGTTTCAAAACACTAAACACAGGCAGGCAAAAGTTAAACACAACTACAACACAGTTGTCATCATTTACACACAACAACTCAAAATTGTTCACTTATTTCTAATTGATGAGACCAAACCAACTGTACATAATACAAGTCAGTTCAGAGTCCCAAAATTGACTCAAAATGTTGCACTGAATGTTGATACCAACAATAGATGGAAACAATATAAGAGGGAGAGTATGTGAAATAGGTGGTGAACAAAGAGGAAGAGGAGGAGGATGAGAAAGAGCAAGGTGTGGAGAATGTTGTAAAGGCTGGATCTGCTTTAGCGATTTTCCCTTTGCCTGAGATGACATTGTCTGTGATGTGGACAAGGTCCTCCGGCCGGACCAACATGAAGACGTGATGCTGAAGCAGAATCAATCTCTCTCACTGGCCTTGATTTTGCAGTTGCACAACTCTTCCGAGTGTACAGTAACATGCTTTTCATTTAGACTTTTTTACTGTAACCTTTTTGTCTTTTGCGGTTGGGTCACTGTATTTTCACAGTATGCAAGTGCTGAATATACAGACATTCATTACTATACAATATTCAGTACAATACTATACTTGCAGTGCATACAGTATACAATTTATTCACCTTACTACTGTAAGTTGTCATTACTATACTTTTCTATGTAATTGCAAAATGTATTTACTTAGTTACGATAAAAAGAAATTCGGAAACTGCGTGTTTTGGATTCTGGTCTTAATTTTTTTTATGTCGTGTCTATCCAATTATCTGTAAGTCCATCATCAGAAATGTCATAGTCACTGTCGTACTCATCAGCTGAAGCATTGTGCAAGAAGTTGATGTTCTCTGCTCCAGACAAAACTTGCAGGTAACAGTCTCTTGCTTGCACCTTCATTTCTCTGATTTGATGGCGCTTTTTGAGGATGATGCTCTGCAGACCTTTCAAACCCTCTTCACTTAGGCCACATTGCGAATCTTAAAAGAGGAACACAAGAATATAAGACCAGCCTTAGAAAGTTTATAAACAGTCATCATTGTGGTGTATGTTTATTAGGGCTGCCCCCTAATCGCAATCTTTTGTCGGTGCAACCCTATGTTTATGTCATTTATTACAAATACATAATTTTCATTGTCTCACTTGAAAACAAGCAGGACAGCTCTCTGAGGGTATCGGAACGAGTTGAGAGAGATTTCCAATGGTGGTCCATCTCTGCAACAAGAATCTTCTTACTGACATGATGATGTCAAAAGCCCTTCTCTTTGTCCTTAGATCGACAGAGTCTGGAATGCATTTATGATAAATAAATAAATCATTAGTATTAAACATCAACCTTCAAAGAATCTCTAAAATAGTATGGGGTTGCAGAATGACATTTGAAGCATTGTGGGTTGTGTGTCATCATTATGTATCAGATTTGTCAGAAGCAGTCAACAGACTAGTGTACATACCACTGTGTGGGAGCTGCCATGGCCAAGCTGTCTCACCAGACAGAATGGTTTCCAGGCAAAGAGTTTCTGTGATTGGAACCATTCTGTTGTATTTCTCTACCACAGATGTCAGGATTCCCTTCTCCTCCCTGATCTTGCGGCGGATTCTGGCACGACCTTTGTTTCCATCGGTATCTTTATAGAGACGCTGGGAACGTCTCTTGATACTGGCTACCAGCACCTCAATTCTGCTGGCCAAGGCATCAGCATCATTTGTAGATGTTGTTGCTGCTGAGAAGAAATAGGTGTGGTTTGCACTTTACAATACCAGTAATAATTACAATTATTTGTGACTAAATGTATTACAAGTAATCATTTCCTTACCGTCAGCCCAATCCTTTACATCATTCACCCAGTCTCCAATTGGCTCAGTCACTGTCAATTGGGCTTTCATGGTCTCTAGGTTTTGTAACTGGCTTTGCAGAGCTTTTGTGGTCTACAATAACAAACAGTAGTAAGAAAAAAGAACAAAATGTTCAATGGACAGCTTCAAACACTGCTAACATGCGATACTGAACATCTAAAATTAATTCTACTGATGTCATTACCTTTTGATATCGGCGGGTCAGTGAGATAGCCAAATTGTTGAACTTTTGCTGATTCCAGCGCATGGCCATGAGAGTCAGCATGTCTGTGCGTCCTGCAAACACAGAAAATATGATGTTACCATATGCCTCCTACTTATTATGTAAGGATGTAACTAGTGCAGTATGTGGTCATCTTACCTGCTTTTGACATATGCTTTGTGGTTACTGCAATCCTAGAGAGGAAGGCATTGCACTGTTCCACCTCCTCCCCCAGTGTTAAACCAGCCCCATCCTGATATGCCCCACTCCATTTCACCTGGTTAAGAATGAAAAAAACAATAAAAAAAACAGATGTTTGCAGATGTTCAGTTTAGATAATGCGATTCTATCACATAGTAACATTTTCTTACCTCGCATTTAAAATCATGGGCTTTGGCATGAAATACCGAAAGGAATGGCTTCATGTTAAGAAGGTGCTGGAGCTCTGGACAGCTTTTTGCAACTCTTTGGAGGTAGGGCCAATATTTGCAGGTCACATCCATACAAAAAAAAGTTATGTGCCTACTGGCCAGCTCTGGGGTGCACGCAGGACAGTTGAAGGGCTCTTCCTTGCATATATTGTCCACCTCAAATCGCACAGCCTCCCACTCAAAAAAACTTTTCAGAAAACTGTCTGCTGAGATCTTGCCAGTCTATTAAAAATAAGGAAACCAACAGCTAATAATGTACAACAAATACATTAGCATCAAACAGCTTATCAAACCACAACTCAAAGATATCAACAACACTGCAGGATAGATAAATTAAATACTCACACGACCAAAGCGGACAGTTCGCTGATTCAGCATTCTTAAAAATGCTTGGCAGGACAGTCCTGGTGCCGCCATCTTCATTTCTTCAAATGAAAAAAAGACATCTGTGGCATAAACTGTGGAAAATTGAAGGGTTGCAGGCCAGTAGTCACTTCTGTTTAGGTCAGCGACTCCAGCAGTCCAAGTGGCTTGACATGCCTCACAAATTAACTCGGGCATGCTTAGATCATGTCGTCCTGGAAATATCAAAAACACATCCACTGTAATGTAAACCAGGATTTGGGTTCTTTGTACAATTTCTACATTACTTTGTATACTTCATAAATTTTTTAAAAGTTTTATATCTATGTCAAACTTGTAGGGAGTCGCGTATGGATATATATTTATTTTTAAGATGCTTCTCAAACAGGACAAAATAAAGTTCTTCACATTCTTACCATTCATTGTGACCACAGCAACAATCTTTCCTGGACTAACCCTCAATGACTCTGGTGAACAACCACAGATTTTGTCAGGCATCTCCACAGGTACAAGCCAGACTGAAAAAGATCATACAGAACACTTGAATTATGATAAATTTGTATTGACTGAGATTGTAATAGATCAATGGCAATGAAGCACATTGCTGAAAAAGTACTCAAGTTATGCTCAAAAAGCTGACTGACACAGAGTATCCACATACATTCAAGATAAAACAATAAGAGACAAAAAGGCATCATTTAAATAATAAAGCTTATGAGCTTAACTATTCTGAGAATGAGATATATGTTGCACACACAAACCAGAACTTACCACAATGGGAAAGAGCCTTATCCACCACGAAAGTTGTTGGAGGCAATGGCTGGAAGAATCCAGCAGTCAGGGCATCTCTGTTGTGAAGTACATGTCTGGTGTGCATGCTGACATATCAAGCTATAAATGTATTCCTTGATTTGATGCACTCATAAGTGGCTAAACAATGTAGATTTTCAAAATATCTTGAATGAAAAACAATACTGACCCTTATTTGAACGATTCCTGCTTGATCTTGGCCTCGCATAGACAATATTTCCAGTAATGTCTCTTTTTCTCCATACCACCCTCGGCTCAGGTGTCTTCACTGGTGCTGCTGCCTCCTCTTCTTGCAGCTCACCAAGAAGGTCATCAAGACTTTGGAGCTCATCCTTCAGTTCTTGGTCATCAACCAGGTTATCCAAGATCATGAGATGTTCTTGGATTTCTGAATCACTCTTGGAGATTGTGATGGGCAGAAACACAAACAGACAGAAAGACTCACAACGAAGAGATGGACAGATAAAACAAATATAAATGTAAACAGAGAGAGAGAGAGAGAGAGAGAGAGAGAGAGAGACAGAGAGAGAGAGAGAGAGAGAGAGAGAGAGACTGATGAGTACAGATTAACAAGACGGACGTGGCTCTTAAAAGTGCCTTTGTTTGTGTGTGTGTGTGTGTGTGTGTGTGTGTGTGTGTGTGTGTGTGTGTGTGTGTGTATGTGGTGGGGGGTAAGAATAAAAATAATTTTTGAAGCTGCCAAATTTGAGGGTCCTAAAGAAAAAAAACATAATTGAACATTTTACACCAGTATTCTCTTCATCTGTGTTGCCAGAATGGGCTATATTGCATGTGATATTCATTTTATACAGTTCAATAAAAGAGAAGGTAATATTGTTAATTACATTTTAGAAAAAAAATTAGACAAGAAATGTTAATTAATATAAGTTTTGCTCTATTTCACAAAAAAAAAGTTCCAAACAAAGCCACAGCAGAACTTGTACAATACATATATTTACATACATACACACACACACACACACACACACACACATATATATATATATATATATATATATATATATATATATATATGAATCAGTCAATAAGTTATGATATCATTACTTATTACATTAATTATACATATTCATTGTTTTATTTCATATTGAAAATTTGTGATGAGCCACAATGTACTAGTTATGAATTAATTTGTATTGTTAATTATAGATTTATTTGGGTGTTTATTATATAATTTTGCGTGGATTTTAAAAAATTAGGCAGTAAAACAAACCAATCTGGCAACACCATTCTTCATCTGAACATTAACATAATGTTGGATAATAGTTGTGTGCTAATGTAATACTGAAAATCTTAAAATCTCCCCTATTATTGTAACTTACATGATTATATGCGACAAAATTGAACAAAAACTTGAATTCAATTAGTTAACTTTGCTAGCCTGCACATTTGGTGCAGCAAGCTATATCTTTATATTGTCTTCTATCATTTACTGTCATAAGAAATTGCCACCTTACACATCTAAAGCTTCTAAACACAACTTCTTGTCCTGATTCAAGAGTTTTTGATGTGTACATTTAAGAATAGTTTCCATCTCTATTAATTAACTCTTCTACTTACCGAGGGGAAAATCGCAATGGACCTTGGGATCGCCCCAAGTGACCCTTGGTGACGTCAGCGTTATTAATTTAGAGGATTAAAAAAAATAAAATAAAAAAATAAAAAAACTTTTATGAATTGAACACAATCGTAGCATATTATATTTATTAACATCAACAAACCTCCGATAAAAATACGTTATCCAGCTTGTTCTAGGTAAAGCAGTGTAACTGTATACCAGTACCTATGACAAGAAAACGCTTAAACTGCTTACTTGCACACGCCGTGGAGCGTTGTTAAACTCACCTTTGAATGCCGTTTTGCCTGCAGTTTAGCGTTGTTTTGGTTAAACTCACCTCTGAATGCCCCTTTACCTGCATTTGAGCGTTGTTAAACTCACCGCTGAATGCGGTTGCACATCAGGTGCGTTGTTAAACTCACCGCAGAATGCGGTTGCCTATGGACGCGCTAAACCTTTGCGCAGAGGGCAGTTTGATATCAGATTGCGAGGGTTTTTAAACATAAAAAAAACAGTTAGAGGGCCAGATAAAGATGATCTGGGGGCCACCATTATACTAGCCCTGGCATAGATCATTTATTGTAGCCAATTCCTTTTTATTTTTATTTATTGTAGTCTCGAGCCATTCACAGCAGACAACGGGTTGCGGTGAGTTTACCCAAGACGTCAAATTTCAACGCTACAGGCTCCGGTTCAGAGTTCTATAGAAGTCTATCGGACTACCCTGCACGTTGAAAAGTGACGCCAAAGGTATACCCAGTGCGTTAAAAAGTGACGCCAAAGGGTCCTGGCCAAGCGTCCATATGTGACGAGTTGGGTGTGAGAATATGTTGGTTTAGCACTGCTTAACACGTGGTGCATTATTGAGTTAACGGGTGTTTTGCCGGTGATGGAGCATCAGTGATGCGAGAGAAAACAGAGAAGCTCTGATTTTTTTTAAAACCCCTTCCTCATTCCGGGCAAAATCATGCCAATCCCACTCCTCATTCCAGGAAAAATCATGCCAATCCCACTCCTCACTCCCACAAAGAAGAAGAAGAAAAAGTTTTCTGACGCCGCCATTATCAGAGACTTTCGCTCCAAAGTTGTATAAATAATTAGATGTAAATGTTCTGGTTGATCGTTGATAAGATATAAACAGATGTATTATGGATCGGATTAATGAGTGATCAGTCGGTTTAAAGTCGCTCTGTTGGTGTTTATTCGGGTTTTGTGTCAGTCGGGTGCAGGTGGGTGCGGTTCAGAAAAACATTCACTCGACAGATTCAGACCTTTAATTGCGATTAAATGTCTTTTATCAAGTCCAAACTTCCTGCAATTAACAACAATATGAAGAACACGTTCAAAACCCTTCTGTTCATATCACTCTTGTGCGGTAAGTGTTCATTTCTATTTCTCAGTACTTTCACTTTCACTTCTGCAGTAATATTCTCATATTTCACAATATTACAGCTCACATTCATCCAAATACATTCACAATGATCTTAAACACACAAACAATTCATCATGACAGAAGCTTCCGGTGCAAATCAGATAAATATATGAGAAATACACAATAATGTGTGTACAGTTGTGTGTAATGTGCAGAAGAGGATTTGTGGAATATAAATGTGAATTATATTGCACATGATTATATTCACACATTGGAGAGTTTTGGGGTTATTTTTAACTGTTCATGAGAGGAAAAAACTTCATGTGTCTGTTCTGGTGCTCATACAGTCTGAGAGAGCAGCTTATTAAAGTATTAGTGCCCCAAAAACATGAATATTAGCATCATTTACTCACTCTCATCCCAGATGTGTTTGACTTTCTTTCTTCTGCTGAACACAAATGAAGATTTCTAGAAGAATATTTCAGCTCTGTTGGTCCTTACAATGCAAGTGAATGATGACCAGAACTTTGAAGCTCCAAAAAGCACATAAATGCAGCATTAATCTATAATAAGTAATCCATATGACTCCAGTTGATTCATTAATGTCTTCTGAAGTGAAGCGTTTGGTGTGAGAAATAAATATTTATTATAAATGTTCACTTTCGGCCAGCTGTGGTGTTCACGTTCATGTGGGTGGATTTCAAACTGCCTCTCATGTGACGTAAGCGTGTTGGCATGTTGATATCATCAGATCTCTCAGCTGGTCTCAAATCAGCCGGGGAAAATATTTCCTGCACAACCTCAATGTTTTAAGTGACTCAAATGGTGTGTTGATATCCCAGTGAACAGCCAAAGCTTCAGTCTCTCAGGATCATTGATTGGGAATCTGTGTAAAGTGAGTTTTTCCTCCTGCAATGATGCACACGGATGTAATCTAATGTTTTTCAGTAGTTTGAGGTATCCAGGATAAGCACACGCAAGCACCATCTTGAAACAGAAACAAATATAAATACAAATCTATAGTAAAACCAATTCAGCAAAACAGTCACAGTCATGTACATATAAGTATATCAGGAATTATTTGACACTTATATTTAGGGTTGGGTGCTGAACCCTGCACCTATATGACCGGTATGGACCGAATCAGAACGCATATTTCGCTGCCACATTTTGGTGCCACTTAAATGCCTGAGCTGTCGATTGAACTATTTGCCCTCTGGTGCTCCGGAACGAACGTAAGATGCATCATCACCTCACATGATCGCTAGGTAAATTATACTGCATTCATGTGGTGTCAGAATAATCTGAAAAATCATTTCCCGATTGAGAAATTTCACACGAATTCAAGTCGTAACAAAAACATGGAAAGTCGAAGAACATGCCAGACAACAGTGATTTTTTGATGTAAGAAACTTTTGATTAATGGGGCAAAATCACATATTGCATATACATTTTTTGCTAACATGTATGTTGTAATTAGGTTGTCACGGTTAGTTGCTGTCCATGTAGATTGACGTAGATTAATTAGAAAGTTTATTTATTAGCAGTAACCCTGATGAGTCAGGTAAAGCAATATTTAATGGTTTCAGGTAATGTACTGGTGCAGTAACAACTCTGGGACAAAATGACTTATTAGTAACATACAGCTCTGATAATACAAATCCAACTCATTTTTGTAGTAATGTTAGTGTCCGTGTTGTTTTCACATTCCAACTTAAAAGCCCAACTCGGGAAATGAGACCATCCGAGGAGCGCGTGCACGCAGCAATTACACTTGCTCTGATGGCAGCATTTATCCTACCATTAGCTAGCTACATTAAATGTGCTTAAATTAAAATGCTTAAATAGCTAAACGCTCTAAAGTGTGGCTGTATTTTGCAAGAAAGGATTCCGACACAGGAAACATGTCAAACCTAATGCAACATTTGAGGACGCACGGGATAAACTTCAAAGCAGAGGGATGCACCGTGTTCAACATCTTACGGACATCAGCTGGCATTGTGGGCGTCCCCGGCCCCAGTCAGACCAACCCTAGCAATGTGGAGACCATTGATTATGATGACGACAGCAGCCTTTCTGCAGGTTAGTAGGCTAATGTAACGTTGATTGCAAATCTTGCATTTTTGCTAGCAAATGATCAAGTGATTTGTAAAATATTTAACATGAATTATGTTTATAATTTTGGCTCTCCACCTAGTAGTACTAGTAGTACAGTGACCCCATTCACCTTGGTAAAGAAGGCTATTTTGACAAAGGAGAAGGTGGAGGAAATCCACAGGGCTGTGAACAAATTTGTGGTCAAGGGACTGCATTAGATTTCCACTATTCTTTCTCCATGGTTCAGGTAAAAAAAATGTAAGTCATGTGAAAAAATTAAGTCTTTATGTGTTTAAAAACTGTTATTAAATTTGTACAAAAAATATCCTTTATGGATTATTAGATGAAGACTTCCAAAAAGCAGAGGATTTTGTTAAAATTATGAAATTGTTGTACACCTCAAATCTGGAAAAACGATATCAGGTATTTTCCATTTCCATTAAGAGCTTACGCTTTAAAAGAAAGAAGGCAAACCACATACTTTTAACTGTTAGACACTAAATAGTATGTCATGTTTTTATTACAGGATGAAGACATTCAGAACTTCCTCCAGGAGGCCACTTTAATGGACCCTCGCTTCAAAGGCAAACTTGGATGTGCCGTTACTGATGCTTGGGGCCGGTTGGAGAAAGCAGCAGTTTGCAATGTAACAGAACAGGTATTTTATGCTCAGCCTTGTTTCCCGTGTGTGCCATGCTACAGTTTCTATGATGAAGTATTGCTATTTACATGTGCAACATTATGTCTACAGCTTTCAATGGAGGGCCTTCAGGACATTGAGGAATAAGTATCGGATGACCATGCGGAGGACAAGGCAGAGGAGCATGTAAGTTCATAATCTTGGAATAGGCTATATAAAATGAATGCAATTTGTGAAGCATGTTTGTCTAAATACTACATTTATTTTTTCTCAGTCTCCATCTCACAAGAAGTGTGCCAAGAAGTCAGCACTAGAAGAGCTGTTTGAGGATGAGGACCGAGAGCTACTTCAGGCTACGACTACTAAAGTGGTGCCCTCTCCATAGATGAACAGATCCAGAAAGAGATTGCGATCCACACAGGTCTTCCTTCAATCCCATCAGGACAAGGCCCTGTAGCCTGGTGGTGGGGGAAGTGGGACAGCCTCCCCATATTGTCTGCACCTTCAAACACATACCTGTGTGTACAGGCCTCATCGCCACCATCTGAGAGGGTTTTCCCCTGTGCAGGACCTGCAACAAGTCAGGAGAGGTGTCGTATTTTACCAGAGAAGGAAAATATGGTCATATTTCTGCAAAAGAATTGCTGAAATTTGAAGCTGGTTTGTAGCATACCAAGAATACAGACTACTTTGCTGTTATTAGTACTGTAACTGTTATTTACTGTTAAATTATTGTAGTTGGGTTAGGTGGCTTAGGTTTTATTGTGAATTTGTTATGTAAATTTGTTGTGATTTGTATTTACTTATATTTACATATTTGAGTATACTTTAAACTTTTAATATATTGTTCAATTTAAATAAAAACATTTCAATAAAAAAAGATTTTGTGGGTCTTTTTTTTTATTCGTTTTTTTAAAGTAATGGTTCAGGCACCATTTAGGCACCGGTACCATTTTAAAAGTATCTATTTGGCACTGGTATAATAAAAAACCCAAATGATACCCAACCCTACTTATTGTACATGTTTGCACAGAGAAAATGGCATTTATTTACCCAAAATTCCAGTTTCGTCGGCTGGTCGTGTAGATCAAAGAAGTGAAACATGATGCTCAATTACGACTTCAGACGTGGATGAAAGTAATTCTGACAGCAGAAGACAGTTAAACATCTTGTGTTGTAGCTGTTAGCATTTGATAAATGAATAATGATAAATACATCCTTAGATTCTAGAGACACTGACGGGATTTTAATTATTAAACCAGATTAAAACAGTCACAGTTGGATCTGTTTATCAGTGTGATAAAAGTGAAATCTTCTGGTTTGTTCTGCAGGTGTCTCGGGTGCAGATGAAATAAAGTCAGTGATGGAGGGAGATTCTGTCACTCTACAGACTGATGATACTGAAATACTGAAATATCATCTGATAATGTGGAGGTTTAAAGGTGCTCTCATAGCTGAAATCTCTAACGGTAAGATCAGGTTATATGAGGATGTTGCTGATGGGAGATTCAGAGGAAGACTAAAGCTGGATCATCAGACTGGATCTTTGACCATCACAAACACCAGAACCGACCACTCTGGAGATTATGAAATAGAGATCATCACCTACACTGGGATAATAGAGAAGACATTCACTCTTAGAGTCTATGGTGAGCATTTTAAAGGGATAATTTACCAAGACAATGAAAATTCTGTCATCATTTATTCTTTAATGTCATTCCAAACCTGTGTGACTGTTTTAAACATGTCTGCTCACTCTATAACAATATAAAACGTCTAGGTTACGTATGTAACCTCCGTTCCCCAATGGAGGGATCGAGACGTTGTGTCGGAGAAGCGACGCTAGGGGTCTCTCTTGAGCGCCAAATATGCCTCTGATCTATGAAAACAGG
Source organism: Moxostoma hubbsi (assembly GCA_032164185.1). NCBI lineage: Eukaryota > Metazoa > Chordata > Actinopteri > Cypriniformes > Catostomidae > Moxostoma > Moxostoma hubbsi. The sequence continues at coordinate 23,621,235 of JAVLUX010000048.1, forward strand.
CCAATGAGAAGTTGGCAGACAGTATTTGCATACCCCACCCCCGGACATACGGGTATAAAGGTGAGCAATTACGCTGAGTTCATTCAGGTTTTTTCTGAGGAGCCAGAAATGGTCCGGCCACAACAGTGGCTTGGCTCAGCCTCCATCAGGGAATGGAGGTTACATACGTAACCTAGATGTTCCCTGTCTGTCGCTCTCTCGGCGTTGTATCGGAGAAGCGACACTATGGGTCCAATTTAAATCACGCCATGTGCTGAGTCGTGTACGTGTTCTGCTGACACAGGAGCGGGCAGGTATCTTCCGTGCACAGGCAACCAGCTGTGTCAGACTGCACGTACCCTTCCCCAATGCCCCATAAAGTTGTCAGAATCCTTCTGGTTACCCTAGACAGGGGAACAAGGCGACGCTTGCCAACCTGGGAATGGGCCAAGCCTGGCTGGGCCTCTTTTCTCTCTAAGTTTCCCCGCATAGAGCAAGAACAGCCGGGGCCCTTACACGCATTGAGGGAAGGGGGTCTTACCCAATTTCCTATTCTATCATGGGGAAAAGACCCTGCGGAGACCACACCTGCCTGGAAAGGGGAGGTAAGAGTGGTGAATACATCACATAGGCCACCTAGGTCCTATGTGGAAAAAATGGCATGGTGGTAGATCCAGCCTCAGAGAGGGGGGAGTTTCTACAACTTGGCGACCGGAGGGCAGCTGGAACTGCCTAAGGGAGACACGGGAGTTTGCTCGTAAGGGGACAGTACCACGGAAAATACACACAGGGGGAGTCCATGTAGGAGTCCTTGAGCTGTGAAGCACCTATTCCAGTACAGGGTAGATTAGGTACCTGCAGTGGATTGGGTCGGCGAGTTCCTTCGCTGAACTGCGGACCCACAGGGCTAGGGAGGAATCATCCAGGGATCAGAATGACTGGGATCTCCTGGGAGAGAAAGCGCACAATTTTACCTCGGCTGAGGGAAAGGGCACTGGGCGCAAGCGATCCACCCGGCCAGTTCGTCAGGATGTTGCCGAGTTCTACTGGCTCGGACCTGAGAAAACATGGGCTGGGTGGGATAAGCCAATAAAATGGCATCTACGACTCAGTGGGAAAGCCTCTGTTTGGAGACAACATTCCCTTTCTGCTGTCCGCCAAAGCAGACAAAGAGCTGCTCAGAACATCTAAAGCTCTGCGTGCAGTCCAAATAGGTACGCAAAGCACGTACCGGACACAGCAACGAAGGGGCTGCCTCCTCCCGGGGCAGCACTTGCAGGTTCACTACCTGGTCTCTGAAGGGCATGGTAGGAGCCTTGGGCACATAGCCTGGTCACGGTCTTAGGATCACATGTGTGTCTGCCGGACCGAACTCCAGGCAAGAGTCGCTAACAGAGAACGCTTGCAGGTCCCCAACCCTCTTGATGGAGGCGAGCGCGATCAGCAGGGCCGACTTAAGAGAGAGGGCCCTGAGTCCAACTGATTCTAGCAGCTCTAAGGGGGGTCTCTGGAGGCCCGCGTGGACCACCGAGAGATCCCAGGAGGGGAACAGGCTTGGCTGGGAGGGATTTTACCTCCGGGCGCCTCTTAGGAACCTGATGACTAAGTCGTGCTTACCCAGAGATTTGCCGTCTACTGGGCCGTGGTGAGCTGCAAAATCGGCAACATACACCTTCAAGATGGAACAGGACAGCCTCCCTTCCAACTTCTCCTGTAGGAATAAGAGCTCTGACCTAACTGCACACCTCTGTGGGTCTTCAGCCTGAGAAGAACACCAATTTGCGAACAAGCACCACTTCAGGGCATGAATTTTCCTGGTTGAAGGGGCTCTGGCTTGGTTTATCGTGTCTACGACGGCAGGTGGTAGATCAGCTAGATCTTCAGAGAACAGGTCAGAGAACCAGCCCCGGGTGGGCCAATAGGGAGCCACTAGGGTGACTTGTTCCTCATCCTCCCTGACCTTGCACAGCACCTGTGCAAGAAGGCTCACTGGGGGAAATGCGTACTTGCGCAGCCCCGCAGGCCAGCTGTGTCCCAGTGTGTCTGCCCCGAGAGGAGCCTCTGTTCGGACATACCAGAGCGGGCAGTGGGAGGATTCTCGGGAGGCAAACAGGTCTACCTGGCCCTCTAGGCAGTTGATTTGCCAGTGCAGTGGGGCCCCTTTCCAACGGCCCGCGGCTGCTTGCCCGTTGCACACGGCGCCCAAACCCAATCTGGATGTGTCGTCGTGACCAGGGCGCATCGGGACACCTGCTGCAAGGGGAATCCTGCCTGCAGAAAGCAGAGGTCTGTCCAGGGTTTGAATGTTTGGCAGCGTGCGGGAGTGATCATCACACGGTGCGTGCCGCAGCGCCATGCTTGTCTCAGGACTCTGGTCCGAAGCCAGTGCTGAAGCAGTCTCATGCATCAACCCCAGCAGCGTGACCACCACGGAGGATGCCATATGTCCCAGGAGCCTCTGGAAAAGTTTTAAAGGTACCATTGTGCCTGGCCTGAAAGTGGCGAGTAATTTCAGCACCGACTGCGCACGCTCATTGGTGAGACGTGCTGACATTAAGACCGAGTCTAACTCCATGCCGAGAAAAGAGATACTCTGAACCGGGGAGAGCTTGCTCTTTTCCCAGTTGACCTGAAGCCCCAAGCGGCTGAGGTGCCTGAGCACCTGGTCTCTGTGGGCGCATAGTAACTCTTGGGATTGGGCCAGAATGAGCCAGTCAGCGAGGTAATTGAGTATGCGAATGCCGGCTTCTCGGAGTGGGGCAAGGGCTGCCTCTGCAACTTTCGCGAAGACGCAAGGGGACAGAGACATGCCGAAGGGGAGAACTTTGTACTGATATGCCTGGCCGTCGAACGCGAACCGTAGAAAGGGTCGGTGTCGAGGCAGAATTGAGACGTGGAAGTACGCGTCCTTCAGGTCAACCGCTGCGAGCCAATCTAGATGCCAGATGTCAAAAACGTCCATCTAGCACATGCATACATTGAAAATGATGGATGTGTTTGGAGTGAACAGCCCCCTGAGATGGAGGTCTTTGGTGGTTGTGTCTTGACAATGCCTTGCTCTCTTATCAGCGTATCATAAGCATTAGTTACATACATCTGTATTTAATGAACACGTCTGTAATGCTTGAGTCTGTGGTAGAACTATGGCACCAGTATAAGTACTGTGTGCAACACAGAGTTAACATGCAATCATCTTATGAATGTTTTACTTTTGATTTGAGAGAATATAAACTGGCAAAATCTTGATCATTTTACACACATTTATACAATAATCGCTATAATACAGTGCTGTTTTGTGCTTTACAATGATTTTAGGGCTGTCACAATTACTTGATTTAATTTGATTACTCGATTAAAAAAATTCCTCTATTACAAAATTGCCAAATCGGCAAATAAGGCAAAGAAGGCGCAGTTCACGTATGGGGATGTGAACACAAAATGATAAAAGGACTTCACTTTAGATTTAAAAGACAATTCAGCTCCTAAAAAACAGCAGAACATCACTTCAGCAATGAACAGCACTTGAAAAGATTCCAGTTTGAACACAGCATGGTAAGTTCAGACTCATGCAATTTGCGGTTCTGCGTTATGATGCACAAGGAAAGTTGAGCTTTTCATTGCTGCACGCAGGAAATGCAGAATTAAGCAAAAAAAAAAAAAAAAACACAAATGCAATATAAACCTATTTATCTACACAATCATTTAAAATATAGGCTTTTATGAAGGAACATAAAATAAAGATTTATTAAAATGACACTCGCTGCAGATGCACAAACACATTCTGCTCAATAAATCTGACCAAATCCAGCCAATCTGAGAAGATTATTTTTAGCAGATTATCATTTGAGTTCTGTGTAAATTAATTACCATTTGAATGTAAATGCAATTCTCGTGTTAATTAGATTTCATGGTGATTGTTTAAAACATAAATTGCAATGCCCCACTTCTGCTAAATATGTTATAGTTTATGGACATTATTGCAGGTAAAACTCAATGTGGGAAACCAGAGAACTTTCTTTAAGGTGCAGTATGTAAGATTCAGAAACCCTTGTTATTAATGACACCTGTGGCCGTTAAGTGAACTGCAGTAGCTACCTGTTGCTTGACCTACTCCATAGGGACGCGAGCATCAGCCAAAACAATGACGTAACATACAAAGAGACTGAATGCGATTCACCGGCATCATCCTGACAGATGAGGTGGAATAATTAAAATGACACAGTTCTTAAAGTTTTACTACAAACCTTTAGACTAAACTAAAAGTACCAATCAGCTAACATAGCATACTGATACACACATACAGCTACATACTAGCGAACTATGCCAGACAGTTTACTATTGCACTGATGTATGTTTTGTATGTCATATGTTGTACAACAATCAAGAAACCAGCTTATTTGCTTAAATTTATCCTGTGTACCTGCCTTTATTATAAAGATAAGATTGTTGAAATTATTTGAAAGTTACACATCAAGGTAGCTTGCAATTAGCAGTCAAGATCAAGTTAGCTAAAGTGACACAGATCAATCCTTATGGCACTATATTTCACCTGCTTTGCAGTTATGCAAGCTTACTTGTCTAATAAGAACTCCAATTCAGGGTTCGTTTTGATCCCCAAAACCGATTGAAGGTCCTTGAAATCAAACGCCCTGCTGATGTTCACTCTACATTTCACTCGAACACGATCAAGTTCCCGCTTTGCCAGACGGGATTCAGTAGATAAATGTTTTTTATTTTTGCTTACTCAGAGTTTGTGAAGGAGTCAGTGTTGTGCTGGGAGCTGGACATTTGCTGATTGCCATCTCTAAGATAACATTACCTAGTGTTGCAGTTTGTTGATGCTGTTGAATAGCTGAAGAGATGCTATTACTCTCTGAGTCAAGGCTCTCAGGAGCATGCATAAACGTCACATCTTTTGGATTTTCCTGACAAAAGCGACCAATCCCTTCACATGGAAATCAGTCTACAGGCTAGATGGCGCCGAGTATGGCTGCTCCGTCGCGGGCTCCGTCAAAACACTGCAGTTTATTGTTTGTTTTGTTTACAGTTTTGTGGTTTTTTGTCTTGGATGTTGTCTGCCTTATTATGTACGACAGACAAACGCTTTTGGACATTGGTTCGGCAATCACACACCGAAAACCGGACTTCACATTCCTCAACGCCGACCCGCGGTTTATAAACACGGCAGCGGAGCCCTTTGTCTGGGCTGCACGGCCGCGGAAACGCAGACGGAAAAGGGGAAAAAGAGCCGGTGTTCTCATCAGAGTAAGACGTCGCGCAAATCGCCCCCGCTACCCAGTATACTACTGGCAAATGTTCAGTCTCTGGACAACAAGCTCTGCGAGCTGAGAGCGCGGATCTCCTTCCAACGAGAGACGAGAGATTGCTGCGCTATCTGTCTTACGGAAACCTGGATGTCCGTGGAGATTCCAGACTCGGCCATCGAACCCACGGGTTGAGCGAAAGACCTCTCAGGTAAAAGCAGAGGTGGTGGTGTATGTTTTATGATCAAATCATGGTGTGATCAGAGGAATGTACATTTTATCAAGTCTTTCTGCTCTCCTGATCTGGAATTTCTCATGCTTCTGTGTCGACCATTCTGGCTACCGAGGGAATTCACAGTGGTCATTATCACAGCTGTGTACATCCCCCCACAAGCCGACACAGACCAGGCACTCAAGGAACAGTATGGGAGTATAAGTCAGCAGGAAACCGCGCACCCTGAGGCCGCGTTCATTGTTGCCGGGGACTTCAACAAAGCCAACTTTAAAACAATAGCACCAAAATACCACCAACACATCAGCTTCAACACACGAGGGGACCGGGTTTTGGATCATTGCTATTCTCCTTTCCGGGATGGCTACAAATCCCTCCCCCGCCCACCATTTGGCAAATCCGACCACTCTTCCATTCTGCTTCTGCCCACTTACAGGCAGAAACTGAAACGGGAAGCACCCACCCTCAGAACGATCCAGTGCTGGTCGGACCAATCAGACTCTGCGCTACAGGACTGTTTTGATCACGCGGACTGGGAGATGTTCCGGTCTGCCTCCGATGACGACATCGAGGTTTATGCTGATAGTGTTTCATCAGGAAGTGCGTAGAGGACGTTGTTCCGACAAAAAATATACGGATCTACCCCAACCAGAAACCACGGGTTAACGGCGATGTTCGCGCGGCACTTACTGCGCGGACCACTGCTTTTAATTCCGGGAACGCGGAGGAGCGTAAACAAGCCAGTTATGCCCTCCGTAAATCCATCAGCACAGCCAAACGCCAGTACAGGCACAAAATTGAAGTCAGTTCAACACCACTGACTCCAGAAGTATGTGGCAGGGAATTAACATCATCACGGACTATAAACGGAAAAAAAACTCCGCCATGAACACCGTTGCCTCTCTCCCGGACGAGCTTAATACATTTTATGCTCGTTTCGAGGACAACAACACCGCCCTCACAGAGAGAGCACTCGCGGCCGATACTACAGAGGTTGGTTCACTCTCCGTCTCTGTTGCAGATGTAACCCGATCCTTTCGACGGGTGAACATTCGTAAAGCCGCGGGTCCAGACGGCATTCCGGGCCGCGTCATCACAGCATGCGCGAACTAACTGGCTGGTGTTTTTGCTGATATTTTCAACCTGTCCCTCTCCCTGTCTGTAGTCCCCACATGCTTCAAAACATCAACCATTGTGCCTTTACCGAAGCAATCAAAAATCACCTGCTTAAATGACTGGCGTCCTGTTGCCCTCACCCCCATCATCAGCAAATGCTTTGAGAGGTTGATCAGAGATCACATCTGCTCTGTTCTGCCCACCTCTTTGGACCCATTACAGTTTGCCTACCGCAACAACCGCTCCACCGATGATGCCATTGCATCTACAATACACACTGCTCTTTCCCACCTGGAAAAAACTAACACATATGTGAGAATGCTGTTTGTAGACTACAGCTCAGCATTTAACACCATAGTGCCCTCCAAGCTTGATGTGAAACTCCGGGCTCTGGGCTTAAACAGCTCGCTGTGCAGCTGGATCCTGGATTTCCTGTCAGGCAGACGTCAGGTGGTTAGAATGGGCAACAACATCTCCTCATCACTGACCCTCAACACTGGAGCACCACAGGGCTGTGTTCTCAGCCCACTCCTGTATTCCCTTTACACACATGACTGTGTGGCGACACATAGCTCCAATGCCATCATTAAGTTTGCTGACGATACGACGGTGGTAGGTCTGATCACTGACAATGATGAAACAGCTTACAGAGAGGAGGTGCACATTCTGACGCGCTGGTGTCAGGAGCACAACCTCTCCCTCAACGTCAGTAAAACCAAGGAGCTTGTGGTGGACTTCAGGAAGAAAGACAGAGAACACAGCCCCATCACCATTAATGGAGCATCAGTGGAGAGAGTCAGCAGCTTCAAGTTCCTCGGTGTCCACATTACTGAGGAACTCACATGGTCCGTCCACACTGAGGCCGTTGTGAAGATGGCTCACCAGCGCCTCTTCTTCCTGAGACGGCTGAGGAAGTTTGCAATGAACCACCACATCCTCACACGGTTCTACACCAGTACTGTAGAGAGCATCCTGACTGGCTGCATCACCGCCTGGTACAGCAATAGCTCCACCCACAACCGCAAAGCCCTGAAAAGGCTGGTGCGAACTGCCAGAAACATCATGGAGGTGAGCTTCCCTCCCTCCAGGATAAATATAACAGACGGTGTGTGAATAAAGCTTGGAGGATCATCAGAGACTCCAGCCACCTGAGTCATGGGCTGCTCTCACTGCTTCCATCAGGCAGGCGGTATCGCAGCATCAGGACCCGCACCACCCGACTACATGACAGCTTCTTCCCACAAGCAATAAGACTTTTGAACACATGATCTCTCACGATCAACAATCAGCACTGCACTTTATTAATCTTCATTCTGCCAATATATTATCCCCAATTCAGTTAGTGTATATATATATTTATACCCTTATCTAGTGTATGTGTATTCTACATTGTGTGTATTGTGTACATTTGATATGTAAATTGTTGTGTAAGTATGTGTACATTTGTTATGTAAATATGTTGTATTGTAAACTGGTTTATGTCTCGTCACTGTCATTACTGCAATGTTACTCAGAACTGCACACAAGAATTTCACCTGCTGTTGCACTCGTGTACACAGTAGTGTGACAATAAAGTGATTTGATTTTGATTTAATAGGCAACCTAGGAAGTCCGGGAAGGGCTAATTTTTTAAGTTGTGTTAAAAGCCATTCATACATTGGCAAAAAAAAGGCGACTATGACACGGAAAATTTTACATCCTGCACCTTTAACTGAATAAAACTGCAGGTCTGTCTGTATGCTGTGAGTCAAAACTCAACACAGCTGCACGTCTCGTACCCCACAGACACAATATAAAACTTTGTCTTACCTGAGAGAGAAATCTCTGCAAGTGAAATTATTAACGATGTTTACTCCATGAGGAACAGAATGTCCAGATGTTTAAGGGTATTTTACACAGCACATGGCAAGTGACAAGCTTTTGTGATCTGCTGTATGTAACACAAGCGCAACAATGTCCACAACTGCTGCCAGCTCTTGATGGTACAATTTTAACGATGAATTTTGATGGTAACTATTTTATTTTTTCCTGAGTGATTTTGAAAACTGTTATAAGGTTTATGAGAATAGTGAATTTATACATTCATAATGCAGACTTTTCCAAATGGGGATTAGTCAAAGTCAAAGTGGTTTTTATTGTCGTTCAACCATATACAGTTAGTACAGTACACAGTGAAATGAGACAACGTTCCTCCAGGACCATGGTGCTACATAAAACAACATAGGACATACACTGAACCACATTAGACTAAATAAAATTTCTGCATAAAGTGCACATGCAAACATGTGCAAAAAGTACGGGACAGTACAATAATTACTAAAGAAACAGGACAATAGGCACAGTAAGAGACAGTGAGAGACAGTGCAGTGCCAACCTGTACACATTTGTAGTCTGAGTAGTGCAAAAAGATGACACTTTCTAAAAATGACAAATGTAAACATAACATGCTCCACAGTCATCCACGGCTTCTGGTTGGAGCGTGTGTTGATGGTCTTGGAGAAGGTGACATCATCAATGCACTTGCTGATGTAGCTGATCACTGATGCTGTGTATTCCTCCAAGTTGGTAGAGTTGTCATATGTTGCAGCCTCCCTGAACATGTGCCAATCAGTACACTCAAAACAGTCCTGAAGACGAGAGGTCTGTATGCTGGGATTAGCATAACAGAGATGTAGTCTGAGTAGCCGAGGTGGGGGCGGTATGCACCTGGGATGTTTGTGTAAACAAGATCTAGCGTGTTTGCCCCTCTCGTTGCAATTTAGGGAGCACTGTCTTGAGATTCGCATGGTTGAAATCTTCAGCAACAATAAACAGTCCGTCAGGGTGAGTGTTCTGCAGTTCGCTCATAGCCCCATACAGTTCACCGAGCGCTTACTTAGCATTAGTAATGGGGAGAATGTAAACTCCGGTTATAATGACAGTGGTGAATACCTGTGGTAAATAAAAAGGTCTGCATCTAACAGTCACAAGCTCCACCAGCGATGAGCAGTAGCTAGGGACTAGCACAGAGTTCTTGCACCATTCCGTGTTGATGTAAACACACAAGCCACCACCACGAGTCTTTCTGCACAGAGCTGCATTTCTGTCGGCACGAAATTAGGTAAGCCCATCTAGCTGAATGGCGGCGTCCGGAACTCTGATTAATGGGGGTTCTTAAAATTGTGACGAGGTTAATCATAAAGTTAACCATCGTTTATTGAAATTATAAAAAATATTATGATGTATTTGCATAAAAAACAACATTCAAAAGTGCCATTCTTTACGTCAACTGCTGAACTCATAATGTCTGGCTCACTGAACATTCTTTTGTCTGTCCAAGGAAACGGAATGGTTTATATTGGCTGGAATTTGTTTTGTGGAGGATCACACCTTTGAGACCATTCTGTTAATGAATCTACACGTTCTTTGTGTTCATTCTGCCTATTGGCTGGGGTTTATTTTACAATGTTTTTCTGTTATGTAATTTGGCAAAATTTAGCAATCTGATGGCAAAGTTGTTGCAGGGACTCTCGTATGCGTACATGGACCTTTGAGTTTAGAGGGAATGATGCCGGTTGGCGCTGTCGTGCACAGGATTAATGTGCAATTTTTCCTTTTTTCTGTTTGTTTCGTTCTGTATAAACTTGTTTTTGACACAATTATTTTATGTCTCTCTCCACATGGAATGTAAATGGGTTGGGGCACCCCATAAAAATGAAGGTTATTACTTTTCTTAAACGTAAGAAATATGATATTGTGTTCCTTCAAGAAACACATCTTTCCCTGGAGGAATTGTCAATATAAATAATAATTTAATGAGAACTTAAACCAAAACACAAACATAAACACATACTGGGCAGCCATAAGTCATTTTCTCTCTCTCAAACCGTCGTCACCGGCTGCATTTATCCCTCGCATGCCCCATCAGGCCGATTGGGGACCGGGCGTGCGACATTCCAGCCCGGCCCTGTCCCCCTCCACTCCACAGTCTCCTTTTCTATTTTGGATTTTCATCTGCATTTTTCCTACCCAACTATAAAGGCTTTCCTAATAATCACAGTTTAGAAAAAGCAGAGTTGTGTTGTCATTTTTAAGTAAACCAGTCTAAATAACAGGTTGAAACACAACATGCTCATAATTATGACTTTAGAAGTGGGAAGTATGTAATAATTCTGATAGCAGAAGACAGTTAAACATCTTGTGTTGTAGCTATTAGCATTTGATAAATGAATAATGATAAATACATCAAATCATTAGATTCTAGAGAGACTGGCAGGGATTTTTTACATTTATTAAACAAGATAAAATATCCAGTTAGATCTGTTTATTAGGGTAATAAAAATCAGAGTGAAATCTTCTTGTTTGTTCTCCAGGTTTCTTGGGTGCAGATGAAATAAAGCCAGTGCCAGTGATGGAGGGAGATTCTGTCACTCTACAGACTGATGATACTGAAATACTGACATATAATCAGATACTGTGGTGGTTTAAAGGTGATGGCATAGCTCGAATCACTGATGGAGGTAAGATCAAGTTTCATGATGATGTTGCTGATGGGAGATTCAGAGGAAGACTAAAGCTGGATAATCAGACTGGATCTTTGACCATCACAAACATCAGAACCGACCACTCTGGAGATTATGAAATAGAGATCATCACCTACACTGGGATAATAGAGAAGAGATTCACTGTTATAGTCTATGGTGAGTATTTTAAAGGGATAATTTACCAAAAAAATAAATAAAACAATTCTGTCATCATTTATTCTTTAATGTCATTCTAAACCTGTATGAGTGTCTTTCTTAAACATGTCTGCTCATTCTGCACCAGTGAATACATGCTGCGAGAATATGCAAAATGTTAACAGTCAATCCCAAAGTTCATCCGGGAGAAACTCTGGGAAAGAAACTTTCTAAACCTGCTAATACATGCTCAGATGAGTCTGTGTGACCTTCCAGAAGACAGGAGGGAGAACAGACTGTAGCTCTGATGGGTGCGAGATGAAACTATAAGGGACTGACAATCTCAGTCACACTATAAACCCGAATAAGTTCTCAGAAATCAAAAGATTTACTCTTCTAGACTCTTCTAAAAAAACACAAAATATGAAACACTAACAGGTCTCCTCCTTTCCATTCATCTTGCACAAAGACACATTATACAACACTTAATTTTGTCATTAAAGGAATAGTTCACCCAAAAATGAAAATTTGTTGTTAATTTACTCACCCTCAGGCCATCCAAAATGTATCTGAGTTTCCTTCTTCATCAAAATATAATTTAAGATTTTTAGGATTTCATTTAGGGCCTCCTCCTCCTCTAAACAAAGTGAATATAGTTCATTTATTTGATGTCCAAAATGCATATTTAGGGTGCATCAAAATAATCCACACAACTCTAGTCAACATATAAAGTTCTTCTGAACCCAAACGATTGATTTATTTTTAGTACTGTTTAAAACAATGCTTATATACTTTTTAACTACAAATGTTCGCTTCCGTACATCTCAGTGATGCACGCTCATGAGAGGAATGATGTAAACTCGACCTTACTCGGTAAGGTCACACGCCACGTGGAGGTGACAGGAAAGATAGTTTTGAACAGAAATGATCAACTTGTTTGAATTAATATTGTTTTAGTGATTTAACACTGAAACACAATATCATAAATGTGGCTCTTATAATGTAAAAATAAGTGCTGTTATGACAAAGTGTGCATATTTTTCATATAATTATCTCTCTGGAAAATTATTATTATTAACATAATGTGAAAATTAATAACCTTCTTGTGTAATTATATTATATAGCTGTTGTTTTTAGAAATGGTGCACACGTCATAAGAGGTGGATAAACAATGACATTTCCTTAAAAAAATCCATTATAGCACTATAACAAAGTTAAATATAGATTTAAAAAGGTTTTTCTTTTTTGTCCCTTTGGTTAAAACTGAGACTTCATTCACCACATGCCATCCAAATCTTTCTGAACCAGTGGCATTCATTTGTGCCATTAAAATGCAAAAAGATTATATTTCTCTTCCTTAGATGAACAGCTTGTGATCGGCAGCGATGGTGTCACTCTTGTATGATATTTATAAGTAGAAATGTAGATGGGATCAGTTAAAGTGCCCGCAATCTCACACCATTATATGTAAGGAATTTGGTATGTATAAATGTACACAGGTTTGGATTAAAGTGCCCACCATTATATGTAGGAAACATATGTGTGAGCTAGGAATTAATTTAAACTGTCCTTATTCAACAACATTATATGTAAGGAAATTTATAATGGAATTAGTCACGTTCGACAACCATTATAAATTAGATAAATTACAAATATCATATAGTTGTCTGAATAAAATTCTCCACCATTAAAATCGTAATACAACATCTCATTGTATCCACTCACAATTTCTATTGTAAGGAATTAGCTTTAATCAGGGAATTATGATTAATTCTCTTATTGGAGTAATATTATTCTCATGGCTTATTGAAAATAATATTAATCATATTTAGGTACAGCTTTGAAGCTAAATCTTTTAAGAATAGGGATGAGATTATTACCCAAAGTATTTAACTAATACACCAGCACTTTGAGGAAAAGTGTGGAGATGCTACTTGCGTGTTATCGGGTCTCCTCGCAATGCTTGTTTCTTTCTCGTCGAAAGTTCGTTCCATCATTGTTTTTGACCTCTGTTAGATCAGGATATCTATTGTGTCGATGGATGACTCTTGTTGGTTGTATGAACTGTAGAGCAGAGAGTGAGAGGCTCCCTCGGGACTTAAAGACCCGAGCTTCCTTGGACTCTACATGGCACAGAGGATCTGGATCCAGCAAGATGGCTGAAGAGAGGATTCGAAGAGAAGGAGAAGAAGAGACAAAGAGAAAGTGTTCTTCCTGTTTGGAAATATTTGAACTGAAATTGGCCGCAACCCAAAGGTGTCCTGCGCCAATCAGAAGTGACTTCAGAGTTACATGGTTGACTGGTCTGTCCCTTTTCAGAATTGGTTTACGACCCTTTGGGTGATTCTTGGGACTACCTGCTCAAAAACAGTGCATGTTTAATCATGAACTTCTTGACAACAGTACAAGAGACATGACATTCATTGTCATCAACATTCTCTACTTAACCCTGCAAGCGTTTGAATACTAAATATGACATTCTTTCATGAATATTATACATGTAGGTAAAAAAACAAGTAAATCCCTGGTTACAAATCACACTGGTTAATTAATTAGTTTTACAACATGGATAATACATTACACGTTATGACAAACCTGATTGTCTGGGTATAATATCCAGTTGAACCTTGAAGTTACAATACAAGATTAAAGATTGCAATAATCAATTAGTTAGTTAGAAATTATTACAAATCATTACACATATTTTAAAAAGATACACCAGGCTATTAATCATTAATTTGTCAGTTATAAAAGTTACCACAGTTCAAAGCAATTTTCAGAATCATCTAGCAAGGCTAGGTATGGTGTAAATTGGGGGTGTAGATGCATTCTGTATATTTTATAGGGTTAACTTGGCAAAGAAATGTGACTTTGTGTGAAATGTTCCTGGATGATGAAATGGCATTTATAGCTGCTATTTGCTGGATTATTATCATGATGTCTCGTGATCTGATGAGTCATAGTGTAGCAAATTGGTTTATATACGAGAACAAAATAGAGTTTGTTCTGTATATTTCTCTGGGAATTTTTCTGTCTTGTGACCCTTGCACTTAGGGCCCTTTTGCAGAGATGTTCTCAAGTCATGTGCAATCCAGACAAGTCTCTTTGTTAGTTTATTGGCAAGATGTGAGACTTATTGGCACCTACATTTTTTTTAATTTATGACATTGAGGAATTCCAGGATTAAGGTTGGGCTTTTCCTAGATTCAAATCACATTGCTGCAATTCTTCTGAAATGATAATCCTACACTCTTCACCCCATTCAGTCCAAATCTCTCCAAACCGGTGCTGTTTATTTGTGCTAGTTGGTGTCACTGAAAGAAACATTATTGCTGTAGATAAATCTAGAATAATTATATTATAAATACTTCACAAGATTTAATGAGTTTTAAGGTCTCCAAGACCTGAAAACACTATTGTTGAAGCAGTAATAAATCACTTTTACTTGTTATTCAACTATTTGTTGAATAGGTTTCTAGTCAGACAGATGAAACTGATTTAATAATCTATTTCCTTTTATCTCTCCATTTGTTTCATGTTGCTCATTCCCTGCATCTGCCTTTTAGTTGGTAGTATTTAAGATTATTTAGCATTATGATGTACATGATCTTACTGTACATGATCCCTCACATAACCTCTGTCTGTGAATCTGTTCTTTGTAGATTTCCCACCTGATATTGATCCTGATAGAAGTGAAGTGAAGTCAGTGTCATTGATGGAGGGAGAATCTGTTCCTCTAAACACTGATATTAAACCACATGGAGATGAGCTGATAGTGTGGTGGTTTAAAGATATTCTCATAGCTAAAGATGATAAAGAGAACAATAAGACCTCATTCTCTCCTGATGGGAGATTCAGAGACAGAATACATCTGGATCAGACGGGATCTCTCATCATTACTGACAGCAGAACCGCAGACACTGGAGAATATAAACTAAAGATCAGCAGCAACAGAGACACGAAACACAAGAGATTCAATCTTTATGTGAGAGGTAAGTAGAGCAACTTTTAATGTAGTGATTAATAATATCAGCTGTCTTTAAGCACTTCAGATGATATTAATAGAAGTTTGATTATGCTTCACAAATTAAACCAAGTGTTTAAAGATAGAAACTGAAAGTGAAAGTGTTTTGATGATGAGAGGAACAGTATAATAATGTCATCACACACACACAGAGGAAGAGTATAATAATGTCATCACACACACACAGAGAGGAAGAGTATAATAATGTCATCACACACACACACACACAGAGGAACAGTATAATAATGTCATCACACACACACACACAGAGGAAGAGTATAATAATGTCATCACACACACACACACACACACACACACAGAGAGAGAGGAAGAGTATAATAATGTCATCACACACACACAGAGAGAGAGGAAGAGTATAATAATGTCATCACACACACACACACACACACACACACAGAGGAAGAGTATAATAATGTCATCACACACACAGAGAGAGAGGAAGAGTATAATAATGTCATCACACACACACACACACAGAGAGAGGAAGAGTATAATAATGTCACACACACACAGAGAGAGGAAGAGTATAATAATGTCATCACACACACACACAGAGAGAGAGAGGAAGAGTATAATAATGTCACACACACACAGAGAGAGGAAGAGTATAATAATGTCATCACACACACACACACACAGAGGAAGAGTATAATAATGTCACACACACACACACACAGAGAGAGAGAGAGAGGAAGAGTATAATAATGTCACACACACACACACACACACACACACACACACAGAGGAAGAGTATAATAATGTCACACACACACACACACAGAGGAAGAGTATAATAATGTCATCACACACACACACACAGAGAGAGAGAGAGGAAGAGTATAATAATGTCACACACACACACACACAGAGAGAGAGAGAGGAAGAGTATAATAATGTCATCACACACACACAGAGGAAGATTATAATAACGTCATCACACACACTTGACCTACAGTCACATAATGTTTTATTTGCTTTAAAAGAACTGTATGTGTTAATGTGTTCATCAAATATAGGCTTAATTGGGATTATATTAATTGATTGTTAACGGTATAAGAAGTTTACTGTTTCTTTCATTTAAATGTGATTGATGATGGTAGGTTAACCCGTCTCTATCATTAGTAGTGCTCAACATGAGTACTGTATTTATGTGTGTTAGCATGATTTTACAGACAAACACATACAACAACAATGACATTGTGTACTAGTGTGACATTGTTTGGACCAAACATAGATTCTTCATAAACTCATCATAAAAACACTAATGAGTGAAAATAAGAACAACAACATGATCTGGAGTGAAACTAGAATGAACAATAATTATGTCACACTTAATGTTTTGTCACACAGATGTTTTTAACTGGGAATATTTCTACAAATTATGCTGTCTTCATGTCTTCAACTTCATACTTGTTGAGCTTCGTTGCTAAATAAATTCCACCATATAAAGTCTGCAAATTCCTCTAGTTAAATGTCCCGTCAGGATTAAAGTGGTGTCTGATATCTTCATCAAACAATTGGATTGTTTCCCCTCATGCAGGTTATATAGTGCTGATGATTAACGATTCAGTGACACTAATGACCGTCTCTCTCTCACTGTTACAGATCTGTCTACAGCTATTATTACAGGAATATGTGCTGCAGTTCTGCTGTTCATGGCTGCTGTAACTGCAGGTGTGATTTACTATCACAACTCTAAATTAAAAATACAAAAGGATGAACAGATTCAGTGACACTAATGATAGTGTCTCTTTAACTGTTCCAGTTCTGGGTCTGTCTCTAGCTGTTAAAGCATTAATAACTATTATTGGTGGTGCTGTTCTGCTGTTCGTGACTGCTGGTGTGATTTATTGCTGCTGCATCACTAAACAAGAAAGAAAAAAGAATGAACAAGAAAGAAAAAAGGATAAACAAGAAAGAAAAAAGGGTAAGTATTACCTACTGCTGATACAGCAAGAGAATAATAATTAGCTTTATTGTGCTACAGTTTAAATGTGTTATTGACTTTATGTATGTTCATTGTTAATATTTAAACTTTTTGTTATCACTAATTATATTTAATTGATTTAGTGCAATTAATTATGAGTGTAGCGCCCCCTAGGCCTATGTCCTGGTACTAAAGGGCGTGTCTGGGTTCTTTAAAAGTACTTCCCAGTAAAATACACACAATATATAGTATTTTTGCTGACCTCCTGTTTAACTATCCGTTTATGTGAATTTACATGTGCTTTGAATGACTATTAAACTTTAAATCACAACCCTATACCTACTTGTGTATAACTGACTTAAACCACATTCACTGAAATATCATTTACATATTCAATCTATTACCAAATTATATTTTACACTGAATAAATACTCAGGACTCAGTTATTAAAATGTTAAATAAAAATAAAGTTTACTAAATAAAGGAAATATTAAACTTCTCAGAATAACTTCTCAATATAAACAAAACAACAAAAATACAAGATACAAAAATGTATCAACAAGGGAAAGTACTTAAATACTTTCTTTGCTTATTAAATAAAATGAAATCACACTCAAACCTCAAGTTTGAATTATCCCAAAACTTGCAAAAGAAATCAAAAAGTTACATGTACCTTAATAACCTCAGCGTACATGGTGCTTAGAAACTTGTAGGTTAAAATACAACACATAACATATCACATGAAACACGCACACACGCGCGATCACGTGCACACACACACACTCACAATACACGTGATTCACCCACCCCAGTCCTAGCCGGCAAATGAGCTAACCCTTAACAACTAACCGTTGCAGGCCTGGAGCGTCGCTCGTGTTCGGTGTGGCCAAAACAATATGACCCCTTCACTCCCTTTGGAGCAAGAGAAATAGTTAAAGATACCTTAATCAAAGTGCTGCTTCTTCCGTCAAATTTCCGAACCGTACAGGCAGTCTCCCGCACGCGATGACCATGAGCGGGCAATGCTCACGCGACAGTCATCCTTGCAGCGTCGAGATGTTAACTTTGGCAAAACTTCGAACAACTACAAAGTCTTCGTCTTCCAAGTTCACAATTCAGTTCGATTGGTTACACAAACTGAAACAAAATCAAACTGGCAACTTTACAACATTTGTCACGTTCTATTTAAACAGTTTACCCTTTAAAGCATGGAGCGAGTCCTTGACGTGACCTCTCCTCAGCTATCACGTTTCTTCTTCTCCCCCCTTCCTCTCCGGGTTGCGACCTTTCACCTAACACGTCATTCCATCCATACAAAGTCAAATAATAAAATAGTTTTTACCACCAAACATCAAAATATTACCAATGAAATTCTTTAAACAAAAACTCTTAGAATAAATTAACATACTTGAAACAAACACAATTGTACATCAAACCACAATTCCCACAACCCCTTTCTATCTACTAAAATGAATAAAAGGGATATGAACTATAATGAATTTGTTTCTTGAACGTACTTCTAAATTCTAATATTGTATAACTTTTAAATAATTTCTTTAGTTCTAAATGTACAATTATGACCCAATGAAATCTAAGTTATTTAACACTTAGTTAACTTAAACGCTTTTTAGCATTGCGCTACACGAGTATTATTGTTTTATTGAGATACTCAGCTGCTGACTGTATTGCTGAATGTCGTATTTCAATCCATTGTGTGTGAAAAGCGGCGCTTTAAACACTGATTGCCACACAATGCTGTTTAAAACGTCTTGTTGGTTGCACAAATATGCACATTATTTGCGGTGTTTTCCTTATAGTATAATGAGTCCTACAAACAATTGTGCCTGTGTGAAGTAACTTTGATATTTTCACTTCTACTAACTTGAAAAATAACGTTCGTCTGCTTTCCAAATTAAATGCTTGCACCTCTTTGTCAGGGGCGATTCTAGGATTTCAGTCTTAGGACTTTCAGACCCAATGAGGGTTTATGATAGAAAATATTTAATATCCATTGCAGTATTCCACTAAAATGCATAGATGAGTAATCACATGTGAGCAGAGGCGATTTTATGGTTTCACTTTAGATGGGATAAGACATGTAGACAACGATTGTTGTTCTGAGGTTACTCCTGTTCCTTTCCCGAATCTTTCTTGACTTATTTTGTTTTATTATTATTAATAAATTACAGTGTTTGTCAGTTGATGTATATCAGTAAGCATTCTGTATTTGGTTGAATTTTATTTTGTGATTTTACTATAAATGAGAGCGTTAGCATGAGTGATACAGAAATTAAGCTTCTGTTCTGAACTTTTACTCATAGAGTGAAGGATAATAATCTAGCCTAAAGAATTTGTAACATGATTTTTTTTTTTTAACTGCAATATATATATAATACAGGGCCTAATTTTCTGTAGTCTCTGTTTTCAGCAAACAAGAAAAGAGAAAGATCACATAATCACAGATTTTTAAGGGACCTTTTTTCCACCAATAAAAAAGGGTCTAGCTACACCTATGAGCGCTATGATTATTGAACTTGTTACGCTGTTATACCATTGAAATTGACATGCCAATAGAGGGTGCCAAAATGCTTGTTATTGTAATTTTAAAAAAAATAAAAAATAGCAAAAAAATATCTTACCATGCATTTATTTAAAGTAGCCAATAGCCTACATTTGAAAAATACCACTTTACTTTACCTTCATTTCAGATTCAAACTATTTTCTCAACTCTCAATTGTGTCGTTTTTACTGGATATATGTGGTTAACAACTGGTCCGTTAAAAACAATAATGGAACAAAACTTATGATACTAATCTACTGTGGTGGCCAAACGTATTGTCAATTTTTTTTTTTAAATAATCCAAAAATTTGAAATTAAACAAAGTATTTGGTCTCTACAAATCTTTATTTCTCTGTTAATTTTATATCCATTTAAATCAGAAAATAATCTGGTTTTCCTTCTTTTGTTTATGCTCACTGCGGTACACACATGTGACACAAAACAGGAGAACTTTATCTATTCAAACTGACTGAAAACATCATTTTTATATTGCATTTTCAGCTCATTTTCAATGTAAATGAGAATCACTTGCTTAAAATCAAATTATAATTTACTTCTTCTAAAAGGTGCCAATTAAATGTAAATGTAGATGTTGTTGTTTTGTTCAACTATACACCGAAGACACACATAACAAAATATGTTTTATTTGAACAGTTTTCTGGAGGAAATTGTGTATTATTTGAAAAAGTGCAAGTGTGTGGAAATACTTTTTGTTACGATTGTAAATAATTATGTCAAATCAACAATAAGCCTATGCATCTTGTAAGAACTTGAAATTCTTGATTTTAAAATATCTCGGTGGATCCTGCTCTTTTTGCTTTGGAGAACTACTCACACTATGTATACTACAAAAATATGTGGACAAACCCTTCTAATTAAAGAGTTTGCTGACTTTGTTAATACCAGTGAAGTTAAATAATAATTCTACTCCAAACATTCCATGGCATTCTAGGTCATTCAATGCTTCCAACTTTATGGCAGCAGTTTGGTGAGAGTCCTTTTCTGTTTTAGCATGAAAATGCCCCTGTGCACAAAGCAAAGTCCATAAACAAATGGTTTACTGTGTGTAATGTGGAAGAAATTGACTGGCCTGCACAAAGCCCAGCCCAGACCCACTGAACCTCTTTTCGGTGAATTGGAATGCCAACGGAAAGCCAGGCCCATAGCCCAACATTAGTACAGGACCTCAGTGATGCACTTGTGTCTGAATGGAAGTAAATCCCTGCAGCCATGTCACTACATACAGTATAGTGGAAAGCTTTCCCTACCTAAGAGAATCAGAAATCGAACGGTGGTAATGTAGCTGTTAAGAAATGGGGAATTGTACGTTGGTTTGTGGACGCTGCGCGCCAGCCACCCCAAAATTTTCCTGGGCTGCGTGCTGGTGCCCGTTTGTTCACGGGGGCCCACAGGCAAGATCTGTGATGTGCCCCGCCACGGGCATTTAAAGAAACCCCCCAGAATGAGCATATCACCTGCAGTTAAGCCTTGACCCAAGGCCTCACGTCCCACCTTTATTGTATAGCTGTATGTGTCCACCAACAGACCATCTGCCTAATTTACAAGTGTATGTACAGGTATAAGTGTCCACCATCAGACTAACTGCCCATTAGCAATTTAATGAATAGCTGTGTGTGTCCACCAACAGACTTACTGCCCATTTCCAAGTGATTGTATAGCTGTATGTATCCACCAACAGACTAACTGCCCATTAGCAAATTACTGTATAGCTGTATGTGTCCTCCAACAGACTATCTGCCCATTTCCAAGTGATTGTATGTTATATGTGTCCACCAACAGACTAACTGCCCATTTCCAAGTGATTGTATGGTATATGTCTCCACCAACAGACTAACTGCCCATTTCTAAGTGATTAAATTGGCCTATTACCCCTGTGTCCACCAACAGACTAACTGCCAAATAACAATTTATTGTATAGCTGTATGTGTCCAGCAACAGACTAACTTTCCATTAGCAATTTAATGAATAGTTGTTTGTGTCCACCAACAGACTATCTTCCAATTTCCAAGTGATTGTTTGGTGTATATGTCCACCAACAGACTAACTGCCCATTTCCAAGTGATTGTATTGGCCCATTACCCCTGTGTCCACCAACAGACTATCTTCCAATTTCCAAGTGATTGTTTGGTGTATATGTCCACCAACAGACTATCTGCCCATTTCCAAGTGTATGTACAAGTATAAGTGTCCACCATCAGACTAACTGCCCATTAGCAATTTAATGAATAGCTGTGTGTGTCCACCAACAGACTTACCGCCCATTTCCAAGTGATTGTATAGCTGTATGTGTCCACCAACAGACTAACTGCCCATTAGCAAATTATTGTATAGCTGTACATGTCCACCAACAGATTATCTGCCCATTTCCAAGTGATTGTATGGTGTATGTGCCCACCAAAAGAATAATGGCCCATTTCCAAGTGATTGTATCGGCCTATTACCCCTGTGTCCACCACCAGACTAACTGCCCATTAGCCATTTTTTGAATTTATTGTATAGCTGTAAGTGTCCACCAACAGACTAACTGCCCATTTCCAAGTGATTGTATTGGCCTATTAGCCCTGTGTCCACCAACAGATTATCTGCCCATTTCCAAGAGTATGTATAGGTGTAGGTGTCCACCAACAGACTAACTGCCCATTTCTAAGTGATTGCATTGGCCTATTACCCCCCATGTCCACCAACAGACTAACTGTCCATTAGCAATTTATTGTATAGCTCTGTGTCCACCAACAGACTAACTGCCCACGTCAGTGGCTTTCTCCTTCTCTGCACAGCAGTGCAGTTTTCCCCTGGGCACTTCGACAGTGCAGATAAAAGATTTATTTTCTTTAAAAAAGTTAGTTTCTCTAAAAGAGCAAATACACAGCTGGCGTTGAATGTCCTTTTCAGGACTTGTCTTTTTAATGACGTCTTTCCTCTGTGTAGTTTCTGGATGCAATTGATTTCTCCCCACCTCTGATGGTCATAAAAGCTGCCTCGCGTGCCTTCATCGTGTGCGGGCGATGAAGGCGATTTGGGGATGACGGGATCCGTTCGCCGGGTAAATCCCCTCGAACCACTAGCCTCCCCGGCACGCTTGCTTGCTTCCGTCCAAGCTCGGGATGAGTGAATCACCGGTCCCTTTAGCTCTTGGAATTGCATGACCAAGAACAGCGAGCACGAGGCTGGACCAGAAAACCCCGCCCCCTCCCTCACGGCTACTTGATTGGTTCCACGGGTATGTGTGTCGCTCACAGCCGCCCCCCCCCTTCCCGGACGTGCATGACGAGTTGAGTAAGCAATAAAGGGCACCTTTTACTGCCCGAAACCAGCTTCCTCGCTCCTCCGCACTCACTACCCTGCATGCCATGGCCCCTCCTGCAACCAACACCAGGCCAAGGTACTTCAAAACTTGCACTTGGGTAGTCCTGTTCTTGATGTGCTGCAGGAACTGCACTCAATAACCGCCACGAAGGTCAGAATCATCGGCACTCGAATGAGCGTTGGCCACCCTTGTGGTCCAGAAACATAATCTATGGACTGGACCTGGTCAAAATACGGGAGGTAGACAAAGTGCGCTTTCTCGAACGCCCATGTCTCCCAGCTCTGTCCATTCGGCGGCACCATTGACGACTCTATCCAGAAGTCCTCAGCAGTGAAGAAGCAGACGGAGGCCATTTCACACATCCTGCCCAACCACAAACCTGCCGCCATGGGCCATGCCTCATCTGCTCAACGAGGGTGTCCTCCTGCGGCTTAAAAAAAAAAAGACGTGATTCTCCGCCTCAACCAAGTCCTCAGTCCAGCTCTCAGCCCCAGTGTCGAGCACCCCGCAGGAAGCGCACGCACCCCTTCGAGGACCCGGAGGATCCCAAGCGCTCCTGAGACGGATGACCCAGAAATCGAGATGTTTGCTCCGGAGTTGGTAAACAGACCACTCCATCCCCTGTTGGAGGGCCGGGAAGAGAACCTTCAGTTAAAAGTATTTTTTTCACGATTTTCAGAGCAATAGAGCAATTTCAACTTTCTGGGTCACCTGGCCCGCAAATGCCGTTCTCACAGCACTCTGCCGCCACACCTCAACAGTCCCGGCACGCTGGATGCGGACCCCCTACCCACAGCCCCACGACTGTTCACTGGCCGGCCGGTTCTGACGAGTCCAGAAGACAGCTCTATCGGACCTCCTCCTCAGTCATTAACCAACCCCCTGCTGGGTGTGTGGAGCATGGTAAATGCTTCGAGTCCTTTGTCAGCACCAGAGCCTCAGGACGCATCCTCACCTCCCGACACCATACTACCTGCTCAGCCCCACTAATCCACCCCACCGGGTACGTCAAAAATAATCATCGCGGGTGTCCGCTTTACCGCAGTACACGGCGAGCATGCCAAATCCCTGCATGTGGAAATCGCTACTCTCTTACTAAAAAACACGATAGAGCCTGTCCCTCCAACCGAGATGAAGAAGGGTTTCTACAGCCCTTAGTTCATCGTACCCAAGAAAGGCGGTGACCGATCTTGGACTTGCGAGTTTTCAACCAGGCTTTGCACAAACTCCCGTTCAAAATGCTCATGCAAAAACTTCTTAACTTGCAACCGACATCTAGATTGGTCCGCAGCGTTAGACCTGAAGGATACATCCATGTCTCAATTCTGCCGCGACAATGACCCATCCTACGGTTTGCGTTCGAAGGCCAGGCTTATCAGTACAATGTCCTCCCCTTCGGCATGTCTCTGTCCCGTCATGTCTTCCTATGCGCGCACAGAGACCAGGTGCTCAGGCACCTCAGACATTTGGGGCTTCAGGTCAACTGAGAAAAGTGCAAGCTCGCCCTGGTTCAAAGCATCTCTTTTATCGGCAAGGAGTTAGACTCAGTCTCAATGCACGTCTCACCAACAAGCGTGCGCAGTTGGTGCTGAAATGCCTCGCCACCTTCAGGCCAGTCACAGCGGTCCCTTTAAAAACTTTTCCAGAGGCTCGTGGGGCATATGGCATCCTCCGCGGCAGTCGCGCTGCTGGGGTTGATGCATATGAGACCACTTCAGCACTGGCGTCAGACTCGAGTCCTGAGACGAGCATGGCGCCGTGGCAAGCACCGTGTGATGATCACCCCTGCATGCCGCCAAACATTTAAACCCTGGACAAACCTCTGCTTTCTGCGGGCAGGAGTACCCTCGCAGCAGGTGTCCCGAAGTGTCCTGGTCATGACCGACGCCTCCAGATTGGGTTGGGGTGCCGTGTGCAATGTGCACGCAGCCGCGGGCCATTGGAAAGGGGCCCCGCTGCGCTGGCACATCAATTGCCTAGAGTTGCTGACTGTTTTCTTTGCCCTGCGGAAGTTTCTTCCGTTAGTTTGAGACAAACATGTCCTAGTCAGGTCAGATAGCACCACCGCGGTAGCATACATAAATCGCCATGGCGGTGTACGCTCCCGCCAAATTAACGCGACTCGCCCGTCGTTTCCTCCTTTGGAGCCAACATCCCTGACGACCTCAATGTGGTAGCGGACGCACTGTCATGACAAAGCTGGACCGGTGGAGAGTGGAGGCTTCACCCCCAGTCAGTCCAGCTGCTTTGGGGGCGATTTGGCAAGGCCTTGGTAGACCTGTTTGCCTCCCGAGAGACCTCCCACTGCCCGCTCTGGTATGCCTGAACAGACGCTTCTCTCAGGGCAGACGCGCTGGCACACAGCTGGCCCTCAGGGCTGTGCAAGTACGCATTTCCCCCAGTGAGCCTTCTGGCACAGGTGCTGTGCAAAGTCAGGGAGAACTAGGAACAAGTCACCCTAGTGGCTCCCTACTGGACCACCCGGGCCTGGTTCTCGGACCTCGTACTCCTCACGTCAGCCTCTCTCTTGAGAATTCACCTGAGGACAGACCTTCTTTCTCAGTGACGGGGGATGCTCTAGCATCCACACCGAGACCTCTGGAACCTCCATGTCTGGCCCTTAGATGGGACGCAGAAGATCTAGCTGGTCTACCACCTGCCGTTGTAGACATGATCAGCCAAGCCAGAGCCCCCTCTACTAGGCAACTTTATGCCCTGAAGTGGCGCTTGTTCGCAAATTGGTGTTCTTCCCGGGCTGAAGACCCACAGAGTTGCGCAATTAGGTCAGTTCTCTTATTCCTGCAGGAGAGGCTGTCCCCTTCCACATTGAAGGTGTATGTTGCTGCTATCACAGCCCACTACATTGCAGTAGACGGCAAGTCTTTGGGCAAGCAAGATTTAATCATCAGGTTCCTAAGAGGCGCCCGTTAAATCCTTCCCGGCCAAGCCTGTTCCCCTCCTGGGATCTCTCAGTGGTACTCACGGGCCTTCAGAGACCCCCCTTCGAGTCGCTGGAATCAGTTGGACTCAGGGCCTTCTCTCTAAAGACAGCCCTGCTAATCACGCTTGCCTCCATCAAGAGGGTTAGGGACCTGAAAGCGTTCTCTGTCAGCGACACTTGCCTGGAGTTCGGTCTGGCAGACACACGTGATCCTAAGACCGCAACAGGGCTACATGCCCAAGGTTCCTACCATGCCCTTCAGAGACCAGGTAGTGAACCTGCAAGTGCTGCCCCGGGAGGACGCAGACCCAGCCCCTTCGTTGCAGTGTCCAAGGAGTGTTGCCTCCTCGTGGGCACTGGCCAGAGGCACCTCCCTGGCAGACATATGTAGAGCAGCGGGTTGGGCAACACCTAATACCTTTGCAAGATTTTACAATCTCAGGGTTGAGTCAGTATTGTCCCGTGTTTTCTCAGGTCCGAGCCGGCAGAACTCGGTAACACGCTGATGGCCTGGCAGGGTGGATCGCTTGCACCTAGTGCCCTTTCCCTCCGCAGAGAAGTAAAACTGTGCACTTTCTCTCCCAGGAGATCCCTTACATTCGGATCCCTGGATGAATCCCCCCTAGCTCTATGGGTCCGCAATTCAGCAGAGGAATTCGCCGACCCAATCCACTGCGGGTACTCAAATCTACCCTGTACTGGAATAGGTGCTCCACAGGTCGGGACTCCTGCGTTGACTCCTGTGTGT
The DNA here is from genome assembly GCA_032164185.1 of Moxostoma hubbsi. NCBI lineage: Eukaryota > Metazoa > Chordata > Actinopteri > Cypriniformes > Catostomidae > Moxostoma > Moxostoma hubbsi. The sequence continues at coordinate 23,648,033 of JAVLUX010000048.1, forward strand.
ATTTTCTACGGTATGGTCCCCTTATGAGTGGACCCGCGTCTCCCTTAGGCAGTTCCAGCTGCCCTCCGGTCACCGTACTGTAGCAACTCCCCCCTCCTTAAGACTGGATCTACCACCTAAGTGGCCCATGTGATGTATTTAGCCACTTTTACCTCCCTGTCCCTGGGCAGGTGTGGTCTCTGCAGATCAGTCTTTTCCCCCTGAAAGAATATTAAACTGGGTAAGATCCCCTTCCCACGATACATGTAAGGGCCCCAGCCGTTTGGCTCTATGCAAGAAACAGAGAGAAAAGAGGCCTGTCTAGGCTCGGCCCGTTCCCAGGTTGGCAAGCGTCACCTTGTTCCCCTGTTTAGGGTAACCAGAAGGATTCCGACAACTTTTATGGGGCATTGGGGAAGGGTACGTGCAGCCTGACACAACTGGTCACCTTCGCAAGTGAAATACTTGCCCGCTCTTATTTCAGCAGTACACGTACACGGCTCAGCGCATGGCGTGATTTAAATTGGACCCCTAGTGTCGCTTCTTTGACACAACGTCGAAGAGAGCGACAGACGGGGAATGTCTAGGTTACATATGTAACCTTCGTTCCTGATGGAGGGAACGAGACGTTGTGTCCTCCTGATGTTGCTGAGCCGAGCCACTGTGGTGGCCGATCCATTTCTGGCTCCTCAGAAAAATCCTGAATGAACTCAATGTATTACCCAGCTTTTATACCCTTATGTCCGGGAGCGGGGTATGCAAATACTGTCTGCCTAATTCTCATTGGCCTTTTTTCATAGATCAGAGGCATATTTGGCGCTCAAGAGAGACCCCTAGTGTCGCTTCTTCGACACAAAGTCTTGTTCCCTACATCAGGGAAAGGAGGTTACATACGTTACGTTAGGTTACCTAGACGTTCTGTTGAGGCTTTATTCCTAACCAATTTAGCCACAGTACTGAATAAACACCTAGGATTGTTGTGGTTATTTTCTATGATTTTAAAATAAAATATGCTGACCTGGCAGCTTTTAGTGCCTGTCTGTATGTACAGACACTATCCTTCCATGCACCACAAAATACTTCTAATTTTGTATTTTTCCACATGTGCTCCATTTTCCGAGCTGCTCTCTTGAGAGCATGAGTGTGATCATTGTACCATGGTGCAAGGCTTATTTCTTTCATTTTCTTTTATCGAAGTGAGGTGAAAATATCAAGAGTGCTAAAGAAGACTGCATTTATATTTTTTGTTATTTCATCAAATTCTTCTGGGCTTTGGGGTTCATTGAGAGTATGAAATAGATCTGGAAGATTATTAGTGAAGCTATCTTTAGTGGTTGAAATAATAGTTCCATCTGAACGATAGCGTGGTGTAGATTGAGTAACATTAGCTGATTGCGGCATACAAGAGACGAGGTAATGATCCGGGATGTCATCGCTCTGCTGCAGAATTTCTATATTATCAACATCAACTCCATATGACAGAATTAAATCTAGCATATGATTATGGCGATGAGTTGGTCCTGTTACATTTTGTCTGACTCCAAGAGAGTTGACAATATCGATAAATGCTAATCCCAATGTGTTATTTTCATTATCTATGTGAATGTTGAAGTCACCAACAATTAAAGCTCTATCTACAGTAACTACAAAATCTGATAAAAAATTATCAAATTCACCAAGGAAATCAGAATAAGGCCCGGGTGATCTATACATTGTAGCAAGGACAAAAGATGACAGAGATTTTTTATTTATATCTGACGGTGTCACATTAGGCATTATTAGTTCAAAAGACTTACATTTATATCCTGTCCTCTGAGTAACACCAACAAATTCACTGTAAATTGTAGCAACACCTCCTCCTCGACCCTTCAGACGTGGCTCATGATTATAACAATATCCTGGGATAGTAGATTAATGAAACAAATATATTCATCCAGTTTAAGCCAGGTTTCTGTCAAACAGAGTGCATCCAATCTATGATCTATAATAATTTAATTAACAATTAGTGCTTTGGTAGAAAGAGATCTAATGTTTAGTAGCCCTATTTTTATATGTGTATTTTTAATTTGTTTGTTTTGTTCAAGTTTGACCATAATCATTTTTTTAAAATGATATAGTGAGGGTTTGTGTTTTGTAGTTCAGGGAACAGACACAGTCTCTTTGAGATATCTAGGTGATACTGTCTCTATGTGTTGTAGTTTATTTGACTTGTGTGATGGCTCAAGGCAGCTAGCAGATGTTCGGATTAACCAGTTTGTCTGCTTCCTGACCTTGGCCCCAGTTAGTCAAATACTATCATTATTAAGACTATGAGCCAAATTACTAGAGAGGAGAGCGGACCTTCCCTGGAGGGATGGAGTCCGTCTCTCTTTAACAGGTCAGGTGTACCCCAAAATCTCTTCCAATTGTCTATAAATCCTATTTTATTCTTCAGACACCACTCAGACATCCAGCCATTCAGTGACACTAATCTACTATAAACCTTATCACCACGACGAGCAGGGAGGGGACCAGAGCATATTACAGTGTCTGACATCGTTTTTGCAAATTCACACACCTCTTTAACATTATCTTTAGTGATCTCCGACTGGTGAAGCTGGACGTCGTTAGTGCCGACATGGATAACAATTTTAGAAAATCTACGTTTAGCATTAGCCAGCACTTATAAATTTGATGTCAGATGGAGGTGGAATATGCGCGCAGTTGAATCGCGATAAGAGAGCCGATGCACGCTTAAAAATGGCAGATATTAAGGATTAAAGGCTGAAAACAGATATATAAGCGATGCTAAAAAAAACTAGCAGGCTACAAACACTGACTCTAGCTAGGTGCCAGCAGCAACAGGTATAATACATGCAGATGAAACAGTAGAAAAGAAGAAAAACCTGAAACGTGGTAAAATGACAAAGTATATAAGGATAAACGATGAATATAACTGTGAACGTTTGAGAATATGAATAAGCAATGCTAAGCAAGCTACAAACAAACTCTCGTGCAGCATGCCATCAGCAACGGTGTATTCATCAGAGGCTTTAATACTTAGCAAGCCCCCAGGGCCTCCAAAATGTACGACCTGACTCGGGGGCCCCTGAGAAGCTACAGTTTTCAATTTGGAGTCGTTTGGACCTTTTGGAGTTGTGTCCATGGACCAGCTGTCGCATACTAATTTGGCAGACTTCTCCTGTGATTATTTTTTTTTCACCTTCAAAATATGCCTTTTTAAGGCTATGGGAAGGCACATGTGTCCCGTGAAGCCACAGAGTGTAAATAACTATTTGGGAAAAGTAGTTGGTTAGGGGGCAGATAGAGGGTCTGTGGACAGCCCCACCCCCTCCGGGTGGTCAGGGAGTCTCATTGGTCAATTGTGGAAAACTAGTTGGTTAGGTGGCAGATAATGGGTCAGTGGACAGCCCTGCACCCTCAGGGAGGTCATTGGGCATTATAGTTGGTTAGGGGGCAGATAGTGGTATCGTGGGACTCTGGGGGTCTCAGTGGTCAATGGGCAGGCACCCTGCAGCTCGTGGACGCACCCTATATGCGTCCATTTGCCCATTAAATCGGACCCCACGAGCCTTGCCCGAATTTGCCCATCAGAAACGAAAATGTCCATTCGGTCATTGAGCTAACTGTCTTGAGGGCGTACACAAAGCTGGTATCGTCCCTCGCGCTCATGAAGCATACAATGGCAATTTAAATGAACGGGGAAATTTCCACGAACCCTCTAATTCCCTTACCAGAAGAGTGGAGGTTGTTAGTGCACCAAATTAATTTGATGCCTATGGTTTTGAAGTTGATGGTTCATCAAGCACATATGGTGTCCAAAAACGTTTGGCCATATAGTGTATATATACAGCCATGGCCAAAAGTATTGGCAGTAACATACATTTTGTGTTTTGCAAAGTTTGCTGCTTAAATATTTGTAGATTATTTTTTTACGTTTCTATAGTATACTGGAAAACAGTGATAAGCATTTCATAGGTTTTAAAGGCTTTTATTTGCAAAAACATTAAATATATGTAAAGAGTCAATATTTACAGTGTTGACCCTTGTTCTTCATCACCTCTGCAATTCACTCTATCATGCTGGATATCAGCTTCTGGGCCAAATCCTGACTGATGGCAATCCATTCTTGCCTTATTGGTGCTCGAAGTTGATTACAATTTTTGGGCTTCTGCTTGTCCACTCGCCTTTTGAGGATTGACCACAGGTTCTCTATGGGATTAACATGCGAAGAGTTGCCAGGCCATGGATAAAAATTTCAATGCAATGATCTCTGAGAAACATCATTATCACTCTTACCTTGTGACATAGTGCTCCATCATGCTGGAAAATGCATGGATCATCACCAAATTGCTCCTGGGTCGTTGGGAGAAGTTGCTCTTGCAGGATGCTTTGATACCATTCTTTATTCATGGCATCCCCACACATGGATGGTGACAGGATGCTGTTGGCATAACACAGGACTCATAGTAGAGTTCACCTTTTCTTCTCCGGACTATTGATTTTCCAGATGTCCCAAACAGTCGGAAGGGGTCTTCATCAGAGAACATAACTTTGCACCAGTCTTCTGCTGTCCAATCCTTGTACTTTCTGCAGAATTTCAGTCTGTCCTTGATGTTTTTCTTGGACAGAAGTAGCTTCTTTGCTGCCCTTCTTGACACCAGACCATTGTCCAAAATTCTTCGCCTCACTGTGCGTGCAGATGCACTTACACCAACCTGTTGCCAATATTGAGCAAGCTCTGCACTGGTGGTGATACTACAAATGAAGACATAAAAACTAGCAACTAACTGGGATTTGCCCTGAGCGCCAAACAAGCTAGAAACGCTACTGAGCAGGTCAGATGTGCGCATAGATGCTTTTCTGTCATCTGTTCTTAAAAATATAATAAGGCGTTTCTTCAAAAGCATGTAATATCAATTTGATAATAATAATAGCCTAATTATAATAATTTCATACATGAGAAAACAGGCCAAATATTGTCTTGACATCATCAAAGGCATCAGCTATTGTCAATCACTCTGACCATCATCGATCCCTGAGATCATCATCTGGCGGAACAACCCTAATGTGCATTTCTCAAACAGCATCAAAACACACAGAGAATACAAACAATGAACTCAATTAAAAACATCTTTATGTAATCTTACATGTGTAATGATATTTCAGCTCTCTCTCTCTTAAAAAAAAGTTAAAATGTTAAATTTTAAATTATAATGAATTTATAAACTGCCTTCAAAATTCACAATGCAATAAACATGTTTATTTGTTGTTTAATTATTGCACCTTATCACTCTCTCTTCCCGAACACCTTTTCAATGTTTTTGTTGTCTTTTTTTAAGCTGTTAAAATAATGTTTACATACCTGATGTTCTGTTTGTTCATAAATATATTTGATGTTCAGTATTCAATGCAGTGAGAACATTCACCAGTTTTAATATCAACATTTCTCCTGTATTTCTCTCTTCTATGTGCTGTCAATACAGATGAAGTAAGGACAGTGTTCATGATGATGGAAAAATCTGTCCCTCTAATCACTAATGATGATCATTTAAAGACAGATGAAGTGGAGACAGTGTTCATGATGGATGAAAAACCTGTCCCTCTAATCACTGATGATGCTCATATAAAGACAGATGAAGTGGAGACAGTGTTCATGATAGAGGAAAAATCTGTCCCTCTAATCACTAATGATGATCATATAAAGACAGATGAAGTGGAGACAGTGTTCATGATGAAGGGAGAATCTGTCCCTCTAATCACTGATGATGCTCATATAAAGACAGATAAAGTGAATGTGTATCATGAAGACACTCTCATAGCTAAAATCAGAAGAGGGAAGATCAAACATGTTAAAGATGAATTCAGAAAAAGACTGAAGCTGAATCATCAGACTGGATCTCTCATCATCAGAGACATCAGACGCACAGACTCTGGAGTTTATAAACTGAAGATCAACAACAGCACTGGAGAGATCACATATAAGAGAATAGTTTTCACTGTTAGAGGTGAGTAGATCAACTCTTTTAAAGTAATAATTATCAGATTTAGATCAGAAATGAGAAAGTCACATGATGCAATTTTATTTCTATAACACCAATTCGCGAACAACGCGGCTGCGGCCATGTCGGGGAGCGTGTCTCCAACCCGAGGCGGCTGCACTGAGGGGGTCCTCGAAGCAATTACCTTACTCTATGTACCTGGTGTGGAGCAGGTTGGCGGTGGAGGAGGAGGGCCACTGAAGCTATCCTCGGGACTCGTCGCAACCGGCTGGCCAGGATGAGGGTAAGAAGTGGCCGGACGCACGAAGGCGTTGCCCGGTCGCCGTGGAGGTGGCGGGTGCAGGCACTGAGTGTTTGGCCCAAGGAGAGAGGGAACTGCTCTTTCTTAGACAATTTGATTACCACAGTCCTTGTGGGATGCGGCAAACGGAAAGAAAAAGGGGAACGAAAGATTCTCCTCCTGGCCCTCCACCGGGGAGGGAGTGGTCTGGATACAATCTCCCATGCAGACATCTTCCTCTTTTGGCGGCCTATATCAGGGATGCTTGGGAGCCCTCTTGGGGGTTTTGGTGCCGGGTTGTGAGGCAGTGGGCACCATCTTTCTGCGGGGGGCTCGACACAGAGGACTTACCTCAGGTTGAGGTGGAGCCTCTTGGGCTTTCATCGCCGCAGGGTGACGCCCCCTGCGAACAGATAAGGTACGCACTCTTGTGCCACACTGGAGAAAGTTGTGCTGTATGGCATCTGTCTGCTTTTTCACCACTGAGAACTGCTGGACGAAGTCCTTGACAGTGTCGCCGAAAAGGCCGAACTGGGAGATGGGCACGTTCAGGAATCGAACCTTATCAGAGTACCTCATCTCGACCAAGTTCAGCCATAGGTGGCGCTCTTGGACCACGAGAGTGGACATTGTCTGCCCGTGTGCCCGCTCGGTGACCTTCGTCGCCCGGAGGGTGAGGTCTGTCACCGAGCACAGCTCCTGCAGCACATTGGAATTTTGGATTGGAACTACCCGTTTCAAGTCAAGTCAAGTCAAGTGGTTTTTATTGTCGTTTCAACCATATACAGTTAGTACAGTACACAGTGAAACGAGACAGCGTTCCTCCAGGACCATGGTGCTACATAAAATAACATAGGACAAACACAGAACCACATGAGATTACACAGACTAAATAAAATAACTATAGAAAATACCTATATAAAATTTCTAACAATGAACAGGACAATAGGCACAGTGATAGACAGTGCAGCGCCGACCAGTACACAGTAGTGCAAAAGGATGACTAAATGCCAAATGTAAACATAACATACTATGAGATAGTGTTCTATGCACATAGCAGTTATTGATGTAGCAGACAGTTATAAAGTGGCAGTTATTAAACTGCAACTCAGGACACATGTGTGTGTGTGTGTGTCAAACCAGTATTGAGGAGTCTAATGGCTTGGGGGAAGAAGCTGTTACACAGTCTGGTCGTGAGGGCCCGAATGCTTCGGTACCTCTTGCCAGATGGCAGGAGGGTAAAGAGATTGTGTGAGGGGTGTGTGGGGTCCTCCACAATGCTGGTTGCTTTGCGGATACAGTGTTTTATGTAAATGTCTTTGATGGAGGGAAGAGAGACCCCGACGATCTTCTCAGCTGTTCTCACTATCCTCTGCAGGGCTTTGCGGTCCGTACCGGTGCAAGTCCCAAACCAGGCAGTGATGCAGCTGCTCAGGACGCTCTCAATAGTCCCTCTATAGAATGTATTGAGGATGGGGGGTGGGAGATGTGCTTTCCTCAGCCTTCGAAGAAAGTAGAGACGCTGCTGGGCTTTCTTGTTAATAGAGCTGGTGTTGAGGGACCGGGTGAGGTTCTCTGCCAGGTGAACACCAAGGAATTTGGTGCTCTTGACGAGCTCCACAGAGGAGCCATCGATGTTCAGCGGGGAGTGTTCACCTTGTGCTCTCCTAAAGTCAACGACCATCTCTTTTGTTTTGTCGACATTCAGGGACAGGTTGTTGACTCTACACCAGTCCGTAAGCCGCTGCACCTCCTCTCTGTATGACGACTCGTCGTTCTTGCTGATGAGACCCACCACGGTCGTGTCATCGGCGAACTTGATATTGTGATTCGAGCAGTGCATTGCTGCACAGTCGTGAGTCAGTAGAGTGAACAGCAGTGGACTGAGCACACAGCCCTGGGGGGCCCCAGTGCTCAGTGTGGTGGTGGTGGAGATGATGTTCCGATCCGGACTGACTGTGGTCTCCCAGTCAGGATGTCCAGGATCCAGTTGCAGAGGGAGGTGTCCAGGCCCAGCAGTTCTTTTAGTGCCTTGACCTAGTGGACTAGCAGGAGGGCCATGGCATGCAGGGCAGAGTAGGCCTTGCCAGCAGCACTGTAGGCTTTAGTCATCAGGGAAGGGAGTACACAAGTGCACTGCAGCCGCTTTGTCCATTTAGGGAATCACGACATTACCATGGGCCGCCCCGCTGTCGAGGGTAGTGAGAGCGGATGAGCTGAGCGATCAGGTTCGGACAGTGAAGGGTGTCTCCCAAGATTACATCAGCTCATCGTGCACTTCCGGGAAGAAACACCCAAAGGTGCCTGCCCAGTCAAGTCCTCAACGTCTGACTTCACCAAGGCTCTCTCTGATGCAGCGATCAACATCTCTTCCGGCTCACGAGCTCCGGAAGAGATACTAGGCTGGCGTTGAGGCATGCCTGTCTCATCCCAGAGCTGGACGGGTGCAAACAAAATACCGAGGAGTGGGTGGTCTGTGGAGATTTACCTGGTGGAACCGTACCCACTGGAGTCCCGAAATCGCCTTCAGGGTCAATCACAGCGGCCTCGTACACATTGGTAGAAGAGCCTGCGAGGGGTACAGCTGAAGTTGCTTTCCCTCAGAAGGAAAGCCACGACTGCAACATTGCCATGGTCATGTTCTCGCAGTGAGGACATGAACCATCCATGAATGCTTCCTCAACTTGACATTGGCCTAGGCACATGAGGCAGTGTTCTTGACCGCCAGAAGCAGAGAGGTAACAACCACATCCAGGAACTGCACAGAGAGAGAAAGGCATCTTTTAAAAAGACGTTCAACGTCACTGTGCTGCTCTAGTAGAGGAAATATTCTCTCTAGAGGAATAGCTTTTAAAGCGTTGTTGAAGCACCCAGGGGCGTAGTCTGCAGCAGAGTGCAGAGAAAGCCACTGGAATGCGCCGTATATCCAAAAGCACGCGCTTCTTGAAGAGGTGAATGGAACGGCAGTAGTATTCAGCTTGATGTTATACCGCTCGGCTCCGAAGAAAAAGTCTGAGTGAGTATTATGCGAGCCGCTCTCTTTATACCTGTATGTCCGGGGGAGTGGCATGCAAATTCTTCTCGCCAATTTTCATTGGCCTTTTCTCAAAAACTTGGGAGGTGTCTCGGGCTCTCGAGAGCGACCTCTAGTGTCACTACATCAACACAATGTCGAGTGTGTGACAGAAGGGGAACATCATTTATTAAACATGATTACTGTTCAGATTGTTTATTGAGATCATTTGATAAATTACTCCAGCAGATATTTCATTACAGTTGCTTAAATTCAGTATTTGTGATTTTATGTGTGAATCATAAAACTGAAACTAAGAGTGAACAAACAGAAGTTTATAATGTTCAGAGTTTGATTTGTGGACTTTATCAACATAAGATGTGCTTTTACACCAACATCTGAATATCTGTGTGAATATTATAGAAATTAAATGTAGACTGTAAGTGACATGAGGGATAATAATCTCAGTTTAATGTTTCCTGATGTTACTGACAATGTCTGAGTAACTGTGATTGTTTGTTCTCCAGATAAAGTAATCTCAAATATGGTAAAAAAGGGAAATCCTGTCGATCTATTCAGTGGTGTTACTGAAATACAGAAAGATGCTGATGTAGAGCTGAGATTTAAAAACACTGTCAAACCTGACAAAAAACAAAAGGACAAAATAATCTCATTAAGTCAGGATGCTCATGATGAGGATTTCAGAGGAAGACTGAAGGTGGACCAACTGACTGGATCTCTCGCCATCATAAAGAGCATAACAGATCAATTTGGAGTTAATGAACCGATCACCAGCAGCACAGCAACTGCAAACCAGATATTTAATATGTCTGTCATTGGTGAGTAACTCAAGTTTTCAGTGCAGTAATTATCATATTTAAATTGCTCATTAGTTATAGTAGATTAGTGTTCACTCCAGTCAGTAATCATGGGAGATTCTGTCACTTTAAACGCTGATAATACTGAAATACAGAGAGATGATTCAGTGGATTAATAATGATTTACAGTCATTGCTGACATCACTACTTTTACAATTAAGATTAATTAATGTTGCTTTGCATTACAGTCAAATTAAATGTCTAAGCTGTTAGTTATATTAATAGTTTATTTGCCCTTCTCAATGTTCTGTGTATGTTGTGTTAATTCAGTGAAAATCGGCTCATTTCTCATGTTTATTGCTCGTGGATATAAAATGAACAGCTTGAATATTTGATTTGATCAGAATAAGAGTTCAACACAATACAGCTCTGCAGATAGATTAGTCTCATCTTTCATTAACAACATTAACATTCTCCAAACGTTTGACAATTTATTACAACTTTGCTCTCGCACGAATACAAGCAACAAATAATGAATTTATCTGACAGCCACCAACTGAACAGAAAGACTCAAAAGTGTTTTAAAAGAGTCCATGTGACTAATGCATCATATTCCAAGTCTTCTGCAGGCATACGATAGGTTTATTAAGAAATGGACTAAAAACATACAAGACCTCACAAAGACTGTAAACATCCTGCAGTTATTAGAATTAGGATTATTTTCACATTTATCGGACCAGAAGTGAGAAATTCAAATTCAGTTTCCCAGCAAAAAAAATGTGCAGGACTCCCCGAGTCACATGATGCACTTTTATTTCTGTCACTCTTTTGATATAAAATGTAAATTGTTGGTGAATATTTCCATGACAGATTTCCCACAATACATCAGAAAAGATTCATTGGTACAAACGTTTGAATGATTTGTTTGAACTTAAATTCAGTATTTGTGATTTTCTGTGTGAATCATCAAACTGAACCTCCGAGTGAACAAACAGAAGTTTATAATGTTCAGTGTTTGATTTGTGGACTTTATCAACAACATCTGAATATCTGTGAATATTGTAGAAATGAAATGTCGACTGTAAGTGACATGAGGGATAATAATCTCAGTTTAATGTTTCCTGATGTTACTGACCGTGTCTGAGTAACTGTGATTTTTTTTGTTCTACAGGTGAAGAAGTGATCAGAAACACAGTAATGACGGGATTTCCTGTCTCTCTATCCAGTGGTGTTCCTGAACTACAGATAGATGCTGATTTAAAGCTGAGTTTTGAAAACACTGACATAGCTGACAAAAAACAAAAGGAGAAAATGATCTCACGTCAGGATGCTCATGATGGGAAATTCAGAGGAAGACTGAAGGTGGAAAAACAGACTGGATCTCTCAACACCACAGACAGCAAAACGGATCAATCTGAAGTTAATGAACAGAAAATTAGCAGAGAAAATGAACACCATATGTTCATTGTTCCTGTCCTTGGTGAGTAACTCAAGTTTTCAGTGCAGTAATTATCATATTTAAATGAGTTTAATGTCCTGATGTTTTCAGTGCAGTAATTATCATATTTAAATGAGTTTAATATCCTGAAGTTTCCTTACTTTACATTAAATGAAGCTTAATTTGAATTACGATTCATTCTTGTAATCGGGGGTGAAAGAACAATCTGAAAACTGACACACATTGTAAAGCTCAAATGTTTGACTCATGAATATTAATTATCTGATATTAGTTCTAGTAGATTAGTGTTCACTCCAGTCAGTAATCATGGGAGATTCTGTCACTTTAAACGCTGATAATACTGAAATACAGAGAGATGATTCAGTGGATTAATAATGATTTACAGTCATCGCTGACATCACTACTTTTAACAATTAAGATTAATATTACAGTCATATTAAATGTCTAAGATGTTAGTTATATTAATAGTTTATTTGCCCTTCTCAATGTTCTGTGTATGTTGTGTTAATTCAGTGAAAATCGGCTCATTTCTCATGTTTATTGCTCGTGGATATAAAATGAACATCTTGAATATTTGATTTGATCAGAATAAGAGTTCAACACAATACAGCTCTGCAGATAGATTAGTCTCGTCTTTCATTAACAACATTAACATTCTCCAAACCTTTGACAATTTATTACAACTTTGCTCTCGCACGAATACAAGCAACAAATAATGAATTTATCTGACAGTCACCAACTGAACAGAAAGACTCAAAAGTGTTTTAAAAGAGTCCATGTGACTAATGCATCATATTCCAAGTCTTCTGCAGGCATACGATAGGTTTATTAAGAAATGGACTAAAAACATACAAGACCTCACAAAGACTGTAAACATCCTGCAGTTATTAGAATTAGGATTATTTTCACATTTATCGGACCAGAAGTGAGAAATTCAAATTCAGTTTCCAGCAAAAGAGATCCAGAGTCTCAGAGCAGATATCGGATGTGTGTTTTAGTGACGGATCAATGAGTTTAACATTTAAAATAACTTTATTTCCTAAATTCTCAGTTGATTTGTTTGTTTTGTTCATTCTGAATGTTTCTGTGATTTCCATCATGTTTACTGAACTCTTTTTCATTGAGTAGCTGCAGCATTACACACTATGTTGTCTTTATTTTCACCTTCTGTCTGTTTTTTTTTTTCAGCCCCTTGCAGATCTGGGACGCCTGTGAATGAGTCTGATAATGAAGAGAATGAGTCGGATGTTTTCATTAATATCAAGGCTGATGATGGAGTGAATGAGTCTGACATTTTCATTAATAGTAAGGCTGATGATGGAGTGAATGAGTCTGATGTTTTCATTAATATCAAGGCTGATGATGGAGTGAATGAGTCTGATGGTTTGTTGAATAACAAGTTTGCTGATGGAGTGAATGAGTCTGATGGTTTCATTAATATTAAGGCTGATGATGGAGTGAATGAGTCTGCTGATGGAGTGAATGAGTCTAATGTTTTCATTAATATCAAGGCTGATGATGGAGTGAATGAGTCTGATCGTTTGTTGAATAACGAGTTTGCTGATGGAGTGAATGAGTCTGATGTTTTCGTTAATATCAAGGCTGATGATGGAGTGAATGAGTTTGATGTTTTCATTAATATTAAGGCTGATGATGGAGTGAATGAGTCTGATGTTTTCATTAATATCAAGGCTGATGATGGAGTGAATGAGTCTGATCGTTTGTTGAATAACGAGTTTGCTGATGGAGTGAATGAGTCTGATGTTTTCGTTAATATCAAGGCTGATGATGGAGTGAATGAGTTTGATGTTTTCATTAATATTAAGGCTGATGATGGAGTGAATGAGTCTGCTGATGGAGTGAATGAGTCTGATGTTTTCATTAATATCAAGGCTGATGATGGAGTGAATGAGTCTGATGGTTTGTTTAACAACGAGTTTTCTGATGGAGTGAATGAGTCTGATGTTTTCGTTAATATCAAGGCTGATGATGGAGTGAATGAGTTTGATGTTTTCATTAATATTAAGGCTGATGATGGAGTGAATGAGTCTGCTGATGGAGTGAATGAGTCTGATGTTTTCATTAATATTAAGGCTGATGATGGAGTGAATAAGTCTGATGGTTTGTTGAATAACGAGTCTACTGATAGAGTGAATGAGATGGATGGTTTGTTGAATAATGAGTCTACTGATGGAATGAATAAGATGGATGGTTTGTTGAATAACGAGTCTACTGATGGAGTGAATGAGATGGATGGTTTGTTGAATAATGAGTCTACTGATGGAGTGAATGAGATGGATGGTTTGTTGAATAACGAGCCTACTGATAGAGTGAATGAGATGGATGGTTTGTTGAATAACGAGTCTACTGATGGAGTGAATGAGATGGATGGTTTGTTGAATAACGAGTCTACTGATAGAGTGAATGAGTCTGATGGTTTGTTGAATAACGAGTCTGCTGATGGAGTGAATGAGATGGATGGTTTGTTGAATAATGAGTCTACTGATGGAGTGAATAAGATGGATGGTTTGTTGAATAACGAGTCTGCTGATGGAGTGAATGAGATGGATGGTTTGTTGAATAACGAGTCTACTGATAGAGTGAATGAGTCTGATGGTTTGTTGAATAACGAGTCTGCTGATGGAGTGAATGAGATGGATGGTTTGTTGAATAACGAGTCTACTGATAGAGTGAATGAGTCTGATGGTTTGTTGAATAACGAGTCTACTGATGGAGTGAATGAGATGGATGGTTTGTTGAATAATGAGTCTACTGATGGAGTGAATAAGATGGATGGTTTGTTGAATAACGAGTCTGCTGATGGAGTGAATGAGATGGATGGTTTGTTGAATAACGAGTCTGCTGATGGAGTGAATGAGATGGATGGTTTGTTGAATACCAAGTCTACTGATGGAGTGAATGAGATGGATGGTTTCTTGAATAACGAGCCTACTGATGGAGTGAATAAGATGGATGGTTTGTTGAATAACGAGTCTACTGATGGAGTGAATAAGATGGATGGTTTGTTGAATAACGAGTCTGCTGATGGAGTGAATGAGTCTGATGGTTTCTTGAATAACGAGCCTACTGATGGAGTGAATGAGATGGATGGTTTGTTGAATAACGAGCCTACTGATGGAGTGAATGAGATGGATGGTTTGTTGAATACCAAGTCTACTGATGGAGTGAATGAGATGGATGGTTTGTTGAATAACGAGCCTACTGATGGAGTGAATAAGATGGATGGTTTGTTGAATAATGAGTCTACCGATGGAGTGAATAAGATGGATGGTTTGTTGAATAACAAGTCTACCGATGGGGTGAATGAGATGGATGGTTTGTTGAATGACAAGTTTACTGATGGAGTGAATAAGATGGATGGTTTGTGGAATAACGACTCTACTGATGGAGTGAATAAGATGGATGGTTTGTTGAATAACGAGTCTACTGATGGAGTGAATGAGATGGATGGTTTGTTGAATAACGATATCTGATGTTCTGTTTGTTCATAAATATATTTGATGTTCAGTATTCAATGCAGTGAGAACATTCACCAGTTTTAATATCAACATTTCTCCTGTATTTCTCTCTTCTATGTGCTGTCAATACAGATGAAGTGGAGACAGTGTTCATGATGGATGAAAAACCTGTCCCTCTAATCACTGATGATGCTCATATAAAGACAGATGAAGTGGAGACAGTGTTCATGATTGAGGAAAAATCTGTCCCTCTAATCACTAATGATGATCATATAAAGACAGATGAAGTGGAGACAGTGTTCATGATGAAGGGAGAATCTGTCCCTCTAATCACTGATGATGCTCATATAAAGACAGATAAAGTGAATGTGTATCATGAAGACACTCTCATAGCTAAAATCAGAAGAGGGAAGATCAAACATGTTAAAGATGAATTCAGAAAAAGACTGAAGCTGAATCATCAGACTGGATCTCTCATCATCAGAGACATCAGACGCACAGACTCTGGAGTTTATAAACTGAAGATCAACAACAGCACTGGAGAGATCACATATAAGAGAATAGTTTTCACTGTTAGAGGTGAGTAGATCAACTCTTTTAAAATAATAATTATCAGATTTAGATCAGAAATGAGAAAGTCACATGATGCAATTTTATTTCTATAACACCAATTCGCGAACAACGCGGCTGCGGCCGTGTCGGGGAGCGTGTCTCCAACCCGAGGCGGCTGCACTGAGGGGGTCCTCGAAGCAATTACCTTGCTCTATGTACCTGGTGTGGAGCAGGTTGGCGGCGGAGGAGGAGGGCCACTGAAGCTATCCTCGGGACTCGTCGCAACCGGCTGGCCAGGATGAGGGTAAGAAGCGGCCGGACGCACGAAGGCGTTGCCCGGTCGCCGTGGAGGTGGCGGGTGCAGGCACTGAGTGTTTGGCCCAAGGAGAGAGGGAACTGCTCTTTCTTAGACAATTTGATTACCACAGTCCTTGTGGGATGCGGCAAACGGAAAGAAAAAGGGGAACGAAAGATTCTCCTCCTGGCCCTCCACCGGGGGAGGGAGTGGTCTGGATACAATCTCCCATGCAGACATCTTCCTCTTTTGGCGGCCTATATCAGGGATGCTTGGGAGCCCTCTTGGGGGTTTTGGTGCCGGGTTGTGAGGCAGTGGGCACCATCTTTCTGCGGGGGGCTCGACACAGAGGACTTACCTCAGGTTGAGGTGGAGCCTCTTGGGCTTTCATCGCCGCAGGGTGACGCCCCCTGCGAACAGATGGGGTGCGCACTCTTGTGCCACACTGGAGAAAGTTGTGCTGTATGGCATCTGTCTGCTTTTTCACCACTGAGAACTGCTGGACGAAGTCCTTGACAGTGTCGCCGAAAAGGCCGACCTGGGAGATGGGCACGTTTAGGAATCGAACCTTATCAGAGTACCTCATCTCGACCAAGTTCAGCCATAGGTGGCGCTCTTGGACCACGAGAGTGGACACTGTCTGCCCGTGTGCCTGCTCGGTGACCTTCGTCGCCCGGAGGGTGAGGTCTGTCACCGAGCACAGCTCCTGCAGCACATTGGAATTTTGGATTGGAACTACCCGTTTCAAGTCAAGTCAAGTCAAGTGGTTTTTATTGTTGTTTCAACCATATACAGTTAGTACAGTACACAGTGAAACGAGACAGCGTTCCTCCAGGACCATGGTGCTACATAAAATAACATAGGACAAACACAGAACCACATGAGATTACACAGACTAAATAAAATAACTATAGAAAATACCTATATAAAATTTCTAACAATGAACAGGACAATAGGCACAGTGATAGACAGTGCAGCGCCGACCAGTACACAGTAGTGCAAAAGGATGACTAAATGCCAAATGTAAACATAACATACTATGAGATAGTGTTCTATGCACATAGCAGTTATTGATGTAGCAGACAGTTATAAAGTGGCAGTTATTAAACTGCAACTCAGGACACATGTGTGTGTGTGTGTGTGTCAAACCAGTATTGAGGAGTCTAATGGCTTGGGGGAAGAAGCTGTTACACAGTCTGGTCGTGAGGGCCCGAATGCTTCGGTACCTCTTGCCAGATGGCAGGAGGGTAAAGAGATTGTGTGAGGGGTGTGTGGGGTCCTCCACAATGCTGGTTGCTTTGCGGATACAGTGTTTTATGTAAATGTCTTTGATGGAGGGAAGAGAGACCCCGACGATCTTCTCAGCTGTTCTCACTATCCTCTGCAGGGCTTTGCGGTCCGTACCGGTGCAAGTCCCAAACCAGGCAGTGATGCAGCTGCTCAGGATGCTCTCAATAGTCCCTCTATAGAATGTATTGAGGATGGGGGGTGGGAGATGTGCTTTCCTCAGCCTTCGAAGAAAGTAGAGACGCTGCTGGGCTTTCTTGTTAATAGAGCTGGTGTTGAGGGACCGGGTGAGGTTCTCTGCCAGGTGAACACCAAGGAATTTGGTGCTCTTGACGAGCTCCACAGAGGAGCCATCGATGTTCAGCGGGGAGTGTTCACCTTGTGCTCTCCTAAAGTCAACAACCATCTCTTTTGTTTTGTCGACATTCAGGGACAGGTTGTTGACTCTACACCAGTCCGTAAGCCGCTGCACCTCCTCTCTGTATGATGACTCGTCGTTCTTGCTGATGAGACCCACCACGGTCGTGTCATCGGCGAACTTGATATTGTGATTCGAGCAGTGCATTGCTGCACAGTCGTGAGTCAGTAGAGTGAACAGCAGTGGACTGAGCACACAGCCCTGGGGGGCCCCAGTGCTCAGTGTGGTGGTGGTGGAGATGATGTTCCCGATCCGGACTGACTGTGGTCTCCCAGTCAGGAAGTCCAGGATCCAGTTGCAGAGGGAGGTGTCCAGGCCCAGCAGTTCTTTTAGTGCCTTGACCTAGTGGACTAGCAGGAGGGCCATGGCATGCAGGGCAGAGTAGGCCTTGCCAGCAGCACTGTAGGCTTTAGTCATCAGGGAAGGGAGTACACAAGTGCACTGCAGCCGCTTTGTCCATTTAGGGAATCACGACATTACCATGGGCCGCCCCGCCGTCGAGGGTAGTGAGAGCGGACGAGCTGAGCGATCGGGTTCGGACAGTGAAGGGTGTCTCCCAAGATTACATCAGCTCATCGTGCACTTCCGGGAAGAAACACCCAAAGGTGCCTGCCCGGTCAAGTCCTCAACGTTTGACTTCACCAAGGCTCTCTCCGATGCAGCGATCAACATCTCTTCCGGCTCACGAGCTCCGGAAGAGATACTAGGCTGGCGTTGAGGCATGCCTGTCTCATCCCAGAGCTGGACGGGTGCAAACAAGCATACCGAGGAGTGGGTGGTCTGTGGAGATTTACCTGGTGGAACCGTACCCACTGGAGTCCCCAAATCGCCTTCAGGGTCAATCACAGCGACCTCGTACACATTGGTAGAAGAGCCCGCGAGGGGTACAGCTGAAGTTGCTTTCCCTCAGAAGGAAAGCCACGACTGCAACATTGCCATGGTCATGTTCTCGCAGTGAGGACATGAACCATCCATGAATGCTTCCTCAACTTGACATTGGCCTAGGCACATGAGGCAGTGTTCTTGACCGCCAGAGGCAGAGGTAACAACCACATCCAGGAACTGCACAGAGAGAGAGAGGCATCTTTTAAAAAGACGTTCAACGTCACTGTGCTGCTCTAGTAGAGGAAATATTCTCTTTAGAGGAATAGCTTTTAAAGCGTTGTTGAAGCACCCAGGGGCGTAGTCTGCAGCAGAGTGCAGAGAAAGCCGCTGGAATGCGCCGTATATCCAAAAGCACGCGCTTCTTGAAGAGGTGAATGGAATGGCAGTAGTATTCAGCTTGATGTTATACCGATCGGCTCCGAAGAAAAAGTCTGAGTGAGTATTATGCGAGCCGCTCTCTTTATACCTGTATGTCCGGGGGAGTGGCATGCAAATTCTTCTCGCCAATTTTCATTGGCCTTTTCTCAAAAACTTGGGAGGTGTCTCGGGCTCTCGAGAGCGACCTCTAGTGTCACTACATCAACACAATGTCGAGTGTGTGACAGAAGGGGAACATCATTTATTAAACATGATTACTGTTCAGATTGTTTATTGAGATCATTTGATAAATTACTCCAGCAGATATTTCATTACAGTTGCTTAAATTCAGTATTTGTGATTTTATGTGTGAATCATAAAACTGAAACTAAGAGTGAACAAACAGAAGTTTATAATGTTCAGAGTTTGATTTGTGGACTTTATCAACATAAGATGTGCTTTTACACCAACATCTGAATATCTGTGTGAATATTATAGAAATTAAATGTAGACTGTAAGTGACATGAGGGATAATAATCTCAGTTTAATGTTTCCTGATGTTACTGACAATGTCTGAGTAACTGTGATTGTTTGTTCTCCAGATAAAGTAATCTCAAATATGGTAAAAAAGGGAAATCCTGTCGATCTATTCAGTGGTGTTACTGAAATACAGAAAGATGCTGATGTAGAGCTGAGATTTAAAAACACTGTCAAACCTGACAAAAAACAAAAGGACAAAATAATCTCATTAAGTCAGGATGCTCATGATGAGGATTTCAGAGGAAGACTGAAGGTGGACCAACTGACTGGATCTCTCGCCATCATAAAGAGCATAACAGATCAATTTGGAGTTAATGAACCGATCACCAGCAGCACAGCAACTGCAAACCAGATATTTAATATGTCTGTCATTGGTGAGTAACTCAAGTTTTCAGTGCAGTAATTATCATATTTAAATTGCTCATTAGTTATAGTAGATTAGTGTTCACTCCTGTCAGTAATCATGGGAGATTCTGTCACTTTAAACGCTGATAATACTGAAATACAGAGAGATGATTCAGTGGATTAATAATGATTTACAGTCATTGCTGACATCACTACTTTTACAATTAAGATTAATTAATGTTGCTTTGCATTACAGTCAAATTAAATGTCTAAGCTGTTAGTTATATTAATAGTTTATTTGCCCTTCTCAATGTTCTGTGTATGTTGTGTTAATTCAGTGAAAATCGGCTCATTTCTCATGTTTATTGCTCGTGGATATAAAATGAACAGCTTGAATATTTGATTTGATCAGAATAAGAGTTCAACACAATACAGCTCTGCAGATAGATTAGTCTCGTCTTTCATTAACAACATTAACATTCTCCAAACCTTTGACAATTTATTACAACTTTGCTCTCGCACGAATACAAGCAACAAATAATGAATTTATCTGACAGTCACCAACTGAACAGAAAGACTCAAAAGTGTTTTAAAAGAGTCCATGTGACTAATGCATCATATTTCAAGTCTTCTGCAGGCATACGATAGGTTTTATTGAGAAATAACCTGAAATGAAGGTTATTGTTGTGTAAAATCTTAATGTCAGTTGATGTTCATGAGCATCATGAGAGAAGTTCATTCACAGTGACTTGCACATTTACATGAGAACTTGATTAACAACACGAGTTCTCACATTTCAAGACAATACAGAAACAATTTATATGAATTATAATGAAGAGTTTCATAACAATACAAATATCCCAAATTACCCAATAGTGTCATGATGAACACCATGGAGGACTAAAAACATACAAGACCTCACAAAGACTGTAAACATCCTACAGTTATTAGAATTAGGATTATTTTCACATTTATCGGACCAGAAGTGAGAAATTCAAATTCAGTTTCCCAGCAAAAAAATGTGCAGGACTCCCCGAGTCACATGATGCACTTTTATTTCTGTCACTCTTTTGATATCAAATGTAAATTGTTGGTGAATATTTCCATGACAGATTTCCCACAATACATCAGAAAAGATTCATTGGTACAAACGTTTGAATGATTTGTTTGAACTTAAATTCAGTATTTGTGATTTTCTGTGTGAATCATCAAACTGAATCTCCGAGTGAACAAACAGAAGTTTATAATGTTCAGTGTTTGATTTGTGGACTTTATCAACAACATCTGAATATCTGTGAATATTGTAGAAATGAAATGTAGACTGTAAGTGACATGAGGGATAATAATCTCAGTTTAATGTTTCCTGATGTTACTGACCGTGTCTGAGTAACTGTGATTTTTTTTGTTCTCCAGGTGAAGAAGTGATCAGAAACACAGTAATGACGGGATTTCCTGTCTCTCTATCCAGTGGTGTTCCTGAACTACAGATAGATGCTGATTTAAAGCTGAGTTTTGAAAACACTGACATAGCTGACAAAAAACAAAAGGAGAAAATGATCTCATTACGTCAGGATGCTCATGATGAGAAATTCAGAGGAAGACTGAAGGTGGAAAAACAGACTGGATCTCTCAACACCACAGACAGCAAAACGGATCAATCTGAAGTTAATGAACAGAAAATTAGCAGAGAAAATGAACACCATATGTTCATTGTTCCTGTCCTTGGTGAGTAACTCAAGTTTTCAGTGCAGTAATTATCATATTTAAATGAGTTTAATGTCCTGATGTTTTCAGTGCAGTAATTATCATATTTAAATGAGTTTAATGTCCTGATGTTTTCAGTGCAGTAATTATCATATTTAAATGAGTTTAATGTCCTGATGTTTTCAGTGCAGTAATTATCATATTTAAATGAGTTTAATGTCCTGATGTTTTCAGCGCAGTAATTATCATATTTAAATGAGTTTAATGTCCTGATGTTTTCAGCGCAGTAATTATCATATTTAAATGAGTTTAACGTCCTGATGTTTTCAGCGCAGTAATTATCATATTTAAATGAGTTTAATGTCCTGATGTTTTCAGTGCAGTAATTATCATATTTAAATGAGTTTAATATCCTGAAGTTTCCTTACTTTACATTAAATGAAACTTAATTTGAATTACGATTCATTCTTGTAATCGGGGGTGAAGGAACGATCTGAAAACTGACACACATTGTAAAGCTCAAATGTTTGACTCATGAATATTAATTATCTGACATTTGCTCATTAGTTCTAGTAGATTAGTGTTCACTCCAGTCAGTAATCATGGGAGATTCTGTCACTTTAAACGCTGATAATACTGAAATACAGAGAGATGATTCAGTGGATTAATAATGATTTACAGTCATCGCTGACATCACTACTTTTAACAATTAAGATTAATATTACAGTCATATTAAATGTCTAAGATGTTAGTTATATTAATAGTTTATTTGCCCTTCTCAATGTTCTGTGTATGTTGTGTTAATTCAGTGAAAATCGGCTCATTTCTCATGTTTATTGCTCGTGGATATAAAATGAACAGCTTGAATATTTGATTTGATCAGAATAAGAGTTCAACACAATACAGCTCTGCAGATAGATTAGTCTCGTCTTTCATTTACAACATTAACATTCTCCAAACCTTTGACAATTTATTACAACTTTGCTCTCGCACGAATACAAGCAACAAATAATGAATTTATCTGACAGTCACCAACTGAACAGAAAGACTCAAAAGTGTTTTAAAAGAGTCCATGTGACTAATGCATCATATTCCAAGTCTTCTGCAGGCATACGATAGGTTTATTAAGAAATGGACTAAAAACATACAAGACCTCACAAAGACTGTAAACATCCTGCAGTTATTAGAATTAGGATTATTTTCACATTTATCGGACCAGAAGTGAGAAATTCAAATTCAGTTTCCAGCAAAAGAGATCCAGAGTCTCAGAGCAGATATCGGATGTGTGTTTTAGTGACGGATCAATGAGTTTAACATTTAAAATAACTTTATTTCCTAAATTCTCAGTTGATTTGTTTGTTTTGTTCATTCTGAATGTTTCTGTGATTTCCATCATGTTTACTGAACTCTTTTTCATTGAGTAGCTGCAGCATTACACACTATGTTGTCTTTATTTTCACCTTCTGTTTTTTTTTCAGCCCCTTGCAGATCTGGGACGCCTGTGAATGAGTCTGATAATGAAGAGAATGAGTCGGATGTTTTCATTAATATCAAGGCTGATGATGGAGTGAATGAGTCTGCTGATGGAGTGAATGAGTCTGATCGTTTGTTGAATAACGAGTTTGCTGATGGAGTGAATGAGTCTGATGTTTTCATTAATATCAAGGCTGATGATGGAGTGAATGAGTCTGATCGTTTGTTGAATAACAAGTTTGCTGATGGAGTGAATGAGTCTGATGTTTTCATTAATATCAAGGCTGATAATGGAGTGAATGAGTCTGATGTTTTCATTAATATTAAGGCTGATGATGGAGTGAATGAGTCTGATGTTTTCATTAATATTAAGGCTGATGATGGAGTGAATGAGTCTGATCGTTTGTTGAATAACGAGTTTGCTGATGGAGTGAATGAGTCTGATGTTTTCGTTAATATCAAGGCTGATAATGGAGTGAATGAGTCTGATCGTTTGTTGAATAACGAGTTTGCTGATGGAGTGAATGAGTCTGATGTTTTCATTAATATCAAGGCTGATAATGGAGTGAATGAGTCTGATGTTTTCGTTAATATCAAGGCTGATAATGGAGTGAATGAGTCTGATGTTTTCGTTAATATCAAGGCTGATAATGGAGTGAATGAGTCTGATCGTTTGTTGAATAACAAGTTTGCTGATGGAGTGAATGAGTCTGATGTTTTCATTAATATTAAGGCTGATGATGGAGTGAATGAGTCTGATGTTTTCATTAATATTAAGGCTGATGATGGAGTGAATGAGTCTGATCGTTTGTTGAATAACGAGTTTGCTGATGGAGTGAATGAGTCTGATGTTTTCGTTAATATCAAGGCTGATAATGGAGTGAATGAGTCTGATGTTTTCATTAATATCAAGGCTGATAATGGAGTGAATGAGTCTGATGTTTTCGTTAATATCAAGGCTGATAATGGAGTGAATGAGTCTGATGTTTTCATTAATATCAAGGCTGATAATGGAGTGAATGAGTCTGATGTTTTCATTAATATTAAGGCTGATGATGTAGTGAATGAGTCTGATGTTTTCATTAATATTAAGGCTGATGATGGAGTGAATGAGTCTGATGTTTTCATTAATATTAAGGCTGATGATGGAGTGAATGAGTCTGATGTTTTCATTAATATTAAGGCTGATGATGGAGTGAATGAGTCTGATCGTTTGTTGAATAACGAGTTTGCTGATGGAGTGAATGAGTCTGATGTTTTCGTTAATATCAAGGCTGATGATGGAGTGAATGAGTCTGATGTTTTCATTAATATTAAGGCTGATGATGGAGTGAATGAGTCTGCTGATGGAGTGAATGAGTCTGATGTTTTCATTAATATTAAGGCTGATGATGGAGTGAATAAGTCTGATGGTTTGTTGAATAACGAGTCTACTGATGGAGTGAATGAGATGGATGGTTTGTTGAATAACAAGTCTACTGATGGAGTGAATGAGATGGATGGTTTGTTGAATAATGAGTCTACTGATGGAGTGAATGAGATGGATGGTTTGTTGAATAACGAGTCTGTTGATGGAGTGAATGAGATGGATGGTTTGTTGAATAACGAGTCTGCTGATGGAGTGAATAAGATGGATGGTTTGTTGAATAACGAGTCTGCTGATGGAGTGAATGAGATGGATGGTTTGTTGAATAACGAGTCTGCTGATGGAGTGAATGAGTCTGATCGTTTGTTGAATAATGAGTCTACTGATGGAGTGAATAAGATGGATGGTTTGTTGAATAACGAGTCTGCTGATGGAGTGAATGAGATGGATGGTTTGTTGAATAACGAGTCTGTTGATGGAGTGAATGAGATGGATGGTTTGTTGAATAACGAGTCTGCTGATGGAGTGAATGAGTCTGATCGTTTGTTGAATAACGAGTCTACTGATGGAGTGAATGAGATGGATGGTTTGTTGAATAACGAGTCTGCTGATGGAGTGAATGAGATGGATGGTTTGTTGAATAACGAGTCTGTTGATGGAGTGAATGAGTCTGCTGGTTTCTTGAATAACGAGTCTGCTGATGGAGTGAATAAGTCTGATGGTTTGTTGAATAACGAGTCTACCGATGGAGTGAATAAGATGGATGGTTTGTTGAATAACGTGTCTGCTGATAGAGTGAATAAGTCTGCTGATGAAGTGAATGAGTCTGATCGTTTGTTGAATAATGAGTCTGCTGATGGAGTGAATTAGTCTGATCGTTTGTTGAATAATGAGTCTGCTGATGGAGTGAATTAGTCTGATCGTTTGTTGAATAACGAGTCTACTGATGGAGTGAATGAGATGGATGGTTTGTTGAATAACTAATCTACTGATGGAGTGAATGAGATGGATGGTTTGTTGAATAACTAATCTACTGATGGAGTGAATGAGATGGATGGTTTGTTGAATAACTAATCTACTGATGGAGTGAATGAGATGGATGGTTTGTTGAATAACTAATCTACTGATGGAGTGAATGAGATGGATGGTTTGTTGAATAACGAGTCTACTGATGGAGTGAATGAGTCTGATGGTTTGTTGAATAACGAGTCTGCTGATGGAGTGAATGAGTCTGATGGTTTGTTGAATAACGAGTCTGCTGATGGAGTGAATGAGTCTGCTGACGGAGTGAATGAGTCTGATCGTTTGTTGAATAACGAGTCTACTGATGGAGTGAATGAGATGGATGGTTTGTTGAATAACGAGTCTGCTGATGGAGTGAATGAGTCTGATGGTTTGTTGAATAACGAGTCTGCTGATGGAGTGAATGAGTCTGCTGATGGAGTGAATGAGTCTGATCGTTTGTTGAATAATGAGTCTACTGATGGAGTGAATGAGATGGATGGTTTGTTGAATAACTAATCTACTGATGGAGTGAATGAGATGGATGGTTTGTTGAATAACGAGTCTACTGATAGAGTGAATGAGTCTGATGGTTTGATGAATTACGAGCCTACTGATGGAGTGAATGAGTCTGATGGTTTGATGAATATGCATCTGCTGATGATGGAGTGAATGAGAAACAGGTCACAAGTTCTGTTTTAATAGAGACTCTCAACAGCACTGGTGTAAATCACTGTTACATCATCAACATTCAAATTACATCTACAAACACTCTCATTTTAATGAATCTCAATAAATTCGTCCTGTAAAATGAGAGATCAACATACGCTGTTAAACTCTCAAACTAAAGTGTAAAAAGTGTCTTTGGTTTTTGATGAACCATTTTCAATTTGTTTTAGCCATTCACACGTATTAATAATCAAATCCTGCTCAATGATATACAGTTTTTATCATTATAATTTTATACATGTACAATAACGTTTGACTCTCATATCTTCTATATCATGAGTGTAGACTGCACGCTTATAATATCTAATATTCTATAAGATTATCCACATATACAACATCAGTTTCCCTCAAAGCGTTGTGTTTTTATTCATCTGACACCACTAACAGGTTCATGTTTAGTTTTAGGTCAGTGTATTTTACAGGATACATTTGAACACTCGTGTCCAGTGACTTACACATTGAGTTATTATGCTTTTATTAAAGACATTATCAAACCACAAGTTTATATTCATTTAGTCTTTTTATTTGACTTTGAGCTTGAATAGTTTTCTGCTATATTGAATAATTGCGCTTGTTTATTTGATCTGGTAATATTGAGTGTTTTTGTGAAGTCTGAGAATGTGATCTGGAGTTTTCTGTTTTAAATACGGTCTGAATATTTCTGCTCTAAACTGTGATTTACTCTTTTACTTCTGTATTAACAGCTGATCTGATGTCAAATACATACAAGCTTTTAACTTCAGCTTCAACTAATCCTGCCAAATATGCATGTATGTTAATCTGTATTATGACCAAAAAAATAAATAAAAAGATCAATATGTATGTTGTGTCAGTGTTGGTTCATGTGTGTTTTATTTGACAAACAACAAGACAGAGTTTGTACTTGAACACTCGTGATTTACAGTTTGATTTTACACATTTCTCCAAACTGTCAAATCAATTCACACAGCCGACGAAACAGACACTTAATTTTACGGAACAATTCAATTTCACTAAATAATGAAGTACTGTATTATTTTCTGATGATGCATTTATTCAAATTAAATACATTAGTTATTAATATATTAATAATTTTAGTTCAAACTCTTTGTGTGTCTCAAAGAGACTGTGATTCATTACATTTTGTCAATAAAATTATCCGGTATTCACTATTTCCAGGTGCAGAAATGAGTGCCTCTGAACCAATTACATTACCACTCGTAAATAAAGTAACCTTAACTTACCTGCAACCTTTATATTGGTGGTCATGTACACGGGAAACCCGCATTTGGGTCAGTTTCCAGTTCCCAATTAGACGGCGCTTCACCAAATCTCACCATTTAGATACAAATTCACATAAAACAAATTCGATTTCTTTTTCTGTACTTCCCTGAATCTTCTCCCCCACACATTTCACCATAGCAAACATTTCTGTTTAGGGAAAAAAGTAATAAAACCAACTTAAAAGTCAAAACCCCAGCGCTAGATTCTGAGGCAAAAACGGACGAAAGCGGGTGTCGTTATGCAGATCACAAACTGACCAATGAGAAGAGCTGATTCACTCACCTCGCGACAATGCAAAATCAAAACAGCGGGAGTTGCTATGGAGATGCGCGTTTCAAGAAATCCCAGAAGGATGGACCCGAGCCTCACAGTTGAAATGGCCACAGAAAATACCTACAAAAAAATAAAAAATACCAACATGAACTGAGCGTCGCTGTTAAAGGTAAGAAGACATTTTTTTTATTAAATATTATTTTCAAGACTCATCCCAAGACCCAGTCTGGCCAGTGCAGAGCGGTCACAAAAGTTTATCTTGTTTTAAAAAAAAAATATATATATTTTTTTTATTTGTGCTAATTTAAACATTCAAGCGATTTTAAAGCATTTAAGCACAAGAAGGAAGCTCAAAAAGTCGGTTATGTCTTAAGTGAATGTAAACTGTTGGGATATTCAGATGTGTATTAATATATTGGATCCGTGCATCGGGCCTTAAAGAAACAGCAGCCTTATATACTGTGTCCACAATTATTAAGCAATTGAAAATTCTGATCGTATTATTTCCATGCACATTTTCCAACTCCAAAACATATAAACTTGAATGCTTTTTGGATTCAATCGTTTTCAGGTGGTGTGTATTTGTGTAATGAAATTTGGGTGTGGCGGAAGTGACTAACACTTTATATCAAGGTGTGCATAATTATTAGGCAGCTTTATTACCTCAGGTAAAATGGGACAAAAAAGAGATTTAACTGACAACTGAAAAGTCAAATATTGTAAAATGCCTTTCAGAAGGATGCAACACTCTTAAAATAGCTAAACAATTGAGGCGTGACCACTGGACAATCAAACGTTTTGTTGTGAATAGTCAACTGGTTAACGCATGGAGAAGAAAAGGCACAAAATAAAATGCAAAAGACTTAAGATTAATTAAACATGAAGCTACCAGGAACACATTATCCTCCAATGCCACCATATTCCAGAACTGCAACCTACCTGACATATCCAGAAATACAAGGTGTCAAGTTCTCAGAGACATGGCCAAGGTCAAGAAGGCTGAAACACAACAAGAGCTGAATATATTAACAAGCTGAAGCGTAAAGATTGGGCAAAGAAGTACATGAAGACAGATTTTTCAAAGGTTTTATGGACCGATGAAATGAGAGTGACTCTTGATGGACAAGATGGATGGGCCCGTAGCTGGATCACAAATAGACGGGTAGTTTTGATGTTTCACTTCATGAACTCATATTAAATACACATTCAAACATGTTAACTTATTTTGCAATGGGATTGTAACAGTCTAAAGAGGAACAGGCTGAAGTTTAATGATGAACTTAAAACAAATAAAAACCAGTTATAATAAGTAGACTAAGGATGGGTCATTGCAAGCTAAATAAAACTACATATCATAGGAAAACATCCTACAGGTTTATGTGATTAATGTCAGGAGGTGACAGTTAAACACATTTTTATTTCATGCAGGAGATAGTCACAAGAAAGGGATGAGATGAAGGAACAGTTCAGGAGAATGGATATGTGACAATATTAAAAGTATAATAGATTGTGGAAATAATGATCAAGGGAGGAAATATTTGATTCATTTCATAAGGAGGATGAATCTAATTAACAAGGACTCAGTTAAAGAAAGACAGTAGGTGGCAGTAATGCAACAATTTGGATGCCAACTGCTGTAAACCACCAAAGAAGAAAGAGAGGAATAGGAGGAAGAAGAAGAGAAGTTTTATGAGCTGTTTATTTGAAACTGTGAAGAAAATGTTGGACGTGACTTTCTGTTTGTGCTTTTGGAGTCTGTTTGGTAAGTTATAAATGTGTTTTGATGTCTTTTAGTACAGCGTGATTAACTCCAACTAATGACAGCATTTACTTGTCTTTAACATGCGTTAATGTCAGATCAATCAATCAATACTACTGTCTATGATTTGAGACAGTTTCAGTTGATTTCAAGTGTTCAGTGAGGTTCAGGTCTGGACTTTGTGCTGTTGCATTAAGATTTGTTTTTACTGGAAGTACTGGAATAGATCAAGCTGTAAATTACAAGAGGGTGTTCACATACTTTTGATCATATAGTGCATTTACTGAAATCATGAATGACACAGAACACCAAATACCTTCATCAAACTCATTGTGTGAAAATGATCTCCTTATACATTCAAATGAAAGAGTTGTGTTGCATGGATGAATTTTTCAATGATATGAAATGATTTCCAGTGTCTCTCTTAGTAACTGTCTCTGTTTGTTCTGCAGGTGTGTTTGGTGTTGAGACAGATGTTTCAGTGTCGGTGATGGAGGGAGATTCTGTCACTCTAAATACTGAGAGATGATCTGATCATGTGGAGGTTTGGACCTAAACAAATCCTCATTGCTCAAATCAACAGAGATGATAAAAATGTATTTGATGTTGCTGCTGATGGGAGATTCAGAGGCAGAATACAGCTGGATCAGACTGGATCTCTCATCATCACAAACATCACAACTACAGACTCTGGACAATATAAATTAACCACCACCAGCAAACGAACCCCACTGAAAATATTCACTATGACTGTCTATGGTGAGTAGAGAAATTTGTCCTTCTTGATATACATGCATTTTTGACACATTAATCTCTTGTTCAGAATATTATGAAATGGTGATTTTAACTTTGTGATTAATGACATTTGTTTCTCAACATTTTAATTAATTTGAAATATTAATTAACTGACATATAAAACAACCCTCATATTGTCTGTAAATTATTTTACTCATTAATAATATGCCAGATTTTTGATTAGAGGTTGACCAATTGTGGATATTACAGATACAAATAACTAATTAAAATGTAGAATATTTATTTGTTACATTTTTTTTATTTTTAAGAATGTTAAAAACATCTTA
The DNA here is from genome assembly GCA_032164185.1 of Moxostoma hubbsi. Lineage (NCBI taxonomy): Eukaryota > Metazoa > Chordata > Actinopteri > Cypriniformes > Catostomidae > Moxostoma > Moxostoma hubbsi. The sequence continues at coordinate 23,678,393 of JAVLUX010000048.1, forward strand.
CCTCACTGTGAGTCCAAATTAAAATCATTGGGGCAACCAAAATTATTGTTCTAACCATTCGAACTGCTAATATTTGGGGTTTTCCTTCAATTCTGGCCTTTAAACTTTTGAAAAATTAAACATTTAAAAGTATCTATGTTTCATAATTAAAGGGACATGTTAAAGACCTCATAAATCAAACGGGTCGAGCGACAGTAAATGTCTTGAACATTTCAGATGTTCATCCGTTTAAATCGGCATCATCAGGATGGAAAAATCACAGGGTAGATTTGGATAATTATCCACTACATGGTCTGGTAATGAAATCTAGCAAACATGTCTGTAAACATATATTGACATTATAGAATGACATCAATTTTCCTTAAATCTTCCCATATTGGAGTGGATGTGTTATGCTTGACCACAGATGACCAACAGCACAAAATAAATAAAACAGAAGAGTTACACACTTCAAATAACTCCAAACAGTTTTGCTGAATGGCTGATGTCCACCTCCAGTGTGAGAGATGTCATAACATACAGTATATGTATATAGTAGGAGGCATTTAGGCATTTATTGTAAATAATAATAAAAATTGAAATGTCCATAAAGGGGAATAATAAAGAGTCCAAAATCTGTTTGATTTCTTTCAGAAAGTCAAAGAGGAGGATGATGTGGTGTACGCAGGTTTCGCCGTGAGACGTTGATCAAACTCTCTGAGGTTCAGTTTCTTCATAAATGATGATCTAAACACAGTAACTATCCCTGCTGAAAACACAGCGTAACTAGTAACCAGACTATGATGTGTTTAGGACAATGTTATCCACATAATCTTATATAGTATATTTTCATTTATATCTTAAATTTAGTCTGTTTTGATGGTTGCATTAACGTATAGAATATGCAATGATCTAAAAATGACAATGTGTAATCAATGTAATCTGAATATATGCATTATGAATGTTATGCAATATGTTAGATCATTATTCATTTATTGATTTAATAATCATTTACTCAGTTTAATAATCAAAACACAAATAAATGGAAAAATGCAACTTAACGTCTCGTGAATGTTTTAATAGAGTCCGACATTGCATGATTTGATGCAGACAATTTGTGGAAATGGGAGTGTTGGGATGAATTGAGGAGCAATCATAAATTGTAATTTTTAGGCATTTTAGGGTTTTACGGTTTTTTGTCATTACATCATCACACACACAAACACACTCACACATACACATTATTAGTTCTAACATGAAGTTTTGAATTAGCAACAAAGACTCAGACTAAATTAAAGATGCTGAATGTGTGTCGGAAGAAAGTAGTTCCTCTCATAAGTGTTTTAGTGACGAAAACCCGGAAATGTCTTGAGATAAACCCTGAATGATGTCTTAAGGTGTGGTAAATGCAGTATAACAGAATAATTGACTCCGGCCCATTAAATTATTTAAAAATAATGCACACCCGATGTGTAACGGGCATATTACCACCTCAGATGTGCATTTTGTTTTTTTTTATTTAATTAAACGGGCCAGAATCAATTATTCCTTAATATACTTAATAATGGACACCCCGAGTTACTAATCCAGGCATGAAGTCATTCATCAATACAGTCAGCAATCGAGTATCTGAATATGATTTAACTCAAAACACAATCAGACACTTCATTAATTACACTAAATCAATTACAGTGCATCCGGAAAGTATTCACAGCGCTTCATTTTTTCCACATTTGTTATCCATCCATCCATCTTCAACTGCTTATCCGAAGTCGGGTTGATAAACTTCCCTATCCCAAGCCACATTAACCAGCTCTGACTGGGGGACCCCGAGGCGTTCCCAGGCCAGTGTGGAGATGTAATCTCTCCACCTAGTCTTGGGTTTTCCCCGAGGCCTCCTCCCAGCTGGACGTGCCTGAAAAACCTCCCTAGGGAGGCGCCCAGGGGGCATCCTTACCAGATGCCGAAACCACCGACGCAAAGGAGCAGCAGCTCTACGTGTTGAAGTCACCCAGCATCACTATGGAGTCCCCTACTGGGGCCCTATTCAGGACTCTATTCAGGGTCTCCAAGAAGGCAGAATACTCTGAACTGCGGTTCGGTGCATATGCACAGACAATAGTCACAACCAGTAGGCAAAGGAATGCAACCCTCTCATCCACCTGGCTAAACTCCAATATAGCGGTGCTCAGCCGGGGACTCGTGAGTATCCCCACACCCGTCCATCGCCTCACAACCTGGGAAACTCCAGAGAAGAATAGAGTCCATCCCCTATCCAGGATTGCGGATCCAGAGCCAAGACTGTGCATCGAGGTAAGTCCCACCAGATCCAACTTGTAGCGCTCCACCTCCCTCACCAGTTCTGCCACCCCAGGGGAACAGAAGGGGTCTCCCCCGTCCCTGGCAGCTGTTCTCCCACTCGGCAGCGAGTTCATACCGAATCATAACTGTAAAAATGTAATCAACCCGCAGGTTTGACAAGTTCATAAACATGCACTTTCTGTGTATTGATGAGGTGCAGCAGGAAGGCGCTCAAGCACATTCTGCGTGTATAGATGAGGCAGGTGCAGCAGGAAGGCTACCTTAAATAAATATAGAGATAAATAAATATATAAAAGAATATCCCTTGATTACTGACACTGACTGGAGTGAACACTAATCTACTATAAATAATGAGCAAATATTACATCAGCTAATTAATATTCATGAGTCAAACATTTGAGCTTTACAATGTGTCTCAGTTTTCAGATCCTTCCTTTGCCCCTGATTACAAGAATGAATTTTAATTACGTTTCATTTAATGTAAACTGAGGAAACTTGTACAGTTACTCTGCTGCTGTTGATCTTCAGTTCAAAATCTCCAGATTGATCTATTCAGATGTCTCTGATGGTGAGAGATCCAGTCTGTGTTTCCACCTTCAGTCTTCTGAATTTTCCACCAAGAGCATCCTTATGTAATGAGATTGATTTGCTGTTAACTGTGTTTTTAAATGTCCACTCTACATCAGCATCTTTATTTAAGTAACATTACTGTATAATCGACAGAATCTCTGTATGATAAGGTGCAATAATTAAACAAGAATTTAGCACGTTTATTGCATTGTACATTTTTGAGGCAGTTTTTATGCATTCATTATAATTTGACATTTAACATTTTCTTAGAGTTGTGTCATACAGAAGATCAGCAGCTGAAATATACTATTCTAACAGTCCTCAACAGCTCCCTACAACTTTTAACTTTCTTTTCTAATGATAAAAAGCAAATATAAATAATAATTGTATTACATGCTGTTTGCAAATATCCAGATATCTCGTTTACACAGATGTAATTAATATACCTCACAAAAATCCCATCGAGCGTTCATCTAATATCTTCCTCTGAAGCGTGTATTCCAGAATCAAAACTTCAGGATTAAATGTTCCTACTTATTACGTGTGTAATAAGTAAATGTCTTATTCACTACGCGCTGTATGTACAATTAGTTTAATTCTGTAGTATTTGAGTAAATGTGATTGTTAATGTGCACATCTCATCCATGGTTGCTGGACAACTGTGTGTACTGTTATTTCCTTCTTTCTAATATATTAAATTGTGTGATGTATTGTTTCGGCCGCCCTACTCTCTGGATATCGGCATAAGCCATTAAAAGACCCATACTATTAGTCTTAGTATGAGATTGGTCAGAAATTACAACTTTTATCATGTCCACATCTGAGGAACATCTTGCTGATAATGTCATTTTTATTGTAGCAGCAGTTGTTTGGTTCAGTCACTGGTGTGCTGTTTGATCCATTAATAGACACACTTTGAGGATTGAAGCTGTTTGTCCATCCAACAGATCAAACCACTTCATTTACTCACTGAACCAAACAGAGCTCAATAAACCTCAGCAGGTTTCTCATTGACTGATGCAGATCCAGCAGATGGAAGTGACATCACCATCATGAAGTGGCAAAACACATGAATATTAATTAGGATATGTGCAGACAGAGCCAAATAATATTTGACTGCTTTTGAGTTCATCGTCACTCTTTTAAATGCTCCAATAAATATTTCACATTATAAATAAGAAAATGTTTACTGTTAAATATTAAGTAAAAAAGTTAAATATGACCAAAAAGTAAACTGAAGAATGTATTTTCCTTGGATATATTTTTTCCAATTTGTATGTACAGTATTACATCCCCAAAAATACATATTTTTTTACTGTACGATTACAAAGAATATGGTAAAATATATATATATATATATATATATATATATATATATATATATATATATATATATATATATATATATATATATATATATATATAATTTTTTTTTATTATTTTTATTTTTTTTATAATCAGATGTGTTTCACTTTTTAAGATTATCACCAGTTACAATGTGCTTGAACCTGAACACTAAAATAAGCCTTTCATGTTTAACATCTGTATATGTGAAAGCAGTAAAACACTGTTTGTCCACTAGAGGTCAGAAATGATCAACACGTGAGAGCAGTTACAACAGCAGTGCACTGGATCTGTACTGAGTGTTCAAGTCAAACATGAAAGAATATGTACACATTTATACTTGCTCTCTTTTGTGGAACATAAATATTCACTCTTTATGGGAAAAAATATGCAATGAAAGTGAATCTTATGTGTCCCACAGAAGAAAGTAAGTCATAAAAGTTTGAAAAAAACAGAAGAGAAAAATGACAGAATTTTCAAATTTCTGATAAAATCAAAAGTAAAATTAAAATAAGATTAAAATCATTAACACTCACTTCTAAAACAAACACTTCTGGTTAAACTTTATTATTTCTACAATAAATGTGTCATAAAAGTCAAAGTAATTTTACAGAGACTGGAGTTAGATTTGTCTGAACTGTACCTCTTAAAAACCGATTCAGAATAGTGGTGCACCAATCAAGACATTTGATGCCGATCTCCAATTTATTAAGATTAAGATAAGCTGATAAAGATTTTTTTAAAGCGTCCTTTGCCACACTTTTGCAAGTTTTATTCTGCAGATATGTTTATGCCCCACACAGCAAAATTATGGAAACACTTTACAAAACTTTTCCATTTGTGAACATTATTTAACAACATTATTTAACATGAACTAATTAACTTAATGTTAGTTACAACAGATACTAATACATTTAAAAAATCAAAGGTTGTATTAGATAAACTAATAACTTATTTTTTAACTTTATTAACTAACATTATGGCTAATAAATGCTATAAAGACAAAAGAAGAGTAGATGGCCATGCTTTAGAAAAAAATACTACACAGCAGTAATGAAAAATTATAGTGTTTTCAACATAAACTGGAGATTTGAAATCAGTCTGTAATTGTTACGAATAGGAATGGAGCAGACGTGGAGTGGGGATCTAGGTGCAGCTTTTAATTGAGCAGATAAAAGTAAACAAAACACAGGAATAAACAAAAGGTCCATGAGGGGAAAATGAAAGTAAACAAGAGGGAAACAAACACGAATGGAGCAAACAGGAACTAGGAGCAAACACGACAGGAACAAACAGGAACTCGGTGAAAAAAGGACTGGAACAACATTCAACGATCGACAGTGGCTGGAAAGACAACAGGGTTTAAATACACAGTGTTAACAAGCAACAGGTGTAAACAATGAGGGAAGGTAGGATGAGAGCTGGGAATTGTGGGAATTGTAATTTGGGGAGATGGTGAGGGAAAAACACGAGGCAGACAGTTGGGAATCGTGACAGTAATTAGCCAGTTCTCCAGGATCAAGTTGTGCCTTCTTAATATGCAGTTTGATACTGTAATTGCCATTTTAAAGTCTCTTTGGACATGTCCTAAGGATAGCGAGGAGGTAGGAGATAACAGAAGAGGTTCTGAGATTATAGGGAATACCTCTTTTAAGAGCTTAGTTGGTATTGGATCTAACATACATGTTGTGGCTTTGATTTTTTGATAAGTTTTGTTAGGTCTTCATGACCTATGTGTAACAAAGTCAAAGAGACGATGATGTGTGATGAACCCAAGTGCAGTTTTATTTACAAATGTGATATCCAAAAAAACCATAGCTCCAAACGTGAACAAAACAAAAACATGAACTTGACTTAACATGACTTGACTATGAACTTATAATCAGGTGTCGTTCTGCATTCCCGAATTCTACGGGCTCGGACCTGAGAGAACACGGGATGAGACCAACTCAACCCTGAGGTTGTAGACTCTTGTAAAGGTATTGGGTGTTGCCCAGCCCGCTGCTCAGAAGATGTCTGTTAGTCAAGTGCCATTGGACAGTGTCAAACACGAAGTGCATCCGAGTACAGGACACTTGAAGCAAATACTGTCATCAGCAGAGTGCATGAACACTGAACGCGTGCAGCCCATTTTTCTAACCACAGGGGGCAACCAATAATCCACTCACCAGTCCGAACTGTCCTCTGTAGTCTTCTAATATCCGATTTCATAGCTGCACCAAACCAGACAGTTATTTTGCATCGATCCAAGTTGTTTGATATGTTAATTGATAGAATAATCATAAAGAGTAATTATATTCAAAGTTTCGTTATTGCTGCTGCAATGTCACTTTGCCCAGCACGTAATTTTTATGGATATTTTATTTTGGTGGTGGAGATTCTTCTTTGCTGAGATTTTGATCATGCCCATGTCCAGTTTGACCTGTCAGCATGTTTCCATGTCAGTTCTGTGGACATCAATGTTGTACTACAGTGGCCAATGTGAAGCACATGAGGATTCATAGCAATATTCCTAACTTGCTTCTTCATTGTTGCATCCAAGCCTGCAACAGGAAGTTCACAAAATTAGCAGCTTTGAAATCACATCTTTACAGACATCACAGGGAGTGTGTGGTGGTGCTGAGATCACATTTGTGCCCTGCAGTAGACCTTGAATGCCATGTTGACTTGTGTAGTGCCAAATGTGATCCACTGACTCAGTTTTATTCCCATCTTAAAGTGCACATTAAAGAGGGATAAACAGTGGCATGCCCCTTTAAGCAGTGTGATGCATCTTTTACAGTAATATCTACATTTACCTGTCAAGAAAACATAAACATTCAACGGAGAGCCTGGATGGGTTGATCCTCCTTGCAGACGCAAGTTATTATTTCTTTACTACGCTATGATTGTCCTGACAGGTAAAATGGATGATCTTTTATATAGAGAGAGTTCGCCCAAAAATGAACATTTTATCATTTATTCACACTCAAGTTGTTCCAAACCTGTCTGAGTTGTTTGAAGAATGTCAGTTGACGGCACCCATTGACTACCATAGTAGGAAAAAAAACTACCATGGAAGTCAATGGCTGCCGTCAAATGTTTGGTTACCAACATTCTTTAAAATATCTTCTTTTGTGTTCAACAGAAGAAAGAAACTCATACAGGTTTGGAACAACTTGAGTGTGAATAATTGATGACAAAATGTTAATTTTTGGGTGAACTGTCCCTTTAATTTATAGATTAAAATACATGCAAGGCATTGTTGTTTGTTTGTTTGTTTGTTGATGTTGTCTATGAGTCCATTGAGTTGTTCTCATTTCCACATCATTGTAACTGTCCCAGGCACCTGCCACTGCTGCTGATGTGGAAAGGATGCAGTCATTATTTACTCACCTTGGTGTGCGCCATATGCCCTTTATTTTTCAGACTAAAAAAGGAGAATTTTGTAAAAAATTGCCTGCGCTCATCCATATAATGGCAGGGAGTAGCAACCAGCATCAATCTTTAAATAAAAGTGTTCAGGGGTACATGATAGGGTTTGGTTAAAAACAAACCAAATTGTAATTTATTATTGAATGCAAATCCTGATCTTGGCCTTTGGTGGTCTGTGTTCGACTGCAATATCATAAAACTCTTTTAGCGCCGCAGTTCGTTCTGACTCACCCAGAAAAACACACAAGTTCACTGATAAATAAATCAACATGACATACCACATCTAGAAATCTCCAAAACAAGTATCTTTGAGGCGAGTATTTCTGGACTGTAACTCTAGCTGTTAGATGACCGTCAGAATGATACTTTATAGATGCCACAACTTGTTTTTGCAACAAACACAACAGATATATTCTAGAAGGAGAAAAAAGTGCGTATTGTGATTTTATTCATCTTGATTTCTCACAACTGATGTGCTTGTCCTTGGTGATGGAGCCACTGGTACCGTATAATAATATACCAGTGGCTCGCGAGACACACGTGTTTAAAATCAGGTGTCTCGCGGGTCTCACCAACACATGTACATTTCAAACTTTCTAGACTTTTCCAACAGAAAGTGTGAATGAAGTCAATGACACTGTTTTGATGTCCTTTCTCCCAATGCAATGAAAGTGTTTCTCCAACACACACCAGGATGTGAAATATCACCCACAAAATGTGACGAGACTCAATCCAGTTCACGAGCTCAAATGTATTTCATGAGTAATTTCACTCATCTACCTGTAAAGGTGTCTCAGAGTGACACATGACAGAAATGCTGTTTGTAGAAACACACTTTATTATATGTTTAAGAACAGACAAAAGAAAAGCCGTCAGTGCTCGTGTTTGATTCACTGTTCACAGGTGTGTAACGGGACCCTGTCTCGTGAAACAAGTGCAGGTAAAGAGTTTCACTCATTTTTATAAATTAAATATTATGGATACTGATATTTTAAATGCGATTATCATTCAAATGTTGTTTACATATTGTGGCAGAGCAGAACTATACACCAATTAAAATGTCTGCTCGTTAGAGTACCAGGTGTCATCAATAAAGGCAACCTATAAAGGTAACCAGGAAGATGGTTGTTGGGAGGAAGAAGAAACCTGTTGATGACAAAACAGAGAGATTGGAGACTGGAGTGAGTTGAAGTTTTGGTGTGCCAAGCTGTGAAAGGAGAAAGAAAGTTTGCCACACACACACACACACACACACACACACACACACACACACACACACTTGAATTATTCTTATATTTGTTCTGTTTTATGTATTTAATTATTTCTGGTATTTTGTGAGTCTTTGACTCCTTGCCTTTGTTTGCTGTTTTCTTATTTAAATACATTTGTGTGTGTAATTGGTGCTTTTCGAGCTATCTGGGGCAATGTGTTCATTTTGACAGGCCTAAACCTGTCTGGCACCTGAATCTTGTAATTTAGCGTTTAATGTCTAATTTACACCGAACTCCAACAAACACAGTATGACTGTCATTCTCACTCCTGCACATCTCTCTTGATGTTTAATCATTATTTATTTATAGTTTGACTGTCAGAATCATTTTAAAGGAACATTTCACGTGATCTTGTCATAAATCTTCAAAGCTGCAAAATAAGTTTAAACGAGCAGCATAAAATAATGTTGATTATTGTTAATAACAATGTAAAAATGTTTAAGCCTTTTTACTGTTTCATCATTTTATTCATCATTATGTTCATCATTATGAAGGCATTTCAACGCCATTAATCCGCGCGCGTTATTGACGCTCGCACGCGCGATAGAGTAAAAGTCTATAATTCAAATTGTTTTCATTTCTCTGGCTTCATATCACAGGGGCAATACCAGTGTTTGACACAGGGGCAATACTAGTGTTTGGCACAGGGGCAATACCAGTGTTTGACACAGGGGCAATACCGGTGTTTGGCACAGGGGCAATGCCGGTGTTTGGCACAGGGGCAATGCCGGTGTTTGGCACAGGGGCAATACCGGTGTTTGGCACAGGGGTAATACCAGTGTTTGGCACAGGGGCAATACCGGTGTTTGACACCGGGGCAATACCGGTGTTTGGAGAGGAGGGGATTTGCCCCCTGACTGACCCTTTAACCCTTGTGCTTCAATAAAAAGAAGTGACTCAGAGATCCTTCAAGAACACAAATCTGCCATAATAATATTATATATGAATATTATTTTCCACTTTCTCTGACTTACATTTAACCAACATCAGTCCTGATCATAACGACCAAATATTCGTTTATTTTCAGGATTTTTAAACGAGAAACGGTCGTTAAATCCGTTAAATCTTTGTTCAACAAAAGTCGAAGCCACTGACAGGAAGGACGTCACTAGTGAATGTGAGATCACTATCAAATAAGTATTTTATTTCAAATAATGACTTGAATTAGGACTATTATATTTTAAATAACCCATTTTATCTCAAGAAATCGCTAAATAAAGGTTTTTAGAAAGGTTTTTGGTATTGGTGATATTAGACTTGAAATGATTGGTATTGGATGGGAAAGAAAAGAAGTGTTGTCACCCCTCCCTTGCTGTAGCGCCATCTAGTGGTGGTAAATAGAATCTCAATAGAGCACAAGACCCGATGAAACTCTATGCGTAGTGCAGCTGAATATGATCAGAAATATATGGGAAATGTGGAGAAGTTGACGGGTGGAAAACAACTGCTGACAAGACCAGATCAAGACCAGACCAGATCAAGACCAGACAAGACCAAGACCAGACAAGACCAAGACCAGACCAGATCAAGACCAGACTAAGAGTCTTCTAGTGTCCAATAAACTTCATGTTTTATAAAGGCTCCAATGGTTTCAAACACTTTTATGGGCACTATTTGATGACATCACTGATGCAGATTTAATAAATCTCTGCATATCTTCAAACATTTGAATTGACACTCAATATTGGGTGTCCAGTAGATTTACTTGTAGAACTTCCTGCTTGCAGTTCCTGTCTGAGCTCTTCCGCTGAGCTCTGCTGCCGTTAACAAACACTTACTTGATGTGACCTAAATTGTGTGCGTGACATCAGTTGATCACAACAGACTAATATGTGATGCTAAAACACTTTTGTTAATACATATGTAAGAAGTTTGTGGAAACTCAAGCTCTTATAGGTTTATCATACTGGAACAGAAACAGAATTAGCTGAATTTGCTGTAGCATTAAGATGTATCTTCACTAGAATAAAAAGGCCTAACCAAACCGATTTTCATGAACATTGTGTTTGTCACTTACTAACAAAAATCTGCTCTTCCTCCTATTGCCATGAAAATATTCTTCTAAATGGTCTATAACGTTTAGTGGTTGTAAATTAATATAATGGAATTGAAACAGAAGTGATATAAAGCAGGTTTGAGAATCATCTTGCGATTTTTAAAAGCACATTTACTCATGGACTGGTCTGTTGTTGCTTTATTTGTCTCATGTCACACTTTATCTCTCTCACACGTGTACACATGCAAATCAGCAGAAAAATCTGCAGCATTTTCCACACTTTGGTTGTGAGACCTTAAAGGTGCTATATGTAAGACTAAGAACAAGTGCTGTCAGCAAAATATTGGTGAGTTGTCGGTCACATGCTCATGCGGGCAGCCAAATGTTGATATGCAAATTAGTCAACTCCGCCTCCATGTTAAAGGATTTCTGGGCTTTAAGCTGTCTCCATCTTCCAAAGGCATCTCCAGTATTTACACCTCTGGTCATGGTTGTTTTTAGACGGATGATGAGGCTTTTTATGTTGGGTTGAATCCGTTATCTCTGATCCAGTTCATTTGGTGGCTTCCATGACTGCATCACAGTGTTGTTTACCTGCAAACTTGTTCAAATGATTCTTCACCAGAGCTGGATTGTGGATGGGTGCAGTTGGGTCCATTAGTATGTTTAAGGAAATCACGCTTGTATAACTATAGCAAGAGGGGTCTGTAACAAGGGTCAGTGGTGGGGAGCCTTGAGAGACGTGTGTCCAGGGGCCTCACGGGGGGCCTCATGATCCATTCCTGTTCTTAAAATGTCCCCACCCAAGACTGGTCAAGATTTTATATTCTACAGTTTAAACAGTGTTAAAACAATAGATTACTTGATACATTTGTGCATTTAAAACAGTTTCATGCATGTGAACCATTAAGATGGTTGTGTTGAACTCATCAGTGGTTATCTTGATGGATCTTCTCATGTGTTGAGTCAGTTGACTGAAAGCAGCTGTGGTTAAACTGGCATGTTTGACTGTGGTTTGTAGGAACCAAAAGAGCCATATTTCTGAGACAGTGATTGTAACTGAGGTCACTTTATCTTCTCAATTTCATTCTCAACGTGTTATTTTCCATCCCACTGGGCCTCAACTTTTAACAGACAGTTTAATGTTTATATGTAAATTAAATTTACATTTAAAATAATAATACCTGTTTATATTTGCTTGTTGTTGGTGGTGTTATCCACTCCTGCATTCATTTGATCCAACAGTTTATCCAAGCATGTACATTTTGTGTTATTGAAAGGCCCAATGAGATCTCTTGTAATTTGTGGATAAGCATCTGGTAAAATGTCATCTAACATTGTGCCATACTGAAAACTGAGCCTTGATATTTGTGTTTCTCAGCTACCTCACCGGTCATTAATATGCAGATATGAGGGGTGTTGCAGTTTTAACTGTTTATGAGATGGATCGCCTGAGGGAAAAAAATGTTCTTGTGTCTGATGGTTCTAGTGCTCAGAGCTCTGAAGAGTCGGCCAGAAGGCAACAGTTCAGAAAGGTAGTGGGCAGTGTGAGTGGGGTCCAGAGTGATTTTTACCTATCTGCCAGACACCTGGTGATCCACTGACAGATAGACATGAGAACAGAGTTGGTGTAGTTTATTCTGGATAATAGCTGGGATGATGGTGTTGAAAGCCGAACTGAAGTCAACAAAAAAGGTCCTTGCGTATGTCCCTGGTCTGTCCAGATGTTGCAGGATATGATGTAACCCCATGTTGACTGCATCATCCACAGACCTGTTTGCTCGATTAGAAAATTGACGGGGATCTAGAAAGGGTCCAGTGATGTTCTTCAGGTGGGCCAACACCAGTCTCTCAAATTATTTCATGACCACAGACATCAGGGCGATAGTCATTAAGTACTGTGATTTTGTGTTTCTTGATGAGTGAGCATTTGAAGCAGCATGGGACTTCACACTGCTCCAGTGATCTATTGAAGATCAGTGTGAAGATGGGGGTCAGCTGGTTAGCACAGGTTCTAAGACACACGGGTGAAACACCATCTGGGCCCTGTGCTTTCCTTATCTTTTGTTTTCGGGAGACATGGGTGGTGTTTGTATGAAGTGAAGGTCAGAGCGGGTGTGGGTTGTGAGATTGAGCCTTTTTAAATCTACAGTAGAACACATTCAAGTCGTCAGCCAGATGTTGGTCCCATACAGGTTTGGGGGCAGGAGGCCTGTAATTAGTAAGGTGTTTCATGCCACTCCACACTGATGCAGGGTCGTTAGCTGAAAACTTGTTTTTCATCTTCTTAGAGTATCTTCTTTTAGCCACTCTGATTTCCTTATTCAGTGAGTTCCTGGCCTGATTGTACAACACATATAAGACAATGTATATATGATGTGAGATCCAGCTTTTGTCACTTAGGACAGTTAAAGAACTTGTACACAGCTATTACACAAGGTGTAAACATTCATAAATGCTCAAGAAGGCAACACACTACTTTATGCATAATATATGTAAATATCTGTTAGATTCTGAATGGAAATATGAAATAAAAAATTGTATTTGTGTATTTGCACTCAACTAATGTGTGTGTGTGTGTGTGTGTGTGTATGATTGTGTGTGTGTATATATATATATATATATATACACTGTATATTGACGTTTCGGAAATAATTTGGTACTATACTTCACCATTCAACTGATCACAATGTATAGTCAGGACATTACTGATCTGAAAAACAGCACATCACTATCTGAAAAAAGTCATTTTTGATCAAATCAACATCACTCCAACACCTTATCCTTGAGTAATCGTGCTAAATTGATAATTTGTTACTAAAAAAATCACTTGCCATTATATCAAACACAGCTATTTGGTCCATTCAAAGCTGAAAATTGTCTTTGTGTTTGTTTTTGAGTTGCCACAGTATGTAATAGGATGGCATGTCTTAAGGTCAGAAAAGCAACCGCTTTCTCTAGAAACTCATCAGTCAATCATTGTTTTGAGGAATGAAGGCGATACAATACTTCAGATTAAGTGTAACTACAGTCTTCAAAGACAAAGGACAACTGAATCTAACAAGAATAGAAACATATGAGGAAAAACAGATGTGCAACTAAACAAGAGAAGTACATCAGAGTCTCTAGTTTGAGAAATAGACGCCTCACATGTCCTCCGCTGACAGCTTCATTGAATTCTACCCGCTAAACACCAGTTTCATGTACAACAGTAAAGAGAAGATTCAGTAGGACATAAGGGAAAGAAAAAGCCACTTTTGATACAGAAAAACAAAAAGAAAAGTTTTGAGTAGGCAAAGAAACACAGACTTTGGACAACAGATAATTGGAAAAGAGTGTTATGGATCTTAAACCCATTGAGCTTTTGTGGGATCAGCTAGACTGTAAGGTGCGTTAGAAGTGTGGGGTTGTGTAAGGTGAAAGGTCAAGTGCTACAGGAAGTGTGGGGTGAAAGGTCACCTGAGTATCTGGACAATCTGACAGCTAGAATAACAAGGATCTGCAAAGCTGTCATTGCTGCACATGGAGGATTTTTTGATGAAGTTCAAATTGTGATAGTAATTTTTCACGTTATTAATGTCTTGACAGTAGATTGTGATCAGTTGATGCCGCTTTGGGATATAAAAGTAACAATTTCTTTTCATAAGAGCAAAATCAGTTCATTATTCCAAACGTGTGTGTGTGTGTGTGTGTGTATATATTAAGGCTGCACAATTAATCAAAATAAAATAGAAACCGTGATATGACCTTTGCAATTTATTAAATTGCAAAGGGCTGCGATTTAAATAAATAAATAGTCTGCTCCCTTCAAAGTTTAAGTCAGAGAATTGTTACAGTGTTTTCAGAGCAGACTTATGTCTGGTCGCAGTCTGCGTGCACGTCTAACTGCTGCTGGATGCACAAAGTTGGGACATATTTTGACTATGAGCTCAGAGGAATTGAGTAAAAGGACTGGGGAGAGATCTTTGCGGCTGCTGAAAAGAGCTACTACTGAAATATTCAACTCTCTGCATGTGGATCATAAGACTTTGGCAAATGACTGTCCTTATACAAACGCCCAGTTGATAAAAGAACGGGTGACCTTGAGTGGAGGATTGAACATGGGGCGACCGCCACAAACAGATACGTGATGCACATTGATCCTTCTGTAGGTGTAGGTTGTCCCTTTTGTACAGTGTGCTCGTTTAAATTATTTGTTTTCACTTTTATCTCAATGGTTTACTGAAATTTGGTGAAGCTTTCTCTTTTGAAATGTTTATATATGGTCCAAAGTTTACAGGAAAAAGGAAAAGTCAGTTGATTTTATTGAATTTCTTGTCTGGTACAGCAAAACTTGCTATTTGGAAATCTAGAAGAAATCAGTTGTTAGGATTGGGCTCTCTGGATGTGTTGAAGATTTAATAGAGCATACCCATTATAAAATGATTAAATATGTGGAACTTTTCATGTACATTTGGGGGATAAATGAAGTACTTTGTACAGTAGATGACGATTTAATGCTTGCTTTTTAAAATGTTCTTGTTTTTACTTATAGTATTTATTATTATGTTTAATTCTCTCTCTCTCTCTCTCTCTCTCTCTCTCTGTCTGCCTGTCTCTCTCTCTCTCTCTCTCTCTCTCTCTCTCTCTCTCTCTCTCTCTCTCTCTCTCTCTCTCTGTCTGCCTGTCTCTCTCTCTCTCTCTCTCTCTCTCTCTCTCTCTCTCTCTCTCTCTCTCTCTCTCTCTCTCTCTCTCTCTCTCTGTCTGTCTGTCTCTCTCTCTCTCTCTCTCTCTCTCTCTCTCTCTCTCGACAGAACATTATAAACTCTCCCCTCCTCCAGTTGTCGTTACTCAAGATAGTTTAGTTGAAATATCTGGTGATTTCAGACTTGTGGAGAGATATTTAAATGAATAATGTTTCACACATCGCTTTTATTCTGTTTGTTCTTGTGGCATGTGGTCGGTAAGTCAACTTTCTTTCTTATTTATTGACAGTTTATTGTAAACGACTATCAACATCATAGTTTGCTGTTTTTATGAGAAATATTCAGTTGATCTGCGTAAATAACACTTTATATCATCAATAAATGATTTATTAAATGTCACGTTTTGAAGACATCATATCATCAGACTCATTTTAGTTTCAGTCAGTATCATTACACAAATATTTCTGTTTGTATTTGCTGTTATTTCAGTGGAGAACTATTGAACATCTTCATTTATCAGTTTTACAAGAACAGTTTTCATGAATCTGTTTCAACACTTCATTGACTACAAGTTATTCCTCATTTAAATGTGTGCAAAAAGTGTTTCAAAGTTACAAATAAAAGTTCAAGTTCACATTGTTTGTTGTGCAGGTGTGTTTGGTGTTGAGATGTCAGTGACGGAGGGAGATTCTGTCACTTTACACACTGATCTTACTCAAATACAAGATTATGAAGATTATGAAATACTGACAGATGATAAAGTGAAGTCAGTGTCAGTGATGGAGGGAGATTCTGTCACTTTACACACTAATCTTACTCAAATACAAGATGGTAATATCGAGTGGAGATTTGGAACTGAACCCATTCGCATCGCTATAATCAAGACAAAGATCGGAGTCTACAGAGACATCGGATTCTTCTCTACATCTGATGATGTTCTTAATGGGAGATTCAGAGGTCGACTGCGTCTGAACCATCAGACTGGAGATCTCACCATCACAAACATCACAACTGAACACACTGGACTTTATCAACTAAACATCCTTACAGGAAATAAAAATACAACAAAGACATTCAGTGTCACAGTTTATGGTGAGTGTTACAGTGTCGTCTGTCTTCATCATTATATTAATAATCATTTTCACAATCTATAAAGATATTTCAGACTGATTCATATATTTGAAATGATATTAATAGATTCAGTCAGATGTAGTTGATTATTTTCTTTCTAATGATCGTGTATGATGTCATTTGTCTGACAGTATAATAACTATAAAACAACGTTTCTTTCCTCTATATTTACTTTTCTACATTTGATGTCTGTAATTTCTTCTTGATTAAATCTATTCTCAGATCGTATCGGTGTAAAACTGCAGAATGTTGTTGCTCTTGTATGATAAATGACTTGTTATGTTCATCATTTCTATGTCACAAAAGCATCTGCTACATCATCACATGTTCTATAACATGATATACTGGAGTAATAGATGCCAATCATTTCACTGTTCAGCATCTATAGCTGACTCAATAAACACTCAATAAACACTCAGTCAACACTCAATAAACACTCAATAAACACTCACTCACTCAACACTCAATAAACACTCTATAAACACTCACTCACTCAACACTCAATAAACACGCACTCAACTTTCAACATTCGCACACGTTCACACACTCACATATTCACACACTCACATATTCACACACTCACACATTCACATATTCACACACTCACATATTCACACACTCACACATTCACACACTCACACATTCACACATTCACATATTCACACATTCACACACTCCCATACTCACATATTCACACACTCAACACTGACAAGTGAAACCATTAACATATTTACTGTTCATAGTGTTTATTCTCTTATGATCATTCTCTGATGTTTTCCAGCTCATCTTCCCGTTCCTGTCATCACTTCGGACTCTTCACACAATTCTTCATCTGAAAGTTCATCTAAATGTGTGTTGGTGTGTTCAGTGGTGAATGTGACACAGGTGACTCTCTCCTGGTACAAAGGAAACAGTTTATTGTCCTCCATCAGTGTGTCTGATCTCAGCAGAAGTCTCTCTCTACATCTGGAGTGTGTGGATGATTCTTACAGCTGTGTGGTGAACAATCCCATCAGAAACCAGACTCAACATCTCAACATCACTGAAGTCTGTCAGCCGTGTTCAGGTGGTGAGTTTATTGTTTGTTTACTGTCTCTGAAAATGCAAATTAATTTCTTTGATTCACTGTTGTGTGTTCTGATTGAAGTTAAACTAGTCGAAACTATTTCAATATTAGTTCATAAAGCGGCTCAGTCCAGCTATCATCTGTTTGTTCTGTTATTTCCTCAGATTGTGTTCACTGTTGTTCTTTCACTGAAGCTGTGATCCGATTGGTCCTCTCTGCTCTGGTGGGCGTGGCTTCTGTTGCTGTACTCGTTTATGACATCACATCCAGAAGAGAAGTGACATCACCATCATGAAGTGACAAAACACATGAATATTAATTAGGATATGTGCAGACAGAGCCAAATAATATTTGACTGCTTTTGAGTTTATCGTCACTCTTGATGATACATTTAAATGCTCCAATAAATATTTCACATTATAAATAAGAAAATGTTTACTGTTAAATATTAAGTAAAAAAGTTAAATATGACCAAAAAGTAAACTGAAGAATGTATTTTACTTGGATATATTTTTTCCAATTTGTATGTACAGTATTACATCCCCAAAAATACATATTTTTTTTACTGTACGATTACAAAGAATATGGTAAAATATATATATATATATATATATATATATATATATATATATATATATATATATATATTATTTTTTAATTACTATTATTTTTATTTTTTTTCTAATCAGATGAGTTTCACTTTTTAATATTATCACCAGTATTAATGCATTATTTATGACAGGACACATTGAATAGTACTGTTATCACCAACATAAAGATACAACAATATTGTTCTCATAAGTAGTTTTTTAATATTCAGAAATATTCATTCACAATGTGCTTGAACCTGAACACTAAAATAAGCCTTTCATGTTTAACATCTGTATATGTGAAAGCAGTAAAACACTGTTTGTCCACTAGAGGTCAGAAATGATCAACACGTGAGAGCAGTTACAACAGCAGTGCACTGGATCTGTACTGAGTGTTCAAGTCAAACATGAAAGAATATGTACACATTTATACTTGCTCTCTTTTGTGGAACATAAATATTCACTCTTTATGGGAAAAAGATGCAATGAAAGTGAATCGGTGACATTCACATTCTGTCTAACATCTTATGTGTCCCACAGAAGAAAGAAAGTCATAAAAGATTGAAAAAACAGAAGAGAAAAATGACAGAATTTTCACATTTCTGATCAAATCAAAAGTAAAATTAAAATAAGATTAAAATCATCAACACTCACTTCTAAAACAAACACTTCTGGTTAAACTTTATTATTTCTACAATAAATGTGTCATAAATGTCAAAGTAATTTTACAGAGACTGGAGTTAGATTTGTCTGAACTGTACCTCTTAAAAACCGATTCAGAATAGTGGTGCACCAATCAAGACATTTGATGCCGATCTCCAATTTATTAACATTAAGATAAGCTGATAAAGATTTTTTTAAAGCGTCCTTTGCCACACTTTTGCAAGTTTTATTCTGCAGATATGTTTATGCCCCACACAGTAAAATTATGGTAACACTTTACAAAACTTTTCCATTTGTGAACATTATTTAACAACATTAGTTAACATGAACTAATTAACTTAATATTAGTTACAACAGATACTAATACATTTAAAAAAAATCAAAGGTTGTTTTAGATAAACTAATAATGAACAATTGTTTTATTAACTAACATTATGGTTAATAAATGCTATAAAGACAAAAGAAGAGTAGATGGCCATGCTTCAGAAAAAAATACTACACAGCAGTAATGAAAAATTATAGTGTTTTCAACATAAACTGGAGATTTGAAATCAGTCTGTAATTAGCCAGTTCTCCAGGATCAAGTGTTGGCTTCTTAATATGCAGTTTGATACTGTAATTGCCATTTTAAAGTCTCTTTGGACATGTCCTAAGGATAGCGAGGAGGTAGGAGATAACAGAAGAGGCTCTGAGATTATAGGGAATACCTCTTTTAAGAGCTTAGTTGGTATTGGATCTAACATACATGTTGTGGCTTTGATTTTCTGATAAGTTTTGTTAGGTCTTCATGACCTATGTGTAACAAAGTCAAAGAGACGATGATGTGTGATGAACCCAAGTGCAGTTTTATTTACAAATGTGATATCCAAAAAAACCATAGCTCCAAATGTGAACAAAACAAAAACATGAACTTGACTTAACATGACTTGACTATGAACTTCTAATCAGGTGTCCTTCTGCATTCCCGAATTCTACGGGCTCGGACCTGAGAGAACACGGGATGAGACCAACTCAACCCTGAGGTTGTAGACTCTTGTAAAGGTATTGGGTGTTGCCCAGCCCGCTGCTCAGAAGATGTCTGTTAGTCAGGTGCCATTGGACAGTGTCAAACACGAAGTGCATCCGAGTACAGGACACTTGAAGCAAATACTGTCATCAGCAGAGTGCACAAACACTGAACGCGTGCAGCCCATTTTTCTAACCACATGTGGCAACCAATAATCCACTCACCAGTCCGAACTGTCCTCTGTAGTCTTCTAATATCCGATTTCATAGCTGCACCAAACCAGACAGTTATTTTGCATCGATCCAAGTTGTTTGATATAAATTAAGTGATAGAATAATCATAAAGAGTAATTATATTCAAAGTTTCGTATTGCTGCTGCAATGTCACTTTGCCCAGCACGTAATTTTTATGGATATTTTATTTTGGTGGTGGAGATTCTTCTTTGCTGAGATTTGGATCATGCCCATGTCCAGTTTGACCTGTCAGCATGTTTCCATGTCAGTTCTGTGGACATCAATGTTGTACTACAGTGGCCTATGTGAAGCACATGAGGATTCATAGCAATATTCCTAACTTGCTTCTTCATTGTTGCATCCAAGCCTGCAACAGGAAGTTCACAAAATTAGCAGCTTTGAAATCACATCTTTACAGACATCACAGGGAGTGTGTGGTCGTGCTGAGATCACACAACAACTTGAGTGTGAATAATTGATGACAAAATGTTCATTTTTGGGATACAAGGCATTGTTTGTTTGTTTGTTTGTTTGTTTGTTGATGTTGTCTATGAGTCCATTGAGTTGTTCTCATTTCCACATCATTGTAACTGTCCCAGGCACCTGCCACTGCTGCTGATGTGGAAAGGATGCAGTCATTATTTACTCACCTTGGTGTGCGCCATATGCCCTTTATTTTTCAGACTAAAAAAGGAGAATTTTGTAAAAAATTGCCTGCGCTCATCCATATAATGGCAGTGAGTAGCAACCAGCATCAATCTTTAAATAAAAGTGTTCAGGGGTACATGATAGGGTTTGGTTAAAAACAAACCAAATTGTAATTTATTATTTAATGCAAATCCTGATCTTGGCCTTTGGTGGTCTGTGTTCGACTGCAATATCATAAAACTCTTTTAGCGCTGCAGTTCGTTCTGACTCACCCAGAAAAACACACAAGTTCACTGATAAATAAATCAACATGACATACCACATCTAGAAATCTCCAAAACAAGTATCTTTGAGGCGAGTATTTCTGGACTGTAACTCTAGCTGTTAGATGACCGTCAGAATGATACTTTATAGATGGCACAACTTGTTTTTGCAACAAACACAACAGATATATTCTAGAAGGTGTTTGACACAGGGGCAATACCAGTGTTTGACACAGGGGCAATACCAGTGTTTGACACAGGGGCAATACCAGTGTTTGACACAGGGGCAATACCAGTGTTTGACACAGGGGCAATACCAGTGTTTGGCACAGGGACAATACCAGTGTTTGACACAGGGGCAATACTAGTGTTTGGCACAGGGGCAATACCAGTGTTTGGCACAGGCACACTAAGAGTCTTTCATTAATAAAGTGTTCACATCCATAACACTAAGAGTCTTTCATTAATAAAGTGTAACATCCATAACACTAAGAGTCTTTCATTAATAAAGTGTAACATCCATAACACTAAGAGTCTTTCATTAATAAAGTGTAACATCCATAACACTAAGAGTCTTTCATTAATAAAGTGTAACATCCATAACACTAAGAGTCTTTCATTAATAAAGTGTAACATCCATAACACTAAGAGTCTTTCATTAATAAAGTGTAACATCCATAACACTAAGAGTCTTTCATTAATAAAGTGTTTACATCCATAACACTAAGAGACTTTCATTAATAAAGTGTTTACATCCATAACACTAAGAGTCTTTCATTAATAAAGTGTAACATCCATAACACTAAGAGTCTTTCATTAATAAAGTGTAACATCCATAACACTAAGAGTCTATCATTAATAAAGTGTTTACATCCATAACACTAAGAGTCATTCATTAATAAAGTGTTTACATCCATAACACTAAGAGTCTTTCATTAATAAAGTGTTTACATCCATAACACTAAGAGTCTTTCATTAATAAAGTGTAACATCCATAACACTAAGAGTCTTTCATTAATAAAGTGTAACATCCATAACACTAAGAGTCTTTCATTAATAAAGTGTAACATCCATAACACTAAGAGTCTTTCATTAATAAAGTGTTTACATCCATAACACTAAGAGTCTTTCATTAATAAAGTGTAACATCCATAACACTAAGAGTCTTTCATTAATAAAGTGTCACATCCATAACACTAAGAGTCTTTCATTAATAAAGTGTAACATCCATAACACTAAGAGTCTTTCATTAATAAAGTGTCACATCCATAACACTAAGAGTCATTCATTAATAAAGTGTTTACATCCATAACACTAAGAGTCTTTCATTAATAAAGTGTTTACATCCATAACACTAAGAGTCTTTCATTAATAAAGTGTTTACATCCATAACACTAAGAGTCTTTCATTAATAAAGTGTTTACATCCATAACACTAAGAGTCTTTCATTAATAAAGTGTTTACATCCATAACACTAAGAGTCTTTCATTAATAAAGTGTTTACATCCATAACACTAAGAGTCTTTCATTAATAAAGTGTTTACATCCATAACACTAAGAGTCTTTCATTAATAAAGTGTAACATCCATAACACTAAGAGTCTTTCATTAATAAAGTGTTTACATCCATAACACTAAGAGTCTTTCATTAATAAAGTGTAACATCCATAACACTAAGAGTCTTTCATTAATAAAGTGTCACATCCATAACACTAAGAGTCTTTCATTAATAAAGTGTAACATCCATAACACTAAGAGTCTTTCATTAATAAAGTGTCACATCCATAACACTAAGAGTCTTTCATTAATAAAGTGTCACATCCATAACACTAAGAGTCATTCATTAATAAAGTGTCACATCCATAACACTAAGAGTCTTTCATTAATAAAGTGTTCACATCCATAACACTAAGAGTCTTTCATTAATAAAGTGTAACATCCATAACACTAAGAGTCTTTCATTAATAAAGTGTTCACATCCATAACACTAAGAGTCTTTCATTAATAAAGTGTCACATCCATAACACTAAGAGTCTTTCATTAATAAAGTGTTCACATCCATAACACTAAGAGTCTTTCATTAATAAAGTGTAACATCCATAACACTAAGAGTCTTTCATTAATAAAGTGTTCACATCCATAACACTAAGAGTCTTTCATTAATAAAGTGTCACATCCATAACACTAAGAGTCTTTCATTAATAAAGTGTCACATCCATAACACTAAGAGTCTTTCATTAATAAAGTGTTCACATCCATAACACTAAGAGTCTTTCATTAATAAAGTGTAACATCCATAACACTAAGAGTCATTCATTAATAAAGTGTCACATCCATAACACTAAGAGTCTTTCATTAATAAAGTGTTCACATCCATAACACTAAGAGTCTTTCATTAATAAAGTGTAACATCCATAACACTAAGAGTCTTTCATTAATAAAGTGTTCACATCCATAACACTAAGAGTCTTTCATTAATAAAGTGTTCACATCCATAACACTAAGAGTCTTTCATTAATAAAGTGTAACATCCATAACACTAAGAGTCTTTCATTAATAAAGTGTACACATCCATAACACTAAGAGTCTTTCATTAATAAAGTGTCACATCCATAACACTAAGAGTCTTTCATTAATAAAGTGTCACATCCATAACACTAAGAGTCTTTCATTAATAAAGTGTAACATCCATAACACTAAGAGTCTTTCATTAATAAAGTGTAACATCCATAACACTAAGAGTCTTTCATTAATAAAGTGTTCACATCCATAACACTAAGAGTCTTTCATTAATAAAGTGTCACATCCATAACACTAAGAGTCTTTCATTAATAAAGTGTCACATCCATAACACTAAGAGTCTTTCATTAATAAAGTGTCACATCCATAACACTAAGAGTCATTCATTAATAAAGTGTCACATCCATAACACTAAGAGTCTTTCATTAATAAAGTGTTCACATCCATAACACTAAGAGTCTTTCATTAATAAAGTGTCACATCCATAACACTAAGAGTCTTTCATTAATAAAGTGTCACATCCATAACACTAAGAGTCATTCATTAATAAAGTGTCACATCCATAACACTAAGAGTCTTTCATTAATAAAGTGTACACATCCATAACACTAAGAGTCTTTCATTAATAAAGTGTAACATCCATAACACTAAGAGTCTTTCATTAATAAAGTGTCACATCCATAACACTAAGAGTCTTTCATTAATAAAGTGTCACATCCATAACACTAAGAGTCTTTCATTAATAAAGTGTCACATCCATAACACTAAGAGTCATTCATTAATAAAGTGTCACATCCATAACACTAAGAGTCTTTCATTAATAAAGTGTTCACATCCATAACACTAAGAGTCTTTCATTAATAAAGTGTCACATCCATAACACTAAGAGTCTTTCATTAATAAAGTGTCACATCCATAACACTAAGAGTCTTTCATTAATAAAGTGTCACATCCATAACACTAAGAGTCATTCATTAATAAAGTGTCACATCCATAACACTAAGAGTCTTTCATTAATAAAGTGTTCACATCCATAACACTAAGAGTCTTTCATTAATAAAGTGTCACATCCATAACACTAAGAGTCTTTCATTAATAAAGTGTACACATCCATAACACTAAGAGTCTTTCATTAATAAAGTGTACACATCCATAACACTAAGAGTCTTTCATTAATAAAGTGTTTACATCCATAACACTAAGAGTCTTTCATTAATAAAGTGTTCACATCCATAACACTAAGAGTCTTTCATTAATAAAGTGTCACATCCATAACACTAAGAGTCTTTCATTAATAAAGTGTAACATCCATAACACTAAGAGTCTTTCATTAATAAAGTGTCACATCCATAACACTAAGAGTCTTTCATTAATAAAGTGTAACATCCATAACACTAAGAGTCTTTCATTAATAAAGTGTTCACATCCATAACACTAAGAGTCTTTCATTAATAAAGTGTTCACATCCATAACACTAAGAGACTTTCATTAATAAAGTGTTCACATCCATAACACTAAGAGACTTTCATTAATAAAGTGTTCACATCCATAACACTAAGAGACTTTCATTAATAAAGTGTTCACATCCATAACACTAAGAGTCTTTCATTAATAAAGTGTCACATCCATAACACTAAGAGTCTTTCATTAATAAAGTGTACACATCCATAACACTAAGAGACTTTCATTAATAAAGTGTTCACATCCATAACACTAAGAGTCTTTCATTAATAAAGTGTCACATCCATAACACTAAGAGTCTTTCATTAATAAAGTGTACACATCCATAACACTAAGAGACTTTCATTAATAAAGTGTTCACATCCATAACACTAAGAGTCTTTCATTAATAAAGTGTTCACATCCATAACACTAAGAGTCTTTCATTAATAAAGTGTCACATCCATAACACTAAGAGTCTTTCATTAATAAAGTGTACACATCCATAACACTAAGAGACTTTCATTAATAAAGTGTTCACATCCATAACACTAAGAGTCTTTCATTAATAAAGTGTTCACATCCATAACACTAAGAGTCTTTCATTAATAAAGTGTAACATCCATAACACTAAGAGTCTTTCATTAATAAAGTGTCACATCCATAACACTAAGAGTCTTTCATTAATAAAGTGTAACATCCATAACACTAAGAGTCTTTCATTAATAAAGTGTTACATCCATAACACTAAGAGTCATTCATTAATAAAGTGTAACATCCATAACACTAAGAGTCATTCATTAATAAAGTGTTCACATCCATAACACTAAGAGTCATTCATTAATAAAGTGTTCACATCCATAACACTAAGAGTCATTCATTAATAAAGTGTCACATCCATAACACTAAGAGTCTTTCATTAATAAAGTGTAACATCCATAACACTAAGAGTCTTTCATTAATAAAGTGTCACATCCATAACACTAAGAGTCTTTCATTAATAAAGTGTTTACATCCATAACACTAAGAGTCTTTCATTAATAAAGTGTAACATCCATAACACTAAGAGTCTTTCATTAATAAAGTGTTCACATCCATAACACTAAGAGACTTTCATTAATAAAGTGTACACATCCATAACACTAAGAGTCTTTCATTAATAAAGTGTACACATCCATAACACTAAGAGTCTTTCATTAATAAAGTGTACACATCCATAACACTAAGAGTCTTTCATTAATAAAGTGTCACATCCATAACACTAAGAGTCTTTCATTAATAAAGTGTAACATCCATAACACTAAGAGTCTTTCATTAATAAAGTGTAACATCCATAACACTAAGAGTCTTTCATTAATAAAGTGTCACATCCATAACACTAAGAGTCTTTCATTAATAAAGTGTCACATCCATAACACTAAGAGTCTTTCATTAATAAAGTGTTTACATCCATAACACTAAGAGTCTTTCATTAATAAAGTGTTTACATCCATAACACTAAGAGTCTTTCATTAATAAAGTGTTTACATCCATAACACTAAGAGTCTTTCATTAATAAAGTGTTCACATCCATAACACTAAGAGTCTTTCATTAATAAAGTGTTCACATCCATAACACTAAGAGTCTTTCATTAATAAAGTGTTTACATCCATAACACTAAGAGTCTTTCATTAATAAAGTGTAACATCCATAACACTAAGAGTCTTTCATTAATAAAGTGTTCACATCCATAACACTAAGAGTCTTTCATTAATAAAGTGTTCACATCCATAACACTAAGAGTCTTTCATTAATAAAGTGTCACATCCATAACACTAAGAGTCTTTCATTAATAAAGTGTTTACATCCATAACACTAAGAGTCTTTCATTAATAAAGTGTTTACATCCATAACACTAAGAGTCTTTCATTAATAAAGTGTTTACATCCATAACACTAAGAGTCTTTCATTAATAAAGTGTTCACATCCATAACACTAAGAGTCTTTCATTAATAAAGTGTTTACATCCATAACACTAAGAGTCTTTCATTAATAAAGTGTTCACATCCATAACACTAAGAGTCTTTCATTAATAAAGTGTTCACATCCATAACACTAAGAGTCTTTCATTAATAAAGTGTTCACATCCATAACACTAAGAGTCTTTCATTAATAAAGTGTTTACATCCATAACACTAAGAGTCTTTCATTAATAAAGTGTAACATCCATAACACTAAGAGTCTTTCATTAATAAAGTGTTTACATCCATAACACTAAGAGTCTTTCATTAATAAAGTGTTCACATCCATAACACTAAGAGTCTTTCATTAATAAAGTGTTTACATCCATAACACTAAGAGTCTTTCATTAATAAAGTGTAACATCCATAACACTAAGAGTCTTTCATTAATAAAGTGTTCACATCCATAACACTAAGAGTCTTTCATTAATAAAGTGTACACATCCATAACACTAAGAGTCTTTCATTAATAAAGTGTTCACATCCATAACACTAAGAGTCTTTCATTAATAAAGTGTAACATCCATAACACTAAGAGTCTTCATTAATAAAGTGTTCACATCCATAACACTAAGAGTCTTCATTAATAAAGTGTTCACATCCATAACACTAAGAGTCTTTCATTAATAAAGTGTTCACATCCATAACACTAAGAGTCTTTCATTAATAAAGTGTTCACATCCATAACACTAAGAGTCTTTCATTAATAAAGTGTTTACATCCATAACACTAAGAGTCTTTCATTAATAAAGTGTTTCACATCCATAACACTAAGAGTCTTTCATTAATAAAGTGTTCACATCCATAACACTAAGAGTCTTTCATTAATAAAGTGTTTACATCCATAACACTAAGAGTCTTTCATTAATAAAGTGTTTACATCCATAACACTAAGAGTCTTTCATTAATAAAGTGTTTACATCCATAACACTAAGAGTCTTTCATTAATAAAGTGTTCACATCCATAACACTAAGAGTCTTTCATTAATAAAGTGTTTACATCCATAACACTAAGAGTCTTTCATTAATAAAGTGTTTACATCCATAACACTAAGAGTCTTTCATTAATAAAGTGTACACATCCATAACACTAAGAGTCTTTCATTAATAAAGTGTTTACATCCATAACACTAAGAGTCTTTCATTAATAAAGTGTACACATCCATAACACTAAGAGTCTTTCATTAATAAAGTGTTTACATCCATAACACTAAGAGTCTTCATTAATAAAGTGTTCACATCCATAACACTAAGAGTCTTTCATTAATAAAGTGTTCACATCCATAACACTAAGAGACTTTCATTAATAAAGTGTTCACATCCATAACACTAAGAGACTTTCATTAATAAAGTGTTCACATCCATAACACTAAGAGTCTTTCATTAATAAAGTGTTCACATCCATAACACTAAGAGACTTTCATTAATAAAGTGTTTACATCCATAACACTAAGAGTCTTCATTAATAAAGTGTTCACATCCATAACACTAAGAGTCTTTCATTAATAAAGTGTTTACATCCATAACACTAAGAGTCTTTCATTAATAAAGTGTTTACATCCATAACACTAAGAGTCTTTCATTAATAAAGTGTTTACATCCATAACACTAAGAGTCTTTCATTAATAAAGTGTTCACATCCATAACACTAAGAGTCTTTCATTAATAAAGTGTTTACATCCATAACACTAAGAGTCTTTCATTAATAAAGTGTTTACATCCATAACACTAAGAGTCTTTCATTAATAAAGTGTACACATCCATAACACTAAGAGTCTTTCATTAATAAAGTGTTACATCCATAACACTAAGAGTCTTTCATTAATAAAGTGTACACATCCATAACACTAAGAGTCTTTCATTAATAAAGTGTTTACATCCATAACACTAAGAGTCTTTCATTAATAAAGTGTTTACATCCATAACACTAAGAGTCTTTCATTAATAAAGTGTACACATCCATAACACTAAGAGTCTTTCATTAATAAAGTGTTTACATCCATAACACTAAGAGTCTTTCATTAATAAAGTGTAACATCCATAACACTAAGAGTCTTTCATTAATAAAGTGTTTACATCCATAACACTAAGAGTCATTCATTAATAAAGTGTTCACATCCATAACACTAAGAGTCTTTCATTAATAAAGTGTTCACATCCATAACACTAAGAGTCTTTCATTAATAAAGTGTTTACATCCATAACACTAAGAGTCTTTCATTAATAAAGTGTTCACATCCATAACACTAAGAGTCTTTCATTAATAAAGTGTTCACATCCATAACACTAAGAGTCTTTCATTAATAAAGTGTTTACATCCATAACACTAAGAGTCTTTCATTAATAAAGTGTTTACATCCATAACACTAAGAGTCATTCATTAATAAAGTGTTCACATCCATAACACTAAGAGTCTTTCATTAATAAAGTGTTTACATCCATAACACTAAGAGTCTTTCATTAATAAAGTGTAACATCCATAACACTAAGAGTCTTTCATTAATAAAGTGTTCACATCCATAACACTAAGAGTCTTTCATTAATAAAGTGTAACATCTATAACACTAAGAGTCATTCATTAATAAAGTGTAACATCTATAACACTAAGAGTCATTCATTAATAAAGTGTTCACATCCATAACACTAAGAGTCTTTCATTAATAAAGTGTAACATCTATAACACTAAGAGTCATTCATTAATAAAGTGTTCACATCCATAACACTAAGAGTCTTTCATTAATAAAGTGTTCACATCCATAACACTAAGAGTCTTTCATTAATAAAGTGTTTACATCCATAACACTAAGAGTCTTTCATTAATAAAGTGTTCACATCCATAACACTAAGAGTCTTTCATTAATAAAGTGTTCACATCCATAACACTAAGAGTCTTTCATTAATAAAGTGTTTACATCCATAACACTAAGAGTCTTTCATTAATAAAGTGTTTACATCCATAACACTAAGAGTCATTCATTAATAAAGTGTTTACATCCATAACACTAAGAGTCATTCATTAATAAAGTGTTTACATCCATAACACTAAGAGTCTTTCATTAATAAAGTGTACACATCCATAACACTAAGAGTCTTTCATTAATAAAGTGTTCACATCTATAACACTAAGAGTCATTCATTAATAAAGTGTTCACATCCATAACACTAAGAGTCTTTCATTAATAAAGTGTTCACATCCATAACACTAAGAGTCTTTCATTAATAAAGTGTTTACATCCATAACACTAAGAGTCTTTCATTAATAAAGTGTTCACATCCATAACACTAAGAGACTTTCATTAATAAAGTGTTCACATCCATAACACTAAGAGTCTTTCATTAATAAAGTGTTCACATCCATAACACTAAGAGACTTTCATTAATAAAGTGTTTACATCCATAACACTAAGAGTCTTTCATTAATAAAGTGTTTACATCCATAACACTAAGAGTCTTTCATTAATAAAGTGTTTACATCCATAACACTAAGAGTCTTTCATTAATAAAGTGTTCACATCCATAACACTAAGAGTCATTCATTAATAAAGTGTTCACATCCATAACACTAAGAGTCTTTCATTAATAAAGTGTTCACATCCATAACACTAAGAGTCTTTCATTAATAAAGTGTTTACATCCATAACACTAAGAGTCTTTCATTAATAAAGTGTTCACATCCATAACACTAAGAGTCTTTCATTAATAAAGTGTAACATCCATAACACTAAGAGTCTTTCATTAATAAAGTGTTCACATCCATAACACTAAGAGTCTTTCATTAATAAAGTGTTCACATCCATAACACTAAGAGTCTTTCATTAATAAAGTGTAACATCCATAACACTAAGAGTCTTTCATTAATAAAGTGTAACATCCATAACACTAAGAGTCTTTCATTAATAAAGTGTAACATCCATAACACTAAGAGTCTTTCATTAATAAAGTGTAACATCCATAACACTAAGAGTCTTTCATTAATAAAGTGTTTACATCCATAACACTAAGAGTCTTTCATTAATAAAGTGTTCACATCCATAACACTAAGAGTCTTTCATTAATAAAGTGTAACATCCATAACACTAAGAGTCTTTCATTAATAAAGTGTAACATCCATAACACTAAGAGACTTTCATTAATAAAGTGTTTACATCCATAACACTAAGAGTCTTTCATTAATAAAGTGTTTACATCCATAACACTAAGAGTCTTTCATTAATAAAGTGTTCACATCCATAACACTAAGAGTCTTTCATAATAAAGTGTTCACATCCATAACACTAAGAGTCTTTCATTAATAAAGTGTTTACATCCATAACACTAAGAGTCTTTCATTAATAAAGTGTAACATCCATAACACTAAGAGTCTTTCATTAATAAAGTGTTCACATCCATAACACTAAGAGTCTTTCATTAATAAGTGTTCACATCCATAACACTAAGAGTCATTCATTAATAAAGTGTAACATCCATAACACTAAGAGACTTTCATTAATAAAGTGTTTACATCCATAACACTAAGAGTCCTTTCATTAATAAAGTGTAACATCCATAACACTAAGAGTCTTTCATTAATAAAGTGTTTACATCCATAACACTAAGAGTCTTTCATTAATAAAGTGTAACATCCATAACACTAAGAGTCTTTCATTAATAAAGTGTTTACATCCATAACACTAAGAGTCTTTCATTAATAAAGTGTAACATCCATAACACTAAGAGTCTTTCATTAATAAAGTGTTTACATCCATAACACTAAGAGTCTTTCATTAATAAAGTGTTTACATCCATAACACTAAGAGTCTTTCATTAATAAAGTGTTTACATCCATAACACTAAGAGTCTTTCATTAATAAAGTGTTACATCCATAACACTAAGAGTCTTTCATTAATAAAGTGTAACATCCATAACACTAAGAGTCTTTCATTAATAAAGTGTAACATCCATAACACTAAGAGACTTTCATTAATAAAGTGTTTACATCCATAACACTAAGAGTCTTTCATTAATAAAGTGTTCACATCCATAACACTAAGAGTCTTTCATTAATAAAGTGTTCACATCCATAACACTAAGAGTCTTTCATTAATAAGTGTTTACATCCATAACACTAAGAGACTTTCATTAATAAAGTGTAACATCCATAACACTAAGAGTCTTTCATTAATAAAGTGTTCACATCCATAACACTAAGAGTCTTTCATTAATAAAGTGTTTACATCCATAACACTAAGAGTCTTTCATTAATAAAGTGTTTACATCCATAACACTAAGAGTCTTTCATTAATAAAGTGTTTACATCCATAACACTAAGAGTCTTTCATTAATAAAGTGTTTACATCCATAACACTAAGAGTCTTTCATTAATAAAGTGTAACATCCATAAACACTAAGAGTCTTTCATTAATAAAGTGTAACATCCATAACACTAAGAGACTTTCATTAATAAAGTGTTTACATCCATAACACTAAGAGTCTTTCATTAATAAAGTGTTCACATCCATAACCACTAAGAGTCTTTCATTAATAAAGTGTTCACATCCATAACACTAAGAGTCTTTCATTAATAAAGTGTTTACATCCATAACACTAAGAGACTTTCATTAATAAAGTGTAACATCCATAACACTAAGAGTCTTTCATTAATAAAGTGTTCACATCCATAACACTAAGAGTCTTTCATTAATAAAGTGTTTACATCCATAACACTAAGAGTCTTTCATTAATAAAGTGTTTACATCCATAACACTAAGAGTCTTTCATTAATAAAGTGTAACATCCATAACACTAAGAGTCTTTCATTAATAAAGTGTTTACATCCATAACACTAAGAGTCTTTCATTAATAAAGTGTTTACATCCATAACACTAAGAGTCTTTCATTAATAAAGTGTTCACATCCATAACACTAAGAGTCTTTCATTAATAAAGTGTAACATCCATAACACTAAGAGTCTTTCATTAATAAAGTGTAACATCCATAACACTAAGAGTCTTTCATTAATAAAGTGTTTACATCCATAACACTAAGAGTCTTTCATTAATAAAGTGTTTACATCCATAACACTAAGAGACTTTCATTAATAAAGTGTTTACATCCATAACACTAAGAGTCTTTCATTAATAAAGTGTAACATCCATAACACTAAGAGTCTTTCATTAATAAAGTGTAACATCATAACACTAAGAGTCTTTCATTAATAAAGTGTAACATCCATAACACTAAGAGTCTTTCATTAATAAAGTGTTTACATCCATAACACTAAGAGACTTTCATTAATAAAGTGTTTACATCCATAACACTAAGAGTCTTTCATTAATAAAGTGTAACATCCATAACACTAAGAGTCTTTCATTAATAAAGTGTTTACATCCATAACACTAAGAGACTTTCATTAATAAAGTGTTTACATCCATAACACTAAGAGTCTTTCATTAATAAAGTGTTTACATCCATAACACTAAGAGTCTTTCATTAATAAAGTGTTCACATCCATAACACTAAGAGTCTTTCATTAATAAAGTGTAACATCCATAACACTAAGAGTCTTTCATTAATAAAGTGTTTACATCCATAACACTAAGAGTCTTTCATTAATAAAGTGTAACATCCATAACACTAAGAGACTTTCATTAATAAAGTGTTTACATCCATAACACTAAGAGTCTTTCATTAATAAAGTGTTTCACATCCATAACACTAAGAGTCTTTCATTAATAAAGTGTTCACATCCATAACACTAAGAGTCTTCATTAATAAAGTGTTTACATCCATAACACTAAGAGTCTTTCATTAATAAAGTGTAACATCCATAACACTAAGAGTCTTTCATTAATAAAGTGTTTACATCCATAACACTAAGAGTCTTTCATTAATAAAGTGTAACATCCATAACACTAAGAGTCTTTCATTAATAAAGTGTTTACATCCATAACACTAAGAGTCTTTCATTAATAAAGTGTTTACATCCATAACACTAAGAGTCTTTCATTAATAAAGTGTTCACATCCATAACACTAAGAGTCTTTCATTAATAAAGTGTAACATCCATAACACTAAGAGTCTTTCATTAATAAAGTGTAACATCCATAACACTAAGAGTCTTTCATTAATAAAGTGTTTACATCCATAACACTAAGAGTCTTTCATTAATAAAGTGTTTACATCCATAACACTAAGAGACTTTCATTAATAAAGTGTTTACATCCATAACACTAAGAGTCTTTCATTAATAAAGTGTAACATCCATAACACTAAGAGTCTTTCATTAATAAAGTGTAACATCCATAACACTAAGAGTCTTTCATTAATAAAGTGTAACATCCATAACACTAAGAGTCTTTCATTAATAAAGTGTTTACATCCATAACACTAAGAGACTTTCATATTAATAAAGTGTTTACATCCATAACACTAAGAGTCTTTCATTAATAAAGTGTCACATCCATAACACTAAGAGTCTTTCATTAATAAAGTGTTACATCCATAACACTAAGAGTCTTTCATTAATAAAGTGTTTACATCCATAACACTAAGAGTCTTTCATTAATAAAGTGTTACATCCATAACACTAAGAGTCTTTCATTAATAAAGTGTCACATCCATAACACTAAGAGTCTTTCATTAATAAAGTGTAACATCCATAACACTAAGAGTCTTTCATTAATAAAGTGTCACATCCATAACACTAAGAGTCTTTCATTAATAAAGTGTTCACATCCATAACACTAAGAGTCTTTCATTAATAAAGTGTTTACATCCATAACACTAAGAGTCTTTCATTAATAAAGTGTTCACATCCATAACACTAAGAGTCTTTCATTAATAAAGTGTTACATCCATAACACTAAGAGTCTTTCATTAATAAAGTGTTCACATCCATAACACTAAGAGTCTTTCATTAATAAAGTGTTTACATCCATAACACTAAGAGTCTTTCATTAATAAAGTGTTTACATCCATAACACTAAGAGTCTTTCATTAATAAAGTGTTCACATCCATAACACTAAGAGTCTTTCATTAATAAAGTGTTCACATCCATAACACTAAGAGTCTTTCATTAATAAAGTGTTTACATCCATAACACTAAGAGACTTTCATTAATAAAGTGTTTACATCCATAACACTAAGAGTCTTTCATTAATAAAGTGTTTACATCCATAACACTAAGAGTCTTTCATTAATAAAGTGTTACATCCATAACACTAAGAGTCTTTCATTAATAAAGTGTAACATCCATAACACTAAGAGTCTTTCATTAATAAAGTGTCACATCCATAACACTAAGAGTCTTTCATTAATAAAGTGTCACATCCATAACACTAAGAGACTTTCATTAATAAAGTGTCACATCCATAACACTAAGAGTCTTTCATTAATAAAGTGTAACATCCATAACACTAAGAGTCTTTCATTAATAAAGTGTCACATCCATAACACTAAGAGTCTTTCATTAATAAAGTGTCACATCCATAACACTAAGAGTCTTTCATTAATAAAGTGTCACATCCATAACACTAAGAGTCTTTCATTAATAAAGTGTTTACATCCATAACACTAAGAGTCTTTCATTAATAAAGTGTTCACATCCATAACACTAAGAGTCTTTCATTAATAAAGTGTTACATCCATAACACTAAGAGTCTTTCATTAATAAAGTGTTTACATCCATAACACTAAGAGTCTTTCATTAATAAAGTGTCACATCCATAACACTAAGAGTCTTTCATTAATAAAGTGTTACATCCATAACACTAAGAGTCTTTCATTAATAAAGTGTTTACATCCATAACACTAAGAGTCTTTCATTAATAAAGTGTCACATCCATAACACTAAGAGTCTTTCATTAATAAAGTGTCACATCCATAACACTAAGAGTCTTTCATTAATAAAGTGTCACATCCATAACACTAAGAGTCTTTCATTAATAAAGTGTTACATCCATAACACTAAGAGTCTTTCATTAATAAAGTGTCACATCCATAACACTAAGAGTCTTTCATTAATAAAGTGTTACATCCATAACACTAAGAGTCTTTCATTAATAAAGTGTTCACATCCATAACACTAAGAGTCTTTCATTAATAAAGTGTTTACATCCATAACACTAAGAGTCTTTCATTAATAAAGTGTTTACATCCATAACACTAAGAGTCTTTCATTAATAAAGTGTTACATCCATAACACTAAGAGTCTTTCATTAATAAAGTGTTACATCCATAACACTAAGAGTCTTTCATTAATAAAGTGTTCACATCCATAACACTAAGAGTCTTTCATTAATAAAGTGTTACATCCATAACACTAAGAGTCTTTCATTAATAAAGTGTTTACATCCATAACACTAAGAGTCTTTCATTAATAAAGTGTTACATCCATAACACTAAGAGTCTTTCATTAATAAAGTGTTCACATCCATAACACTAAGAGTCTTTCATTAATAAAGTGTTACATCCATAACACTAAGAGTCTTTCATTAATAAAGTGTTACATCCATAACACTAAGAGTCTTTCATTAATAAAGTGTACATCCATAACACTAAGAGTCTTTCATTAATAAAGTGTTCACATCCATAACACTAAGAGTCTTTCATTAATAAAGTGTAACATCCATAACACTAAGAGTCTTTCATTAATAAAGTGTTCACATCCATAACACTAAGAGTCTTCATTAATAAGTGTAACATCCATAACACTAAGAGTCTTTCATTAATAAAGTGTTACATCCATAACACTAAGAGTCTTCATTAATAAAGTGTTCACATCCATAACACTAAGAGTCTTTCATTAATAAAGTGTTCACATCCATAACACTAAGAGTCTTTCATTAATAAAGTGTTACATCCATAACACTAAGAGTCTTTCATTAATAAAGTGTTTACATCCATAACACTAAGAGTCTTTCATTAATAAAAGTGTAACATCCATAACACTAAGAGTCTTTCATTAATAAAGTGTTCACATCCATAACACTAAGAGTCTTTCATTAATAAAGTGTTTACATCCATAACACTAAGAGTCTTTCATTAATAAAGTGTAACATCCATAACACTAAGAGACTTTCATTAATAAAGTGTTTACATCCATAACACTAAGAGTCTTTCATTAATAAAGTGTTTACATCCATAACACTAAGAGTCTTTCATTAATAAAGTGTTCACATCCATAACACTAAGAGTCTTTCATTAATAAAGTGTTACATCCATAACACTAAGAGTCTTTCATTAATAAAGTGTAACATCCATAACACTAAGAGTCTTTCATTAATAAAGTGTCACATCCATAACACTAAGAGTCTTTCATTAATAAAGTGTTACATCCATAACACTAAGAGTCTTTCATTAATAAAGTGTTTACATCCATAACACTAAGAGTCTTTCATTAATAAAGTGTTCACATCCATAACACTAAGAGTCTTTCATTAATAAAGTGTTTACATCCATAACACTAAGAGTCTTTCATTAATAAAGTGTCACATCCATAACACTAAGAGTCTTTCATTAATAAAGTGTTCACATCCATAACACTAAGAGTCTTTCATTAATAAAGTGTTACATCCATAACACTAAGAGACTTTCATTAATAAAGTGTTACATCCATAACACTAAGAGACTTTCATTAATAAAGTGTTCACATCCATAACACTAAGAGTCTTTCATTAATAAAGTGTTTACATCCATAACACTAAGAGTCTTTCATTAATAAAGTGTAACATCCATAACACTAAGAGTCTTTCATTAATAAAGTGTTTACATCCATAACACTAAGAGTCTTTCATTAATAAAGTGTTCACATCCATAACACTAAGAGTCTTTCATTAATAAAGTGTTACATCCATAACACTAAGAGTCTTTCATTAATAAAGTGTCACATCCATAACACTAAGAGACTTTCATTAATAAAGTGTCACATCCATAACACTAAGAGTCTTTCATTAATAAAGTGTTCACATCCATAACACTAAGAGTCTTTCATTAATAAAGTGTTACATCCATAACACTAAGAGTCTTTCATTAATAAAGTGTCACATCCATAACACTAAGAGTCTTTCATTATAAAGTGTTACATCCATAACACTAAGAGTCTTTCATTAATAAAGTGTCACATCCATAACACTAAGAGTCTTTCATTAATAAAGTGTAACATCCATAACACTAAGAGTCTTTCATTAATAAAGTGT
The DNA here is from genome assembly GCA_032164185.1 of Moxostoma hubbsi. Taxonomy (NCBI): domain Eukaryota; kingdom Metazoa; phylum Chordata; class Actinopteri; order Cypriniformes; family Catostomidae; genus Moxostoma; species Moxostoma hubbsi. The sequence goes on from JAVLUX010000048.1 coordinate 23,716,710, forward strand.
AACATCCATAACACTAAGAGTCTTTCATTAATAAAGTGTTCACATCCATAACACTAAGAGTCTTTCATTAATAAAGTGTTACATCCATAACACTAAGAGTCTTTCATTAATAAAGTGTTTACATCCATAACACTAAGAGTCTTTCATTAATAAAGTGTTCACATCCATAACACTAAGAGTCTTTCATTAATAAAGTGTAACATCCATAACACTAAGAGTCTTTCATTAATAAAGTGTTCACATCCATAACACTAAGAGTCTTTCATTAATAAAGTGTTCACATCCATAACACTAAGAGTCTTTCATTAATAAAGTGTCACATCCATAACACTAAGAGTCTTTCATTAATAAAGTGTTTACATCATAACACTAAGAGTCTTTCATTAATAAAGTGTAACATCCATAACACTAAGAGTCTTTCATTAATAAAGTGTCACATCCATAACACTAAGAGTCTTTCATTAATAAAGTGTCACATCCATAACACTAAGAGTCTTTCATTAATAAAGTGTTTACATCCATAACACTAAGAGTCTTTCATTAATAAAGTGTTCACATCCATAACACTAAGAGTCTTTCATTAATAAAGTGTCACATCCATAACACTAAGAGTCTTTCATTAATAAAGTGTTTACATCCATAACACTAAGAGTCTTTCATTAATAAAGTGTAACATCCATAACACTAAGAGTCTTTCATTAATAAAGTGTCACATCCATAACACTAAGAGTCTTTCATTAATAAAGTGTAACATCCATAACACTAAGAGTCTTTCATTAATAAAGTGTTTACATCCATAACACTAAGAGTCTTTCATTAATAAAGTGTCACATCCATAACACTAAGAGTCTTTCATTAATAAAGTGTAACATCCATAACACTAAGAGTCTTTCATTAATAAAGTGTCACATCCATAACACTAAGAGTCTTTCATTAATAAAGTGTCACATCCATAACACTAAGAGTCTTTCATTAATAAAGTGTTCACATCCATAACACTAAGAGTCTTTCATTAATAAAGTGTTACATCCATAACACTAAGAGTCTTTCATTAATAAAGTGTCACATCCATAACACTAAGAGTCTTTCATTAATAAAGTGTAACATCCATAACACTAAGAGTCTTTCATTAATAAAGTGTTACATCCATAACACTAAGAGTCTTTCATTAATAAAGTGTCACATCCATAACACTAAGAGTCTTTCATTAATAAAGTGTCACATCCATAACACTAAGAGTCTTTCATTAATAAAGTGTTACATCCATAACACTAAGAGTCTTTCATTAATAAAGTGTTACATCCATAACACTAAGAGTCTTTCATTAATAAAGTGTAACATCCATAACACTAAGAGTCTTTCATTAATAAAGTGTCACATCCATAACACTAAGAGTCTTTCATTAATAAAGTGTTCACATCCATAACACTAAGAGTCTTTCATTAATAAAGTGTACATCCATAACACTAAGAGTCTTTCATTAATAAAGTGTACATCCATAACACTAAGAGTCTTTCATTAATAAAGTGTAACATCCATAACACTAAGAGTCTTTCATTAATAAAGTGTTCACATCCATAACACTAAGAGTCTTTCATTAATAAAGTGTTCACATCCATAACACTAAGAGTCTTTCATTAATAAAGTGTAACATCCATAACACTAAGAGTCTTTCATTAATAAAGTGTTACATCCATAACACTAAGAGTCTTTCATTAATAAAGTGTTACATCCATAACACTAAGAGTCTTTCATTAATAAAGTGTTACATCCATAACACTAAGAGTCTTTCATTAATAAAGTGTAACATCCATAACACTAAGAGTCTTTCATTAATAAAGTGTCACATCCATAACACTAAGAGTCTTTCATTAATAAAGTGTAACATCCATAACACTAAGAGTCTTTCATTAATAAAGTGTCACATCCATAACACTAAGAGTCTTTCATTAATAAAGTGTTTACATCCATAACACTAAGAGTCTTTCATTAATAAAGTGTAACATCCATAACACTAAGAGTCTTTCATTAATAAAGTGTCACATCCATAACACTAAGAGTCTTTCATTAATAAAGTGTAACATCCATAACACTAAGAGTCTTTCATTAATAAAGTGTACATCCATAACACTAAGAGTCTTTCATTAATAAAGTGTTACATCCATAACACTAAGAGTCTTTCATTAATAAAGTGTCACATCCATAACACTAAGAGTCTTTCATTAATAAAGTGTTCACATCCATAACACTAAGAGTCTTTCATTAATAAAGTGTTCACATCCATAACACTAAGAGTCTTTCATTAATAAAGTGTAACATCCATAACACTAAGAGTCTTTCATTAATAAAGTGTAACATCCATAACACTAAGAGTCTTTCATTAATAAAGTGTAACATCCATAACACTAAGAGTCTTTCATTAATAAAGTGTTCACATCCATAACACTAAGAGTCTTTCATTAATAAAGTGTTCACATCCATAACACTAAGAGTCTTTCATTAATAAAGTGTAACATCCATAACACTAAGAGTCTTTCATTAATAAAGTGTTCACATCCATAACACTAAGAGTCTTTCATTAATAAAGTGTTCACATCCATAACACTAAGAGTCTTTCATTAATAAAGTGTCACATCCATAACACTAAGAGTCTTTCATTAATAAAGTGTTACATCCATAACACTAAGAGTCTTTCATTAATAAAGTGTACACATCCATAACACTAAGAGTCTTTCATTAATAAAGTGTCACATCCATAACACTAAGAGTCTTTCATTAATAAAGTGTTCACATCCATAACACTAAGAGTCTTTCATTAATAAAGTGTTCACATCCATAACACTAAGAGTCTTTCATTAATAAAGTGTTCACATCCATAACACTAAGAGTCTTTCATTAATAAAGTGTAACATCCATAACACTAAGAGACTTTCATTAATAAAGTGTAACATCCATAACACTAAGAGACTTTCATTAATAAAGTGTTCACATCCATAACACTAAGAGTCTTTCATTAATAAAGTGTACATCCATAACACTAAGAGTCTTTCATTAATAAAGTGTAACATCCATAACACTAAGAGTCTTTCATTAATAAAGTGTAACATCCATAACACTAAGAGTCTTTCATTAATAAAGTGTCACATCCATAACACTAAGAGTCTTTCATTAATAAAGTGTTCACATCCATAACACTAAGAGTCTTTCATTAATAAAGTGTACATCCATAACACTAAGAGTCTTTCATTAATAAAGTGTTCACATCCATAACACTAAGAGTCTTTCATTAATAAAGTGTTCACATCCATAACACTAAGAGTCTTTCATTAATAAAGTGTAACATCCATAACACTAAGAGTCTTTCATTAATAAAGTGTTCACATCCATAACACTAAGAGTCTTTCATTAATAAAGTGTTCACATCCATAACACTAAGAGTCTTTCATTAATAAAGTGTTCACATCCATAACACTAAGAGTCTTTCATTAATAAAGTGTAACATCCATAACACTAAGAGTCTTTCATTAATAAAGTGTTCACATCCATAACACTAAGAGTCTTTCATTAATAAAGTGTCACATCCATAACACTAAGAGTCTTTCATTAATAAAGTGTCACATCCATAACACTAAGAGTCTTTCATTAATAAAGTGTAACATCCATAACACTAAGAGTCTTTCATTAATAAAGTGTCACATCCATAACACTAAGAGTCTTTCATTAATAAAGTGTCACATCCATAACACTAAGAGTCTTTCATTAATAAAGTGTTACATCCATAACACTAAGAGTCTTTCATTAATAAAGTGTTCACATCCATAACACTAAGAGTCTTTCATTAATAAAGTGTTCACATCCATAACACTAAGAGTCTTTCATTAATAAAGTGTAACATCCATAACACTAAGAGACTTTCATTAATAAAGTGTAACATCCATAACACTAAGAGACTTTCATTAATAAAGTGTTCACATCCATAACACTAAGAGTCTTTCATTAATAAAGTGTTCACATCCATAACACTAAGAGTCTTTCATTAATAAAGTGTAACATCCATAACACTAAGAGTCTTTCATTAATAAAGTGTAACATCCATAACACTAAGAGTCTTTCATTAATAAAGTGTCACATCCATAACACTAAGAGTCTTTCATTAATAAAGTGTTCACATCCATAACACTAAGAGTCTTTCATTAATAAAGTGTAACATCCATAACACTAAGAGACTTTCATTAATAAAGTGTTCACATCCATAACACTAAGAGTCTTTCATTAATAAAGTGTTCACATCCATAACACTAAGAGTCTTTCATTAATAAAGTGTAACATCCATAACACTAAGAGTCTTTCATTAATAAAGTGTAACATCCATAACACTAAGAGACTTTCATTAATAAAGTGTTCACATCCATAACACTAAGAGTCTTTCATTAATAAAGTGTTCACATCCATAACACTAAGAGTCTTTCATTAATAAAGTGTAACATCCATAACACTAAGAGTCTTTCATTATAAAGTGTAACATCCATAACACTAAGAGTCTTTCATTAATAAAGTGTCACATCCATAACACTAAGAGTCTTTCATTAATAAAGTGTTCACATCCATAACACTAAGAGTCTTTCATTAATAAAGTGTTCACATCCATAACACTAAGAGTCTTTCATTAATAAAGTGTTCACATCCATAACACTAAGAGTCTTTCATTAATAAAGTGTAACATCCATAACACTAAGAGTCTTTCATTAATAAAGTGTAACATCCATAACACTAAGAGTCTTTCATTAATAAAGTGTTCACATCCATAACACTAAGAGTCTTTCATTAATAAAGTGTTCACATCCATAACACTAAGAGTCTTTCATTAATAAAGTGTAACATCCATAACACTAAGAGTCTTTCATTAATAAAGTGTAACATCCATAACACTAAGAGACTTTCATTAATAAAGTGTTCACATCCATAACACTAAGAGTCTTTCATTAATAAAGTGTTCACATCCATAACACTAAGAGACTTTCATTAATAAAGTGTAACATCCATAACACTAAGAGTCTTTCATTAATAAAGTGTAACATCCATAACACTAAGAGTCTTTCATTAATAAAGTGTAACATCCATAACACTAAGAGTCTTTCATTAATAAAGTGTTCACATCCATAACACTAAGAGTCTTTCATTAATAAAGTGTTCACATCCATAACACTAAGAGTCTTTCATTAATAAAGTGTTCACATCCATAACACTAAGAGTCTTTCATTAATAAAGTGTTCACATCCATAACACTAAGAGTCTTTCATTAATAAAGTGTTCACATCCATAACACTAAGAGTCTTTCATTAATAAAGTGTAACATCCATAACACTAAGAGTCTTTCATTAATAAAGTGTTCACATCCATAACACTAAGAGTCTTTCATTAATAAAGTGTTCACATCCATAACACTAAGAGTCTTTCATTAATAAAGTGTTCACATCCATAACACTAAGAGTCTTTCATTAATAAAGTGTAACATCCATAACACTAAGAGTCTTTCATTAATAAAGTGTTCACATCCATAACACTAAGAGTCTTTCATTAATAAAGTGTAACATCCATAACACTAAGAGTCTTTCATTAATAAAGTGTAACATCCATAACACTAAGAGTCTTTCATTAATAAAGTGTTCACATCCATAACACTAAGAGTCTTTCATTAATAAAGTGTAACATCCATAACACTAAGAGTCTTTCATTAATAAAGTGTTCACATCCATAACACTAAGAGTCTTTCATTAATAAAGTGTTTACATCCATAACACTAAGAGTCTTTCATTAATAAAGTGTAACATCCATAACACTAAGAGTCTTTCATTAATAAAGTGTTACATCCATAACACTAAGAGTCTTTCATTAATAAAGTGTTACATCCATAACACTAAGAGTCTTTCATTAATAAAGTGTTACATCCATAACACTAAGAGTCTTTCATTAATAAAGTGTACATCCATAACACTAAGAGTCTTTCATTAATAAAGTGTTACATCCATAACACTAAGAGTCTTTCATTAATAAAGTGTAACATCCATAACACTAAGAGTCTTTCATTAATAAAGTGTACACATCCATAACACTAAGAGTCTTTCATTAATAAAGTGTAACATCCATAACACTAAGAGTCTTTCATTAATAAAGTGTTTACATCCATAACACTAAGAGTCTTTCATTAATAAAGTGTTACATCCATAACACTAAGAGTCTTTCATTAATAAAGTGTAACATCCATAACACTAAGAGTCTTTCATTAATAAAGTGTTCACATCCATAACACTAAGAGTCTTTCATTAATAAAGTGTAACATCCATAACACTAAGAGTCTTTCATTAATAAAGTGTAACATCCATAACACTAAGAGTCTTTCATTAATAAAGTGTTACATCCATAACACTAAGAGTCTTTCATTAATAAAGTGTTACATCCATAACACTAAGAGTCTTTCATTAATAAAGTGTAACATCCATAACACTAAGAGTCTTTCATTAATAAAGTGTAACATCCATAACACTAAGAGTCTTTCATTAATAAAGTGTTCACATCCATAACACTAAGAGTCTTTCATTAATAAAGTGTTTACATCCATAACACTAAGAGTCTTTCATTAATAAAGTGTAACATCCATAACACTAAGAGTCTTTCATTAATAAAGTGTCACATCCATAACACTAAGAGTCTTTCATTAATAAAGTGTAACATCCATAACACTAAGAGTCTTTCATTAATAAAGTGTTACATCCATAACACTAAGAGTCTTTCATTAATAAAGTGTTACATCCATAACACTAAGAGTCTTTCATTAATAAAGTGTTCACATCCATAACACTAAGAGTCTTTCATTAATAAAGTGTTACATCCATAACACTAAGAGTCTTTCATTAATAAAGTGTCACATCCATAACACTAAGAGTCTTTCATTAATAAAGTGTTACATCCATAACACTAAGAGTCTTTCATTAATAAAGTGTTCACATCCATAACACTAAGAGTCTTTCATTAATAAAGTGTTACATCCATAACACTAAGAGTCTTTCATTAATAAAGTGTTCACATCCATAACACTAAGAGTCTTTCATTAATAAAGTGTTCACATCCATAACACTAAGAGTCTTTCATTAATAAAGTGTTACATCCATAACACTAAGAGACTTTCATTAATAAAGTGTAACATCCATAACACTAAGAGTCTTTCATTAATAAAGTGTCACATCCATAACACTAAGAGTCTTTCATTAATAAAGTGTTCACATCCATAACACTAAGAGTCTTTCATTAATAAAGTGTAACATCCATAACACTAAGAGTCTTTCATTAATAAAGTGTTCACATCCATAACACTAAGAGTCTTTCATTAATAAAGTGTTCACATCCATAACACTAAGAGACTTTCATTAATAAAGTGTAACATCCATAACACTAAGAGTCTTTCATTAATAAAGTGTTTACATCCATAACACTAAGAGTCTTTCATTAATAAAGTGTAACATCCATAACACTAAGAGTCTTTCATTAATAAAGTGTTACATCCATAACACTAAGAGTCTTTCATTAATAAAGTGTAACATCCATAACACTAAGAGTCTTTCATTAATAAAGTGTTCACATCCATAACACTAAGAGTCTTTCATTAATAAAGTGTAACATCCATAACACTAAGAGTCTTTCATTAATAAAGTGTTTACATCCATAACACTAAGAGTCTTTCATTAATAAAGTGTTTACATCCATAACACTAAGAGTCTTTCATTAATAAAGTGTTTACATCCATAACTAAGAGTCTTTCATTAATAAAGTGTAACATCCATAACACTAAGAGTCTTTCATTAATAAAGTGTTCACATCCATAACACTAAGAGTCTTTCATTAATAAAGTGTTACATCCATAACACTAAGAGTCTTTCATTAATAAAGTGTTTACATCCATAACACTAAGAGTCTTTCATTAATAAAGTGTTACATCCATAACACTAAGAGTCTTTCATTAATAAAGTGTTACATCCATAACACTAAGAGTCTTTCATTAATAAAGTGTTTACATCCATAACACTAAGAGTCTTTCATTAATAAAGTGTAACATCCATAACACTAAGAGTCTTTCATTAATAAAGTGTTTACATCCATAACACTAAGAGTCTTTCATTAATAAAGTGTTTACATCCATAACACTAAGAGTCTTTCATTAATAAAGTGTAACATCCATAACACTAAGAGTCTTTCATTAATAAAGTGTTTACATCCATAACACTAAGAGTCTTTCATTAATAAAGTGTAACATCCATAACACTAAGAGTCTTTCATTAATAAAGTGTTCACATCCATAACACTAAGAGTCTTTCATTAATAAAGTGTACATCCATAACACTAAGAGTCTTTCATTAATAAAGTGTAACATCCATAACACTAAGAGTCTTTCATTAATAAAGTGTTACATCCATAACACTAAGAGTCTTTCATTAATAAAGTGTAACATCCATAACACTAAGAGTCTTTCATTAATAAAGTGTTACATCCATAACACTAAGAGTCTTTCATTAATAAAGTGTTTACATCCATAACACTAAGAGTCTTTCATTAATAAAGTGTAACATCCATAACACTAAGAGTCTTTCATTAATAAAGTGTTTACATCCATAACACTAAGAGTCTTTCATTAATAAAGTGTAACATCCATAACACTAAGAGTCTTTCATTAATAAAGTGTTTACATCCATAACACTAAGAGTCTTTCATTAATAAAGTGTAACATCCATAACACTAAGAGTCTTTCATTAATAAAGTGTTCACATCCATAACACTAAGAGTCTTTCATTAATAAAGTGTAACATCCATAACACTAAGAGTCTTTCATTAATAAAGTGTCACATCCATAACACTAAGAGACTTTCATTAATAAAGTGTAACATCCATAACACTAAGAGTCTTTCATTAATAAAGTGTAACATCCATAACACTAAGAGTCTTTCATTAATAAAGTGTAACATCCATAACACTAAGAGTCTTTCATTAATAAAGTGTCACATCCATAACACTAAGAGACTTTCATTAATAAAGTGTTCACATCCATAACACTAAGAGTCTTTCATTAATAAAGTGTCACATCCATAACACTAAGAGACTTTCATTAATAAAGTGTTCACATCCATAACACTAAGAGTCTTTCATTAATAAAGTGTAACATCCATAACACTAAGAGTCTTTCATTAATAAAGTGTCACATCCATAACACTAAGAGTCTTTCATTAATAAAGTGTTACATCCATAACACTAAGAGTCTTTCATTAATAAAGTGTTCACATCCATAACACTAAGAGTCTTTCATTAATAAAGTGTTCACATCCATAACACTAAGAGTCTTTCATTAATAAAGTGTTCACATCCATAACACTAAGAGTCTTTCATTAATAAAGTGTAACATCCATAACACTAAGAGTCTTTCATTAATAAAGTGTAACATCCATAACACTAAGAGTCTTTCATTAATAAAGTGTTCACATCCATAACACTAAGAGTCTTTCATTAATAAAGTGTTCACATCCATAACACTAAGAGTCTTTCATTAATAAAGTGTAACATCCATAACACTAAGAGACTTTCATTAATAAAGTGTAACATCCATAACACTAAGAGTCTTTCATTAATAAAGTGTCACATCCATAACACTAAGAGTCTTTCATTAATAAAGTGTCACATCCATAACACTAAGAGACTTTCATTAATAAAGTGTAACATCCATAACACTAAGAGTCTTTCATTAATAAAGTGTTTACATCCATAACACTAAGAGACTTTCATTAATAAAGTGTAACATCCATAACACTAAGAGTCTTTCATTAATAAAGTGTTCACATCCATAACACTAAGAGTCTTTCATTAATAAAGTGTTCACATCCATAACACTAAGAGTCTTTCATTAATAAAGTGTCACATCCATAACACTAAGAGTCTTTCATTAATAAAGTGTACACATCCATAACACTAAGAGTCTTTCATTAATAAAGTGTTACATCCATAACACTAAGAGTCTTTCATTAATAAAGTGTAACATCCATAACACTAAGAGTCTTTCATTAATAAAGTGTAACATCCATAACACTAAGAGTCTTTCATTAATAAAGTGTCACATCCATAACACTAAGAGTCTTTCATTAATAAAGTGTAACATCCATAACACTAAGAGTCTTTCATTAATAAAGTGTTTACATCCATAACACTAAGAGACTTTCATTAATAAAGTGTAACATCCATAACACTAAGAGTCTTTCATTAATAAAGTGTCACATCCATAACACTAAGAGTCTTTCATTAATAAAGTGTCACATCCATAACACTAAGAGTCTTTCATTAATAAAGTGTCACATCCATAACACTAAGAGTCTTTCATTAATAAAGTGTAACATCCATAACACTAAGAGTCTTTCATTAATAAAGTGTAACATCCATAACACTAAGAGACTTTCATTAATAAAGTGTCACATCCATAACACTAAGAGTCTTTCATTAATAAAGTGTCACATCCATAACACTAAGAGTCTTTCATTAATAAAGTGTTCACATCCATAACACTAAGAGTCTTTCATTAATAAAGTGTAACATCCATAACACTAAGAGTCTTTCATTAATAAAGTGTCACATCCATAACACTAAGAGTCTTTCATTAATAAAGTGTAACATCCATAACACTAAGAGTCTTTCATTAATAAAGTGTAACATCCATAACACTAAGAGTCTTTCATTAATAAAGTGTTCACATCCATAACACTAAGAGTCTTTCATTAATAAAGTGTAACATCCATAACACTAAGAGTCTTTCATTAATAAAGTGTTTACATCCATAACACTAAGAGTCTTTCATTAATAAAGTGTTCACATCCATAACACTAAGAGTCTTTCATTAATAAAGTGTAACATCCATAACACTAAGAGACTTTCATTAATAAAGTGTAACATCCATAACACTAAGAGTCTTTCATTAATAAAGTGTAACATCCATAACACTAAGAGTCTTTCATTAATAAAGTGTTTACATCCATAACACTAAGAGTCTTTCATTAATAAAGTGTTTACATCCATAACACTAAGAGTCTTTCATTAATAAAGTGTTACATCCATAACACTAAGAGTCTTTCATTAATAAAGTGTTCACATCCATAACACTAAGAGTCTTTCATTAATAAAGTGTTCACATCCATAACACTAAGAGTCTTTCATTAATAAAGTGTCACATCCATAACACTAAGAGACTTTCATTAATAAAGTGTTTACATCCATAACACTAAGAGTCTTTCATTAATAAAGTGTACACATCCATAACACTAAGAGTCATTCATTAATAAAGTGTCACATCCATAACACTAAGAGACTTTCATTAATAAAGTGTTCACATCCATAACACTAAGAGTCTTTCATTAATAAAGTGTCACATCCATAACACTAAGAGACTTTCATTAATAAAGTGTTCACATCCATAACACTAAGAGACTTTCATTAATAAAGTGTCACATCCATAACACTAAGAGTCTTTCATTAATAAAGTGTTCACATCCATAACACTAAGAGTCTTTCATTAATAAAGTGTTCACATCCATAACACTAAGAGTCTTTCATTAATAAAGTGTTCACATCCATAACACTAAGAGTCTTTCATTAATAAAGTGTTCACATCCATAACACTAAGAGACTTTCATTAATAAAGTGTTCACATCCATAACACTAAGAGTCTTTCATTAATAAAGTGTCACATCCATAACACTAAGAGTCTTTCATTAATAAAGTGTTCACATCCATAACACTAAGAGTCTTTCATTAATAAAGTGTTACATCCATAACACTAAGAGTCTTTCATTAATAAAGTGTTTACATCCATAACACTAAGAGTCTTTCATTAATAAAGTGTTTACATCCATAACACTAAGAGTCTTTCATTAATAAAGTGTACACATCCATAACACTAAGAGTCTTTCATTAATAAAGTGTTCACATCCATAACACTAAGAGTCTTTCATTAATAAAGTGTTCACATCCATAACACTAAGAGTCATTCATTAATAAAGTGTACACATCCATAACACTAAGAGTCTTTCATTAATAAAGTGTTCACATCCATAACACTAAGAGTCTTTCATTAATAAAGTGTTCACATCCATAACACTAAGAGTCTTTCATTAATAAAGTGTCACATCCATAACACTAAGAGTCTTTCATTAATAAAGTGTCACATCCATAACACTAAGAGTCTTTCATTAATAAAGTGTACACATCCATAACACTAAGAGTCTTTCATTAATAAAGTGTCACATCCATAACACTAAGAGTCTTTCATTAATAAAGTGTCACATCCATAACACTAAGAGTCTTTCATTAATAAAGTGTCACATCCATAACACTAAGAGTCTTTCATTAATAAAGTGTACACATCCATAACACTAAGAGTCTTTCATTAATAAAGTGTTACATCCATAACACTAAGAGTCTTTCATTAATAAAGTGTAACATCCATAACACTAAGAGTCTTTCATTAATAAAGTGTAACATCCATAACACTAAGAGTCTTTCATTAATAAAGTGTAACATCCATAACACTAAGAGTCTTTCATTAATAAAGTGTTACATCCATAACACTAAGAGTCTTTCATTAATAAAGTGTTCACATCCATAACACTAAGAGTCTTTCATTAATAAAGTGTTACATCCATAACACTAAGAGTCTTTCATTAATAAAGTGTACACATCCATAACACTAAGAGTCTTTCATTAATAAAGTGTTTACATCCATAACACTAAGAGTCTTTCATTAATAAAGTGTTCACATCCATAACACTAAGAGTCTTTCATTAATAAAGTGTACATCCATAACACTAAGAGTCTTTCATTAATAAAGTGTTTACATCCATAACACTAAGAGTCTTTCATTAATAAAGTGTTACATCCATAACACTAAGAGTCTTTCATTAATAAAGTGTTCACATCCATAACACTAAGAGTCTTTCATTAATAAAGTGTTCACATCCATAACACTAAGAGTCTTTCATTAATAAAGTGTCACATCCATAACACTAAGAGTCTTTCATTAATAAAGTGTTCACATCCATAACACTAAGAGTCTTTCATTAATAAAGTGTCACATCCATAACACTAAGAGTCTTTCATTAATAAAGTGTTCACATCCATAACACTAAGAGTCTTTCATTAATAAAGTGTACACATCCATAACACTAAGAGTCTTTCATTAATAAAGTGTAACATCCATAACACTAAGAGTCTTTCATTAATAAAGTGTAACATCCATAACACTAAGAGTCTTTCATTAATAAAGTGTAACATCCATAACACTAAGAGTCATTCATTAATAAAGTGTTCACATCCATAACACTAAGAGTCTTTCATTAATAAAGTGTTACATCCATAACACTAAGAGTCTTTCATTAATAAAGTGTTCACATCCATAACACTAAGAGTCATTCATTAATAAAGTGTTCACATCCATAACACTAAGAGTCATTCATTAATAAAGTGTCACATCCATAACACTAAGAGTCTTTCATTAATAAAGTGTTACATCCATAACACTAAGAGTCTTTCATTAATAAAGTGTTCACATCCATAACACTAAGAGTCATTCATTAATAAAGTGTTCACATCCATAACACTAAGAGTCATTCATTAATAAAGTGTTCACATCCATAACACTAAGAGTCTTTCATTAATAAAGTGTTCACATCCATAACACTAAGAGTCTTTCATTAATAAAGTGTTCACATCCATAACACTAAGAGTCTTTCATTAATAAAGTGTTCACATCCATAACACTAAGAGTCATTCATTAATAAAGTGTTCACATCCATAACACTAAGAGTCTTTCATTAATAAAGTGTTCACATCCATAACACTAAGAGTCATTCATTAATAAAGTGTTACATCCATAACACTAAGAGTCTTTCATTAATAAAGTGTTCACATCCATAACACTAAGAGTCATTCATTAATAAAGTGTTCACATCCATAACACTAAGAGTCATTCATTAATAAAGTGTTCACATCCATAACACTAAGAGTCTTTCATTAATAAAGTGTTCACATCCATAACACTAAGAGTCTTTCATTAATAAAGTGTTCACATCCATAACACTAAGAGTCATTCATTAATAAAGTGTTACATCCATAACACTAAGAGTCTTTCATTAATAAAGTGTTCACATCCATAACACTAAGAGTCTTTCATTAATAAAGTGTTCACATCCATAACACTAAGAGTCTTTCATTAATAAAGTGTTACATCCATAACACTAAGAGTCTTTCATTAATAAAGTGTTCACATCCATAACACTAAGAGTCATTCATTAATAAAGTGTTCACATCCATAACACTAAGAGTCATTCATTAATAAAGTGTTCACATCCATAACACTAAGAGTCTTTCATTAATAAAGTGTTCACATCCATAACACTAAGAGTCTTTCATTAATAAAGTGTTACATCCATAACACTAAGAGTCTTTCATTAATAAAGTGTTCACATCCATAACACTAAGAGTCATTCATTAATAAAGTGTTTACATCCATAACACTAAGAGTCTTTCATTAATAAAGTGTTCACATCCATAACACTACACTAAGAGTCTTTCATTAATAAAGTGTAACATCCATAACACTAAGAGTCTTTCATTAATAAAGTGTTTACATCCATAACACTAAGAGTCTTTCATTAATAAAGTGTTCACATCCATAACACTAAGAGTCTTTCATTAATAAAGTGTAACATCCATAACACTAAGAGTCTTTCATTAATAAAGTGTTCACATCCATAACACTAAGAGTCTTTCATTAATAAAGTGTTACATCCATAACACTAAGAGTCTTTCATTAATAAAGTGTTCACATCCATAACACTAAGAGTCTTTCATTAATAAAGTGTCACATCCATAACACTAAGAGTCTTTCATTAATAAAGTGTTCACATCCATAACACTAAGAGTCTTTCATTAATAAAGTGTCACATCCATAACACTAAGAGTCTTTCATTAATAAAGTGTCACATCCATAACACTAAGAGTCTTTCATTAATAAAGTGTTCACATCCATAACACTAAGAGTCTTTCATTAATAAAGTGTTCACATCCATAACACTAAGAGTCTTTCATTAATAAAGTGTTCACATCCATAACACTAAGAGTCTTTCATTAATAAAGTGTTACATCCATAACACTAAGAGTCTTTCATTAATAAAGTGTTCACATCCATAACACTAAGAGTCTTTCATTAATAAAGTGTTACATCCATAACACTAAGAGTCTTTCATTAATAAAGTGTTCACATCCATAACACTAAGAGTCTTTCATTAATAAAGTGTTCACATCCATAACACTAAGAGTCATTCATTAATAAAGTGTTCACATCCATAACACTAAGAGTCTTTCATTAATAAAGTGTTCACATCCATAACACTAAGAGTCTTTCATTAATAAAGTGTTCACATCCATAACACTAAGAGTCTTTCATTAATAAAGTGTTCACATCCATAACACTAAGAGTCATTCATTAATAAAGTGTTCACATCCATAACACTAAGAGTCATTCATTAATAAAGTGTTCACATCCATAACACTAAGAGTCATTCATTAATAAAGTGTTCACATCCATAACACTAAGAGTCTTTCATTAATAAAGTGTTCACATCCATAACACTAAGAGTCATTCATTAATAAAGTGTTCACATCCATAACACTAAGAGTCTTTCATTAATAAAGTGTTCACATCCATAACACTAAGAGTCATTCATTAATAAAGTGTTCACATCCATAACACTAAGAGTCTTTCATTAATAAAGTGTTCACATCCATAACACTAAGAGTCATTCATTAATAAAGTGTTCACATCCATAACACTAAGAGTCATTCATTAATAAAGTGTTCACATCCATAACACTAAGAGTCTTTCATTAATAAAGTGTTCACATCCATAACACTAAGAGTCTTTCATTAATAAAGTGTTCACATCCATAACACTAAGAGTCTTTCATTAATAAAGTGTTACATCCATAACACTAAGAGTCATTCATTAATAAAGTGTTCACATCCATAACACTAAGAGTCATTCATTAATAAAGTGTTCACATCCATAACACTAAGAGTCTTTCATTAATAAAGTGTTCACATCCATAACACTAAGAGTCTTTCATTAATAAAGTGTTCACATCCATAACACTAAGAGTCTTTCATTAATAAAGTGTCACATCCATAACACTAAGAGTCATTCATTAATAAAGTGTTACATCCATAACACTAAGAGTCTTTCATTAATAAAGTGTTCACATCCATAACACTAAGAGTCTTTCATTAATAAAGTGTTACATCCATAACACTAAGAGTCTTTCATTAATAAAGTGTTCACATCCATAACACTAAGAGTCTTTCATTAATAAAGTGTTCACATCCATAACACTAAGAGTCTTTCATTAATAAAGTGTAACATCCATAACACTAAGAGTCTTTCATTAATAAAGTGTTACATCCATAACACTAAGAGTCTTTCATTAATAAAGTGTTACATCCATAACACTAAGAGTCTTTCATTAATAAAGTGTTCACATCCATAACACTAAGAGTCTTTCATTAATAAAGTGTTCACATCCATAACACTAAGAGTCTTTCATTAATAAAGTGTTCACATCCATAACACTAAGAGTCTTTCATTAATAAAGTGTTACATCCATAACACTAAGAGTCTTTCATTAATAAAGTGTTACATCCATAACACTAAGAGTCTTTCATTAATAAAGTGTTACATCCATAACACTAAGAGTCTTTCATTAATAAAGTGTAACATCCATAACACTAAGAGTCTTTCATTAATAAAGTGTTTACATCCATAACACTA